>CM055100.1:4202110-4593736 GCA_029204225.1 Diphasiastrum complanatum
GCTGGAATGCCTATATCTCCCGAGTTTATCCTGATGTACGCGAGCAGGATAACCTGCTGGATGAGCTTCAGATTTTCAGGCAGGAGACCTTGGGGTTCGCCACTGGCCCGGCACTTTTGAGAGAGGGTAATAAACTGACCATGGTCCATTACAGTTTAAACTTGTTACTTCACATTTTACTGCACAATTAGTCAATCATATTGTAACTTGTTGGAACTTGGTTGCCACTTGCTAGCAGTAAGTACTAACTGCCCCTTGAACTGTGATTCAGGCCAGCTACGTCCCGTGTCATGGTGGTCAAAGTTTGGGGTTGATGTCCCCAAATTGCGTCGCCTTGCCATCAGGATTCTCTCACAGGACTGCACTGCAGTCGCTTGTGAGATAAACTGGAGTGTCCATTCCATGATTCACACGAAGAAGAGGAATCGACTCTCATCTGCACAGTTGGAGAGGTTGGTGTACGTACACGCCAACCTGAGACTTTTGGGTAGACTCCAGACCACCGCAGAGCCTATCCAGGTAACTTGTAAGCCGGCAAAGGTTCCAGAGTTGCCACCGAGAGACCGATCAGAGGAGGACGTGTACGCATTCCTCCATGAGGAGGCCATGCAGAGTGCATGTGAGAAATTAGGATTGTCTAAGGTCTTGAATTAAATTTTCGAAGTTCGAACTAATTATCGTAATTTACTAATCTGCAAGCAATAACATGTTTGTCCCTCTTTGTGTGCACTATGCAGGACCTGTCACTCGAACAAACCGTAGGAGGAGGGCGGGAGAGGATAGCAGCTCCCGTGCTCACAGCCCTGACGACGAGGACGAGTCTGAGTCTGGGTCTGAGGCATCGTCAGGGTCAGAGTCCTCAAAGGAGGAGGAGTATGAGGATGAGGAGTCCGAGGAGGGCGGGGATGAGGATGAGGGGCATCATACCTCTACCTCTGATGAGGATTTCGCAGCTGAGCCTACCACTCGAGAGGCCACAGCAGGCTCCACAACACCAGCGAGTGGGAGGAGACTCAGGCATAGGAGAGCTTAGAGTGCTCACTGCTCAGTGTTCATGGTACATTAGATCATTGTAGTCTGTAGATGTATCATGTCACTAGATGAGCATTGACTCTTGAGTTGTTTACAGTGTACACATCATGATTTATCATCATATACATCGCGCATTACATTGGTGACCGGACTCATGAGGCACCTTATGTTATGATTCATGAATCATGATATATTATGGATTCTAGTTTGAACTTTGAAGTTTCTGATTCCTGAAGTTAAGTTTTAACTATGGTATGTACTATGCAGTCTGTTAGTTGATTATCTAATTACTAATGGTTAAAGGTTTAAACTTTAATCAACGTTTTACAATTTTGATTTTGGTATTTAATGTATTATGTTAGTTACAACACAGTCCTAAGTCTCCTTAGCAAGAAGTGAGCACTTAGCAAATCCTTGTACCTAGGGGCCAAGATATGGTTACAAGTTACAACTTACAACTTAGTGCAGTTCTCTTAAACTTGGGTCATAATGTCATTCTGTTTTGAAAATTGATACGACAGGTCACAAAGATCTTATTATCATGAATCCTTATATCTGTAAATTTAGAGGAAAATTGAAATTGTTTAGCTATTAAGTATCTATAATATGTACAGTGAATATTTGACTCTTTTTTTTGAAGAATGGAAAAAATAGGTTCAAACCGTTTTCCGATTTGAACCTGGCCTGGCGGTTCAAACCTCAAAGAATTGATTCGAACCGGCCGGTTCAAATCGACCTGTTCAAATCGGGATGCAACCTTGGATGGTTTCAGCTATTCCACAAGAAGTATACAATTCCTTTTGCCAATCTAAGGAAGGCTCCTTCTAACTCTTTCTATCGTTTTCTAACATAAAACAAAATCAGTAAATCTGCAAACCATTGGCATCAAAACACCATTTCAAAACTGATTTCTGATATCTATTGGAAAAGCATGTCCACCATTCAACTACGGTTTAGTTAGTATTAAACTCAAAAAAAAAAAAAAATGGCCATTACCCCTCTTTCCACAAAAAAAAAAAAAAAATTGTGATCTGGGTTGCGGATCGCTGACGTTCCGGATCGCGCGATCCGGAACGTTTTTGCAGCGGATCGCGATCCGCTGCAACTGAGGTTCTACTTATAGATTGTTAGGCAGGAATGGTCAATGCCAAAAAGCGTCCAATAGTTTGTATGCCATGGCTGATGCTAAAAAGGACCCAATAACATACATTCAATATTGAGAAAAGGATATCAAGGCTTTCATGATTTTGTGGATCCATGATTCTTAACTTTCAAAGATGCCAAACAGATGACAAAAAGGATCTGTCAGGAGCTGTTGATTTTCGAATGAATCTAACGCTGAAGATGTTACACAAGCATCATCTCAGAAAATGTCAACTGTCAAGCTCCAATGCTAATCACGATTCATTTGTCTAAGACCTCCCTTGTTGTGCTCGTGCGTGGTGCCATGAATGATGATAGTGATTTGCTTGATAAGGATGGCAAACAAAATAGTTAGAAACCTTTCACATGGTATGCAACCAATGAATCCACCACCTTGAAGATATATAATATTCTCTTTGAAAAAATCCTTGCACTTTAGTAAAAGCAAAATATATCTCATTTGTAACAATGTTTGACTAGAAAGAGATAGATCAAATTTCAAGAATGAGAAAAATTGAGCATTAACTATAGAAAGAAATTTACCTGCAAGAAAGATGAAACTAAAGGTTGAAAAAAATTCACTAACTCTACAAAACTTACCCTTATTGGATTATAAGTGTACATAAAGGATTGGCAAAAGCAAAATCAAAGTTGTCAAGGCTTTGATCCAAGGGATGCCCTTTTCTTTTGGAGGGCCCTGCTCGCTTGTGGGGGGGGCTGTCTATGATGGCTTCGTTCGTTCCCTGCTGCTGCTGCTACTACTATTGCTACTACTAGTACTAGTATTAATAATAAATACTATAAAATTATACTTTCACTGCCCTTCCTCTTCCTCCTTCGTAGCCCTTCCTCCCACAGCACTTTTTAAAGTTTGAAGTGAATTTGTAGTGACTTGAGGAATAATCTCTCATCACTATTTAGATTGAATAATTACAGAGACAATTCAGCTTAGACCAGTATGGCATAATATTAGTTCAATATTAGCTTACACTTAGCCACAGATATTGTCTTTATTATCATTCTTATGGAGACCACCATATTGCTATCATGCTTCAATGCTTGATCACTCTATTTGCAATATGCTCTCCGATTCATGTTTTGGCTAGAACTTGGTATTAAAAGCAGTTTCCAGCGTGGGAAAAACAAGTTGAAGCAATAGCTCGTGGGCAAAATGAACCACAATAGATAGAAAAAGCTCTGAAATTTCGGCATGCTTTACTGAAAACTGAGAAGTCTTCAAGTTTTCACAACTCAGCCTAGGCTCTGACAAACACATTGGACGCCAATTAAATGTATTCCTCTGTTACAGGCTATCACAAGATCAGTGATTCGTAATATCTCACTACAAGGTGTCTACTGGTTGTTCCTAATTACAATGAATCTATAGGGTGTTTCTTAATCCTTCCTATCATCCTTTATATGTTAATGATTGAATGATTCTAGCTCTTACAGAAAAAAATACATGTTCAAGTTTTGAGTTACTCAGTTCTTGCATGTTCTCTAGACTTGTATCCACATACACACATAGAAGTCCAAAGTGGCTTATCAGGCTTTTATTACATAGCATTTCAATGTTGTGTTTGGGGTAATACCTGACATAACAAAAAGGAGACGTGAAACTTTCAACCCGATGGAGTGCAACCACAAAGTCTTAGACCATCAGCTTTAGTTAAATACTGTTCAATGTGCAGTAACATACATGAAAGACCATCATTTCAACCTTATCAGGATTCTTTGTTGACTTGCAACTAAATAGGACCATACATGGCACTAGTCGTATTGTCCATATTACCGAATTCGAGTGGATTCTTTCTATCTTCAGTGTCCAGCTTCTGGGAATTAACAGCCGTCTTCTTCTCCAACAATCTAGTTCACAGACAATCAATAAGATTATGCTTATGCAATCTGAAACATCGAAAATCAACTAAAGAGTTTGAGGTAAGCATCAGCAACAAACTTGCAAAGCAAAAACTAGAATCAAAATATCCAATTCAAAAGGAAAAAAACACATCAATCACAAAAATTTGGAAAATCTCTAAAGAGAAGCTCGGGTTATGAACATGTCTGCTACTGCAGCATACAAACATATCATCTTTTCTCAATTCCCACACTCAATGTAAATATTGCGTACTCGAAAGAAACTTTGAATCACTGATTGTTTCTGTCTGATATACTTCCGCTAATTAGCAGCACTTCAGCAATACTCAATCATCAATTGACTAATCTATTTAACTTCAAAAGTGATCAACTATTTATACTAGCTAGGAATGCAAAATGGGCATATCCAAATGATAGTTCACGGCGGTTGTTTGGCCATGGATCGTTATTGGCACTCAGCCATATTGAGCTGTAAATTGCAATTGGCACTTAGCCATATTGCGTTGTCACTTATCCAGTTAGGTTACCCGGCAATTACTTGCTAACTATAATTAGAGCAAGTCGTTAGCTTCAAAACAAGTGGCACCATGATCTGTTAATCTTCGACAAATATTTGTCGACCCTTTGATAGTCGCTCGATAATTGTCATTGTCGTTGTTGACCCACCTATTGGCAATTCCCGTGTATTTCTGCAATTTGTGCAATAACACGAGTAAATATGCAAAAACTGGATAAATGAATGGATGTAGATTGATAATCGGATTATAAGGATAATAATCCAACACTTCCCCTTAAACTAAATCCATGAACGCCTTGATCTTGAAACTTAGAATTGTACAAAATCTTGTGCATCCAAGCTCAATGCCTTAGTGAAAATATATGTCGTCATGTCATGCGTTCGACAGTACTTAAACCCTAAACCCTAAACCCACAAACCTCAAGCGGAGATCCATGGAGTAAAGCGAAAGAACATACAACCAGATCACCAATAGCGAAGGAACCATCAACCATGGACCCGCGAAGAACCCCAGAGAAATCAACAGGAACATCGGCCATAACGGACTCCAAAGATGGAGATATAGAGACCAATGGAGAAGATACTGCACCAACCGCTGAACCAGGAGCGATATCTAAAGTATGCGTAGGAGCAATAGTAGAAACACCATCAAGGTATGCGGTATCAGTATCAATGAAACCAGGAATGACCACTGAACATGGTATCTGTGAATCAAGGCATATAGGCGCAAGACACTCAGCAGCACCCTGTAGATCTCGAGCAACATCAATGTGTAGAGCTAGAGCAACACCAAGGTACTAAGCATCAACCTGTAAAGCTGACTCTAAGTCGCTATGTGTATCCCTCTCGATCTGAGAGTCGATCACTATACAAGAAGACTCAACAGGTATAGATATGTGTGACTCAATCTCAATAGAACTATGTGACTCGACAACAGGACTATGTGACGCGACAATAGGACTATATGTCTCAACAATAGGACTATGTGACTCTATTACTATCTGAGGACTAGGTGAAAACTCAACCTCACATGCAGATGGTAACGCAAAAAGAGTGGTAGCAAATACAAGATCTTCTAAAAATATGCCCCATTTCATAAGAGGATGAGTGCGACGATAGATGAAAACCAAACTTTAGCATGGCCATCTAACCACAAAGAAGCTATCATGATTTTCATAACATCTGAACATGAATTAAGTGAAAAAATATTCCTCAAAATTATTCACCCAGTCGGTGAATTCGGCAATACCACAAGATGTTAGGAATGATCAACTATTTATACTAGTTAGGAATGCCACATGGGTTTATCCAAATGATAGTTCAGGGTATTGCTTGGTCGTTGATCGTTATTTGCACTTAGCCATATTGAGTTGTAGATCGCAATTGGAGCTTAGCCATATTGTGTTGTCACTCATCCAATTAGGTTACCCGGCAATTACTTGCCAACTATGATTAGAGCAAGTCGTTAGCTTCAAAACAAGTGGTAACATGATTTGTTAATCTTCAACAAATATTTGTCGACCCTTCAATAGTAGCTTGATAATTGTCATTGTCGTTGTCGACCCACCTATTGGCAATTCTTGTGTATTTCTACATACTGTGCGATAACGCGAGTAAATGAAAAGAAACTAGATAAATGAATGGGTGTAGATTAATAGTCCAATTATAAAATTAATAATCCAACAATAAATATCCTCCTACTTTCGTGTAATTCTCCCATTATCTAAAACCCATGACAACTTCATCAAAAATGAAGTTAACACTATTTAAATTCATCATCAGTTATCTTGAAAGTTGAAATAAATATCATTTTAAAAAACACACCACACATAATCGAGCAACCCCAAGGCAATGCCAAAACATAAAGTTCCCAAAGAATCACAAGTCAAGAATTTCGTCGAGTTTTAAAGTTTCCCTATTTTCCCAGTTTCTCTGAGAATTTTGAGAACAAAAGTTAATCTTTTCGATTTGTCTAGCAGAAGCTCGAACTTTTAAAAAAAAATCAATCAATCCAAATTGCCTGTCGACTACGCACCATAGAAATTGAATTTTTCTCGTGCCTAAAACATTCATCAATGCTAAATTCTAATGGACTTACTACACAAATCAGCAAGACTACTAGAGCATATCAGTTGCAAAGACCACCATCTGTGGCACTTAAACCCTTGCACATTGAAAAACCCATGCATTCCAAGATGTTTTAACTGATAAAGTTAACATGTTGGAAGACCATCACAGCATGGTCTAGCCTTACCATCAATTTCTTGTGTTTCCAAAATGGCATGATACAATACAGCCATCTATTTTATGATTCTAAAGGTCTTTGAAACATGATCAAGCAAGTAAAAGCTATCACAAGAGAAAATTCAGATTCACCAAGATAATGGAACCACTATAAAGGTAACTAACATTAAACTTGTATAAAAAAAAAAAAGTGTTTCTTTTGTCTTACTTTGTTTTTATATCCTCAAGTGACAACCGCCCTTCTTGACTGCCATCCTGTGGAATATCCACCTCTTCCGGCTTTATTCTGGCTGTTCCAGTTCCGGATGCAAAGTACGGGTTGTTGATGTTGAAAAGCAAAATAATCATGCGACAAGACGACATACAATAAGAACACCGTACCCAAAATAGAGCCAGACTAGGGAAACCTAAGTGACACTTACTAACATAAAAAGAAACAGGACTGACAAAAAAAATCAAGTGGAATAAGATACAGCCAAAAATTCAAATACAAAGCGTAAATTAATAGATCCAGCAATTTCAAAGGTGGATGCATCGTACTTAAGGATTCAGGAAAAGGTCAAACGAGATATGATTATGATCATTGCCAAGAAAAATGATGAGAACATTCAAAAGATGCCAATCAGCTATAGAGAACAGATTAATTGAATAATAAAAAGAGACTATTTTGGTGCTATGTGCTTGAGAAAATCTTTCTAGAGGCAGCACTGTATGGTCCACTAGAGTATTAATTTCTACTTAACTTGTTCATGCCTCAAATTATGCCTGAACCAGAAAAATGGTCATCAAAACATATCTAATCTAGCTGCTCATAGAAGGTGACGTAATTACGAGTTACAAATGTCCAACTTACTCTTTAAAGTACCACTACTAACAAGACAAGTGAGTCTTGCTTTTGTCTCTGCTTCCATCAGCGGAGTTCTCTTGTTCTGTGTCTCCTTATCCTGCATCATTCTTATGTCCCATACTCGCACAAAGCCATCAGAAGATGCTGATGCAAAAGCATATCCCCCATCATTTGAACTGTTGGCTTTGCCCAAAAAAGCTAGACCTTTAATCCTACTTGAATGTGCATTGGGGATCTCAAATGCTAGCTTCCCACTCCCTAGATCCCATCCACTGATTGTGCAATCTTCACCTCCTGTGAACAAAACTCCATCCTGGTCATACATCAAGGCTTGTTATATAAAGAATCAGTAATGAATCTCTGCTTGAAGAGAACTACAATCAGTAACTAGCCCGCCAAAATTTCAACTCCACATACATACGGCCATAACATGTCCATCTTTGACCATCATATTGTGACAATAGTGTTTAATATTCTCAAGTTGAAAATGAAGTAGAAATAGGCTCAATAAAGCTGCAAGAAGGGTTTCTAAGCATCATTGAAAAGCTTGAAATGCAACAAAGTGGTGACCTGATTAAGAATCTCAAGATAAAAATTCATTTATCAAAAAACGAAGATGAACGCAGAACTGAAATGAACGTATACTACCTCAAGAGATAGGTGAATGACAACACTATACGATTTGAAAACAAACCACTGGTCTAGCAGGGTTGATTCACCGAGAAAACTAACTAAGTTGCGAAAAGGAAAATCCAAAACTAAAGGTACCCATGGCCATTCCTGCCAGATTCAAAAGCTAGGACAAATCCTGGACCTAGCTCCAAACAAAAGAAAATAACATGTTCATGTTATATCTTGCAAATTTGACAAGTATAGATAGGCTATAGGCACAGAAGGTAAGCTTACCCAATATTTTGCGACCTCTAGTTGACAAAACCTAAGTAATTATTTGAAATCTCTTCACGTGAGAAGAGTATTAGGTAAATCAGCACAACAAAACAAAAAGAGAGATCAATATGATGTAGAACGATATTCTAAATAGCAGCCATCAAAAGCAATCTGACTTATCTAAGCTGCTCAATCATCAAACAATGATATTGTGAGAACTTAACACCTATTTAGATTATTTCAAGACCAACGACTAAGCATTGGGGTTGTGCCTACCTGTAGGGGTCCAGATAAACAATAATCTCAAACTTCAATAATAGATTTCTAAGAACGAATAAATGTTCCAATCGCCCAGACCATATGGTAGAATGTCAAATAATAATTTCCAGGCAAAAGGCCCAAGGAGCTGTCAATAACATAGAAGCAGCCTATTAAGAGTTGGTAAAATTGTCCATCTGAATGGAATTAGGAAAAATGATCTCCTAAAGACACACTAAACACATCCTTGCTAATATCTATCAACCAGAGCAGAAATATAACCTCCGGAAAAATCTTCACTATTAGAATGCCATCTTTTATCGAATATTTCAAATTAGAGGGCTGACCTTATCTGTGGCCATGCACAGCACATGCTTTAGATGTACAAAACTCTGATGCAAGTGCCCATCTTCCGCATTGTAAGTCTCCACTACTTGACCTTTGGCCATTGCGTAAGTATCTCCTTTTTTAGGGCAGAAATTGATAATCGTGGCCTCGTTCGGTAGCTTAGTCGTGAAGCTGCACCTACCTTTTATCAAATTCCACATCCTGAAATGCCCATCTCTTTCCACAGACAGGGCCAATCTGCCGGACGGATGAATTGCAAGATCGTTCATCGCAGCTTTGGCCTTCATGCTCTTCAAACGAACCCAAGAATCTGTATCCCAAATGCAAATGCTTGCATCTTCAGACCCACTAAACAAATGGGTAGCATGGTCGATTCCAGTCTCTGGCACATAAAATTTGAGACAAGTCACCGCACTTTTGTGCGCTGACAGCGAGCCCATGTCGCGGTGCGCATGAAGATCGAAAACCTTGATGGTGTCATCGGAGCTCCCAGTGACAAGAACACCCCCTGAAGCAGCAATGCACTTGATGGGCCCCAGATGGGCAGGATAAGAGAAGGCAGGCTGAAGCTTTTCACTTTTCTGCTTCACCTGCCAGCCCCAAAGGAAGCGCTCATATGACCCCGCAACAATCTTCATATCCCTGTCTCTCCCTTTCTGTCAACTGACCTTATCTGGAGCTTTTGCACCTGTGCCCTAAGCCTAAAAGTAGGAAAACAGGAAACCACAAGCCTCACAGCAGAAATAACACGCAAATGCACAACTTAATCTGCCGACTTGCAAAAACCAGGAAATCTGCACAAATAGATCAACCCTTTATCTAGAGTTTCTGTACCTGTGCCCTAATCCTAAAGTTGAGAAAACAGGAAATCACATAATTTACACAAATGTAATCTCAATGTGCTGATTTGCAAGAAACAAGGTAATCTTTTAACACCTTGATGTTGGCATTTTGCAAACAAATCTACTTCACAAGAAAGTGTTGACTCCTGAGATTGTAAGAAGCTGATATGAGCAAACCCAGAGATGAATCGACTCCGCGTTTGATCACAGCGAAACGAAGAAGTGGGCTACGAAAAGGAACCGCCTGACACAAAATTTGAAAAGCTGTAACCGGAAAAACCCTCCCTAAACCCTAAAATAGTTTGTCCTATGAAAATCAAATTAAATAAGGTCCATTTTACATTACATGCCTTGCCAAGTTCAAAATTTAAAATAGAGCTCTCTTATTTCTTATTGGTCCAAGAAAAAAAAATGACAATTCCCACATTAGTTCACACTCACATCCATTTGTCGCTATGTGTGTACACGACATGGTAGGGACCCGCGTGTTGGGCATTTGGCTACTCAGCCCAATGATGAAGCATTTAAGGGGGTTCGGCGAAGTATTTTCACGAGCACCGGCGGGGCCAGGGTCCCGGATAGCGGGGGCGCGCCACGGGCAGCAGGCGGGGGTGGACGCCGGACAGCGACATGGGAGCCGACGAGCAACGCTCCGGTGGGCGCCGACCAGAGGGAGCCGCGTTGCGGGTGGCCCCAATGGGCGTCAGGCAGCGTGCAGGTGGGTGCCGAGCAGTCCCAGTGGCACCGAGCAGGTGGGATGGGCGTAGAACAACGCGCAGATGGGCACTGGGAGGTGGGATCCACGCCCGAGCACCCTTCTCCTCGACACTTGTGCATGTGAGGAAATGGGCATGTTTCCATATATATGCCCCTCCCTGTACAGATGCTTATGGGATAATGTTTTTGTTGTCTGGACACGTGGCGCCTAGGCAGCCAATTTACAAAAAAAAAAAAAACATGGTGGACAATGCACTGGGCCAAACGGCCCCGTGCTCCTTAGACGCGAGGGCAGCAACCCACTGCCACATAGGGGCAAGTCAAATCCATTTTTTGGGCCAACAAATTGTCCCCTTGGCATGTTGAGTTACCCTTGGCATATTGGGCTGCATTTTAAGTTCTTTTAACCCTTCACTAGGAATATTACTTTAAATGAAATGCATTTCAATTTTGACCTTTCCAGTTGAAAGGTGATTGCTTGAAAAAGAAACTTAGAGCACCCTTCAACCTTCTAACATGAAAAGTTCTATACTTGCATTTCAAAACACAACACCTTAAATCAAATGGACCAAATGTATGTCAAGATTCAAATGGGCCAATCATATTGTAGCCCTTCATTTACCACTTACCAACCAAATGTGAATGTTGGTGGTCAATTGCCCGTCACCTCACTTGCCAAGATTCAAAAAAAGTGAAAGAGCCAGGCAAAGGGACTTGCTGGTAGTCTGAAACCACCCTTGCCGATACTCAAAAAACATCCAATGACATGGCAGGGACCCACTGCCACATAGGGGCCAGTCAAATCAATTTTTTGGGCCAGCATTTTGAAGTTTTTTTAACCCTTCAATGCCAATATTTCTTTCAATGAATGCATTTCAATTTTGACCACCCAGTTGATAGGCCATTGCTTGAGAGAAAAAAAACTTTGAGCACCCTTCAACCTTTTAACATGCTTCTTGGTTTCCAAGGGGAGGCTCTAACTTGAGACCAAAGAAACTTTGGATGTCAAGATAACCAATTGAGCCAACACCCTTGACTTCAACCTTTTAACATGAAAAGTTTCAACCTTAGATAAATGGACCAATCGTATGTCAAGATTCAAATGGGCTAATCATATTGTAGCCCTTCATTTAACACTTACCAACCAAATGTGAAATGTCGGTGGTCAATTGCCCCCGTCAACTCACATGCCAAGATTCAAAAAATGGGTGGCAAGTGAAAGGGCCAGGCAAAGGGACTTGTCGGTAGTCTGAAACCACGCTAAAATAATTGTCGATCAATCTGAACCATCGCCACTACCTGATGTAATGGATTGTTGTCTATTTTTAAAACAAACTTGTCGTTGATGTAATGGATTGTTGTTGATTTCTAAGCTTTTATTATTTCTAAAATCCTAAAATGACAAAAACTTGGAATCTAATTTTGTAAAAATCACGCGTGGATAGATTATGGAAAACAATATACGCCCATAATCTATCATATCGTTGCCATTACCTTATGTAATGGATTGTTGTCTATTTCTAAGTTTCCATTATTTATAAAACATACCCGTCACCACTAGCTGATGTAGTGGATTGTTGTCTATTTCTAAGTTTCCATTATTTCTAAAACAGACCTGTCACCACTAGCTGATGTAATGGATTGTTGTTGATTTCTAAGCTTTCATTATTTCTTGACAACAATCCACTCTGTGGCATCAAAAGCGAACATGACATTCACTCTCATGATCACACAAGTACATTTTTTTTTCATACATTCTTTTTCATGCTCTCCCTTTCATGTATTTTGAGATTACAAACCACTGGTCTATGATTCTATGATATTAAGGTCAATATTTGACTAGGGCTAGTTTATTTAATACTCTAATTTAAATCTGGACCAAGGGCAAAAACATAGAGTCGGCCATGATATCCATGTAGTATCAATTTATTATTAAGTATTTGAAATTCACATATGTAGTACATTTTATTCATGTAGCCACAAATACATTAGTAAGCATCAACAAAATATTGGCCTTTCAAATTATGTGCATATTGCATTTAAAAGAGTTCATGCAAATAAATGCATATTTCCCTTCAAAAAGGTATGACTATGAAACAAATTATATACTTAGGGTGTTTTCACACACAAAGGGGACCAATAGTGATGCTAAGTCACACTTACCCCCCTCCATCAACCCCCCTTGATCTACCTCCATCACCCCCCATTTCACACACACACACACACACACACACACACACACACATATTTGAGAGACCTTTGTTCTCTCTCCTCTATCCTATATGAGCCACAAGGTTGTTCTACCCCCATAAAAAATTCAAACTTGGACAACTCCTAACAAATAGAGGCCTAGGGGCATGAGAAGATATCAAGGAGTACTCCTTGCCATCTCAACTTATCCCATGTCAATATTTTCTAAGCCAAGTCATCTACCATATGGGGAGCCTCGCTTTTCTTTGTGAAATAGAGTAAGGGCCTTCCTGTTTTTTTCTCTTCAATGAATGCTGAGTTTTTTGACAAATATACAAAACAAAAGCAATCACTTGTTCATACAATTGCCAATAGTTCTAAATAGCATGTTCCACATTGCACTTGCACGTGAGGTTGCAATTTTTGCTCTCCTCATCATCTACAAAAATAGAAAAAACAACTCCATAGTAATTTAGCAACAAATAGCCATGTTTGACCCAAAAAATTATAACCTAAAGCAAGTTGTAATATTTCTTGCCACTAAGGATCCTTGTCAGCAGCTCGAATGACTTGATATTCAAACTTTTCACTCACCCTTGCTCATTCTAAAGGTTTACTTATTCTTACTATTGGAGGATGTAATGTAAAAACAAATCATGCATCATTCTCTGTGATAAATCAATTTATCAAAAGGTCTAAAAATATCACAAAAGTCTTTATGGCTAATGAACATCATGTAAAATGTACGGCAATCAAGTAAGGAGAAAGGCCCTAAAGCTTGTCATCTCTTACACTTTACTGAGTTTTTTGTTGTACATCATGAATTTTATCAAGATTTTTGGGCCCTATTTTCTGGCAAGACAAGTGCCAAGGAAGGGCTATGTGATTAGGTGGTCACATGAAGTCTAGAATTATGCATAGTTTTTGTTCATATGTTGTTACCTCTAACTCTTTTGCTTGGAACCAAGTGACTCTTCTCATCCAACAAGGATTGTCCATTTTGCTTGTCCCATCACACTTTCTTTTTTTATTGATATCAACTATTGATCCAACTCTATAAAACTCTTTTCCATACTTATGCTTATTGTCTCTATCATCTAAATAAATACTCTTGCAATATCGTTTCATTCAAAATTATACAAAAAAATAGCATTTATGCCCACCATATCTCCCATGTGTTGGATAAAGGATATATGTGTATAAAAGCTATGGAAGCGACTGAGCTTGGCACCCTGAGGGATGTTCGAGTCTTATCCAAACACAAAATAATAATACTGAAATTATAAAGGATCGAATCGAATTATCAAATTCTGACTATTACTTAGATCAATCTTTCAGCTATTATACTATCTGGGTAGGTGTCAAAGACAGCCATGAAGAGAGCGATAGAATGAGGCATATGTGACTGCCATCCACTCTTCAAATCAGATAGTCAAATTGTCGTTGGAGCGAGTATTAGTAATGAAAGAGAAACTATCGGAAAACATTCGACAATATTAGACGTACATTAAAAAAATAGAAAATGTGTATTAAATTGTTGTGATTGCAACGATCAGATCACGAATAATCTTGTGCCCGAGAATGGTTCACAATATTGATGCGCTATGCGCTGTGATCTTACTATGTTAGTTATAGATTAAATTATGTCTCTACTTCTTTGTTGGGCAACCCTGATTAGTTTATTCATTTATTAGCAGTTAATAAATGATAGGGAATTGGCACCCTACGTGTGCAAGTCCAACCCGATGATCCATAGTCATTTGATTAAGTATAAATTAATAAAAGGACTTTAGGCCAAAATGTGAGAATAAAATTTCATAGGGCCTAATAGTCAAGTTAGTGAATAAAAGAGGGTTCTCCCAAATTTCAAATTTCAAATTTCAAATAATAAGGGAGTTAGAAACTAGCCTATCAAAAATTTAGAGAAATCGACTAGTATCAGATTAGTAGAAAGATGATAGAGACAGATTCTCTTATACCAAGTCGGGAATCAGTGAAAATCGATATTTTCAGCGGAAGTGGTGAGCAGGTGGTTAGTGTGTGGATCGAAAATGTGGCAGTTACCAGTAAAATCGAGTTCAAGATGAATCAGATATTACAATGCGCAAATAGAACAGAACAGTAGTGTAGACACAAAAATGCACTCTAATAATAATCAAAACTAGATACAAGAGCTTGAAGCTGGGCGCAAATACCAGGCTTCAACTGAGTTCGTTGATGGCTAACTTACTAGATTCAAAAACTATAACTTAGCTATTTACAACAAAACGCCTACAGGGTGATAACCTGATCATAGCGCTGACTCCAGTAGATCTTCCTTGATGATTGGAAGTCAGATGATCAATACATTGGAAGCTGACATTAATCTACTTGATTAACTACATTTGTCCTGCAGTAGGTAGTCGTCGTTTTTGCCATAGAGTTATGTACAAAAGTAGGCGGATTGTCAACGTCGTGACGTGAGTTGGATTTCCGAGTTGACAATACAAAGGGTTCAAATTTTGAAAGGGTCAGAATTTATACATTGGGTCGAAAAATATACATAGGCTCGAATTTTTCCAAGGTCAAAAAAATTAGATCCGATCCGATCCAGGGTTGAAGATGTCTGAATAAATTAGAATCGATTCGAACCGAACAGGTTCGAAGGCGCTCAAAAAAATTAGAAGATCCGAATCGAACATATTCGAAGGTGCTAGGAAAAATTAGAACAGATCCGAACCGAACAGGTTCGAAGGTGCTCGAAAAAATTAGAACCGATTTGAACCAACCAGATTCGAAAAATTTCTCTTTGACAAGATTGACATTGGTTCGAAAAAAAGCTTGGGTCGAAAAAATTTGATCCTGAATTTTTTGATCTTTACAATGACATTCACAGGATCATTCAGAATAGAAACAAAGCATGGATGTTGTGATTCATTCACAGGAAAAAGAAAGTACAATGGCATAAGCCACAAAGTCTGTCACCCTCTCCTTCTGATTCCTGAAGAACAGTATAAAAAACATAAACTCAATAGGCTGGTGATCTACTACATTAGCTCAAGTCTGCCACAAAGAAAATGGTTCTTCTGGTTCAAGTCTGCCACAAAGAAAATGCTTCTGCTACAGAGAAATGGGATTACGTAAGAATACATAGTGTGTTTGAACTCAAAGACTAGTGTCTGTGCTCCATTTTCTACACACGTGATGAATGAATGATAGAAATACAAAGGCTTGGCATGATATAGGCAGAGAAAGAGCGTGGAACAGAGAAGAGCCTTAGTAACTGTTATAGAGGAAAGTCTCCAATGAAGAGTTGACAGGTGTTGATGTCTACTCAATAACTAGTAAGGTATTGCCACATGTAAACGACTGTCCATATGCCAATCACAACCTCCTTGGCATGGAAGAAGGGTCATGCTGACTGGCTGTAAACTGCCACAAAAAATACCCAAATGATCGTTGAGGGCCACGTCTGACCCTAGAAACTGCCAGATATTGAGTATAGAAGCGTTGTCATTGCTGTCCTGCGTGAAGAGTGTGCTGATGTGCACTAAGAGAAGAAGAACGACCACTGCCAGATCTGCATAAGGAATAGCACATGCCATAACTGCCGGTTGTTTGAGACCTGTGTGGAGGAAATGCGCTCAATAGGCTGCCTGCTTGGCTAGAACACGAAGAGAAAGGTGTCTGTGTTGATTCGAAGAGAGAGAGTAGTTCGAAAGAGTGTAGTTCGCGATCAGGAGTGCCGCGACAACAGGCTTCGATATCTAATCCACCAGTGCCCTTCATAGCGCCCTTCAAACAGTCGCGTCCTTCAGATCTGTTTGTTGCTTGAAGAGAATATTGCTTCGTTCGCAAATCAAACTTAATCACTTCTTTCGAACTCACTCTTGACCCAAATAATCTCACACACTTGAGATTTAGAATGAATTTGATTTGATTTGACAACAAACTATACCATCAATTTTTCACAAAGCTTAAAAAATTAGACAACTAGAGATTCACAAAGATCTCAACCATGCATGAATACTCAAATATGGACTCCTCCTCATTCTAGACATCCAATGGGATCTCAAATTGACCCTCACACTCCTCACCTATTTCAAGCTTCAAATTTAATTTCTTGGTTGATCTAATCCAAGAACTAATCAAGGGATTAGATTCTCTATAGAAAATGCTTGATTTTGCACCAAAAATCTCTCAAATTGGTTTTCTCAGTCAAAATCGGAGCTGTATGACCTCACACGTGTGAAAAGGGTTCCTACAGCCCACCACAAGATCTGGACCAAAAATTTTGAGGATAGCTATCAAATCCAACTCGCTACACAAAATTTGACTAGTTTCCAAAAAAATTACAAATTTTGGCTTTGATTTGGATTAACCCTATCAATTTCAACAAAAACTCTTGTACTTGGCTCTGATACCATGTGCAAAAAGTACAAAAAGGACCAAGAGTGGATCCTAATCTGATCCTCAAGAGGGATTGGTTGTCAGATTACTTGATCTATCAATCTCCAAGAGTGGATCCTAATCTGATCCTCGAGAGGGATTGGTTGTCAGATTACTTGATCTATCAATCTACTTCAGATTAAGATCAATCTAGATCAATTCTAGACACAAAATCCTAACAAGAACAATCATTAATTGAAGGTAAGTGTACTTTCTGGTTTCACATGTGCGAAACGCTGTCTGAGTACGGACTCCAACCTGAAAATCAAGTACACATTGATAGAACCTCAAAACAATCAAAACAAATTAGACAAATGGAGAGAATCACTCAAAATTGCTTCCAAAACCAAGATTGGTGTCTCACATTGATTATGGCCAAATGTGGCTCTATATATACAATAAGTGAGAGCTCGTGGTACTGATCATCCCTATGATTCCACTTGTGTGAAGGTGCTTTGTCATATGATGATTCATCATGCAAAACTAACACTTGGACAAAACCTTCTATTTTAAGCACTTTTGGTCCATTTTCCTTCTATATGGAGATCTACTTGGAAATCTTCTAGAAGTCAAAATTCGTCTACTTAAGCTATTCCACACATGTGAGCTGTCCTCTACACATGGAATGTGACACCTAACCAAAGGATGTGGCTCATGCAAGCAATAGACTGATGCCATGTGTCATATGTCTAGAAAACTTGTTTTTGGCCTTTTT
Source organism: Diphasiastrum complanatum (assembly GCA_029204225.1). NCBI lineage: Eukaryota > Viridiplantae > Streptophyta > Lycopodiopsida > Lycopodiales > Lycopodiaceae > Diphasiastrum > Diphasiastrum complanatum. Next base: position 4,220,158 of record CM055100.1, read on the forward strand.
AGCCACTAAAACTTGAATTAAATCATATGTACAACCTATATGATTATGGTACATGACAAGTACACTATTTTCACACGTGGGAACAGGTTCCACAAATGTGTGTTTATCTATATACAAGATTTTTGGCCTCTACCAAGCTTATTTTTGCATTTTTCACACCCTGAACATAGTTAGTAGTCGCATCATTTTGAAAAATAGAAAGTACCTCCTGGACAGGATCTTCAACATATGTGACATTCACAATGGTGCAGTCTTCCTTGGTGTAACCTAAAGTTCCACATTTCGTACACCACATTCCTGAGTTGGAAGAAGACGCAACATTGTTCAGACGTCCGAGAATTCTCTATTTGTAACCAATTTCTCTGGACTAGTTCAGAAACGCATCTTTCAGTAGGTTCCAAATTCCTACACGGTCTGGTTCAACTTGACTGTACCAGATGCGCGCCTGCTTCCTTAGCAAACCAAGGAAGATTCGTAGTTTGTCTACGTTAGTACCTTCGTTATTCGAATTAGCGATTGACTCGAATTGTGAGACATAGCTATCTGCATCGTCGGAAGAAGTCTCTTTAAAATATCGTATTTAATTTTTGATATAGAAGTGAAACGTGCAGCAGGACCCTCCATACCAAAGCTAATTAGGAGTTCAAGTAATTGAGCAGTGATTTCGTCTAGATTTCTTCGACTAGTATTCTCACTTTGTCTTTGTAAAAATTCCTCTCTAAGCTTACAGTATCGTTCTAATCTGGATTCTCTATCTGACATACACTAGAGATGGAGATGGATTTGTCAGATTTCTTATAACTTTTCTAAACTATCCTTGACAATGACGCCAAAAATTGATATATGTTGTACTATACCAACAAGGTTAATATAGATTTTGTAGCAAATAGCGTCATTTCCACAGAGGACAGTGTTATAAAGTTATGCTTTTGGTACAATTTATGACATGTGGTGTCGAGTGTTATTCTGGTTGTCGACAAACATTAAAAAGTAACCAGTATTACTTATATTTGGGTGTGTGGTGCTGATAATTTTCAGAACAACAATATGGCCTCTATCGAATCGAATGAAACGCGTTCTACAGATGAGATGTTATCAGAGTAGTACAATAGTACTACACTTTGATTGATTAAGGTGTCAACAGAGAGTCGAGAAATGTTCGATGTATTCGCGACTGTACAGACAATTAATTAATCGCGTTCGCGAACTATTCGTTTCTAGATAGAAGTCCTCAACAACTAAAGTCAAAATTAATGGTTAAAGAACACGAATGGTTTTAGAGCACGTTAGAAACTTATGTCAATGACAATCAGGAAAACATATCAAAGACTCAATTCTTCAGACAGAGACTGTCATCTCATATGTATACATACAGATTTATTCAATGATTGTGCTAGACTATATCAAAGATAGTCATTATTCGAGTGCCGAAAAGAAAGTATTCACGATAGACGAATAAGATAGTTTTAAGACAGTTCTGTAAGAGCATGTTTTACGGATACACAGCAAACGACTGTAATGCACTAGAGAGTCTGTCTGATCAGAGAGTAATTCATCTAATGCGTTAGATATTGTTAGCAGACTCAAGATCACTCACACTCAACAGTGCGGAGAACAGAGATAAGAGAGAATAACTCACAGAACTCTATTCACTTCTTCAATCTCTTACATATGCATAAACTCTTCTCTCTCGATACTCGAGACTGAAGTGTGAGATCAATATATGTTCTACGGGGTGAACAAACACACCTCTAAAACAACAGGTGCGTCGCTCCCACGAAAAGGTCTAGTTAACAATTAGACTGAAAAAACATTCAATAATACCTTGAAAGATATACTAAACTACGAGTTAAAGTTACTCTAGTTTAACATGTCTTTTCGTATCTAGTCGGTTCGTGTGGACGACCTAGTAAAGGTTATCCAAGGTAATGTCTTTCCTATTAAAGGTCTTGCCCTTAATTACAAGGCAAGTACTTAGGAGATATATTCTTGAAAAATGACTTTAGGCCTCTTCATGTTCTATACTTAACTAGCTTATATCTTCATTTTCGAGTATATCATGTCATATTTATGTTGATATTCAATTTTTAACAATAAAATGGCATCACAGGACCCAAGTAGTTCTAAAATGCATTTTGCCTTTTAAACTTTTTATGAAAGTCAAATTATGAGGCACATGGTTTTTGGGTGAATCAAATATCCTAACCCTGACTTTGTCTATAAATAAGGATGTGACACCATTTTGTATTGACTTTTCATTTGCAAGAATAGAGAGAGAGAGAGAGAGAGAGAGAGAGAGAGAGAGAGAGAGAGAGAGAGAGAGAGAGAGAGAGAGAGAGAGAGAGAGAGAGAAGCAAAGCCTCCTCCTCCTACCTTTTCTTTTATGTGAAGTCCTTCTCTTTTGCCATTGTATGTTTGGTTGTGGAATGATGAATGCTTGTGTGTGTTTCCTAATCATGCTATCACAATAAAGAAGATTATTAGCACAAGCTTTCATCCTCCTAATCCACAAAATTAAGAATAAGGAGCAGCAATCACAAAATGAAAATAGTTTCATTTATGCTATCATGTCAACTTATGAAGAACCATTTTGCTTTGAAGAAATTTTTGTATCTCAAAGGTGGATTAAGGCAATACTAGTTGAGTGTGATGCCTTAAAAGATAGCTATTGATTGCATGAGCCACATCCTTTGGTGAGGTGTCATATCACATGTGTAGAGGACAGCTCACATGTGTGGAATAAGCTGTGAAAAATGCAAAAATAAGCTTGGTAGAGGCCAAAAATCTTGTGTATAGGATGATAACACATGTGTGGAGCCTGTTCCCACGTGTGAAAATAGTGTACTTGTCATGTACCATAATCATATAGGTTGTACATATGATTTAATTCAAGTTCTAGTGGCTAAAAAGGCCAAAAACTAATTTTCTAAACACATGACACATGGCATCAATCTATTGATTGCATGAGCCACATCCTTTGGTTAGGTGTCACATCCCATGTGTAGAGGACAGCTCACATGTGTGGAATAAGCTGAAGTAGACGAATTTTGACTTCTAGAAGATTTTCAAGTAGATCTCCATATAGAAGAAAAATGAACCGAAAGTGCTCAAAATAGAAGGTTTTGTCCAAGTGTCAGTTTTGCATGATGAATCATCATATGACAAAGCACCTTCACACATGTGGGATCAAAGGGATGATCAGTACCACGAGCTCTCACTTATTGTATATATAGAGCCACATTTGGCCATAATCAATGTGAGACACCAATCTTGGTTTTGGAAGCAATTTTGAGTTATTCTCTCCATTTGTCTACATTTGTTTTGATTGTTTTGAGGTTCTATTAGTATGTACTTGATTTTTAGGTTGATCTAGATTGATCTTAATCTGAAGTAGATTGATAGATCAAGTAATCTGACAACCAATCCCTCTTGACGATCAGATTAGGATCCACTCTTGGTTCTTTTTGTACTTTTTTCACATGGTATCAGAGCCTAGTACAAGAGGTTTTGTTGAAATTGATAGGGTTAATCCAAATCAAAGCCAAAATTAGCAGTTTTCGGAAACTAGTCAAATTTTTTGTAGCGAGTTGGATTTGATAGCTATCCTCAAAATTTTTGGTCCAGATCTTGTTGTGGGCTGTAGGAACCCTTTTCACACGTGTGAGGTCGTACAGCACTGATTTTGGCTGAGAAATTTCAAAAATTTGTAGAATTTGACTCACATACCCAATTTGAGTGATTTTTGGTGCAAAATCAAGCATTTTCTATAGTAAATTTAACTATCTGATTAGTTCTTGGATTAGATCAGCCAAAAAAATAAAATTGAAACTTGAAATAGGTGCATTAATTGATCATCTTTGATTTTTTGTGTGCATGTTGAAGTTGAGAGAGATTTTGCTAAAAATCATAGATTAAGGAGTGATATGCAAGGTGAGAGGTTGAAATCCATTGTACCATCACTTTAGATTTGTTCAAGAGTGATAGGGTCAAGTTTAGAAGCATCAATTTGCTAGAAAACGTCCTTGGATCTGTCCTCCAAGTGAAACCTTTGAGAGTTTCTAGTGCATATAGAGCATCTATGCAAATCTTTTGTAGAATTTGACATAGATTGACTTAAATTGAGAGTTCTAGAAAAGAGATTGAGATCCAAGTCACATTGTTATACCCTACTCAATTTGTTTCAGTGATTTGAAGGTTTGAAAAGAGTCATTAAGGTGTCTATGACAAATGTGTAGAGAGAGATCCAATTTTCTAAGAGCTCCTTCCTTTGTAGAGGGCAAGATCTAGAAGCTCATTATGTGTTGTTATTGGTGAAGAATTTGTCTTCTCCTATGTGATCAAATCTTTCTAAGTGGCATTAGCTCTTTGAAACACAATATCTTAGTGAGAAAAATCACAACTTTTGATTTTGAATTTCATTCCAAATCTCTAAAGGTAGAGTAATTGGTAGATTCCAATAGGGGTGATTGAATCAATTTATTGAGCAAAAATTGACATAGTATGTATGAAGCAAAAATGAGTTCTATTCAACTTTCTTTGTGAGAGTGTGAGGGTCAATTTGAGATCTCATTGGATGTCTAGAATGAGGAGGAGTCCATATTTGAGTATTCATGCATGGTTGAGATCTTTGTGAATCTCTAGTTGTCTAATTTTTTAAGCTTTGTGAAAAATTGATGGTATAGTTTGTTGTCAAATCAAATCAAATTCATTCTAAATCTCAAGTGTGAGATTATTTGGGTCAAGAGTGAGTTTGAAAGAAGTGATTAAGTTTTATTTTCATGTATTTGAAACAAAACCCATCTTTTGTTCAAGAATCTCAAGTGTTGAGAGAACTAGTCAAGTGAAAAGGAAAATCTAGGTGTCAAATTTTTTTCATATCCATTTCAAGTTTCAAAAGAAAGAGTCATTGGTATTTGATGAGTCCAATAGGAGATTGGATCTGATTTCTTTTGTGATTTGATTCAAAGATTGTGTGCTTTTGTCTTAGTGATCAAAGCAAAGTTTCCAAGTGACTAGTCATTACTGTGACGATTGATTCTTAGGTATGTGAGCTAGATCTTTTGTAGATCCTTATAGATTGTTGAAGATGTTCAAATCTAGTCTCTTGAAAGTCACAAATTACATATGTAGAATCATATCACAGGTTTTTATTCACATGACATCAATAGGTGGCATCCTATTGAAGGAAAGAAAGGATCCTGAGTGCAACCTTTGTGGCAAGGGAGGATATTTTTTCTCAAGATGCTACAAAAAGAAGACCACTCCATCCAAGGAGAACCAAAGCAAGGGGGCGAGGTGAAGGATGGAGCTTCAAGTTCAAAATGCAAATACAAAAAGGACAAGTCCATGGAAAGGTCTTTCCTTTGTGGAAAGGTGAATGAGGCTTGGAGTCTCACAAGGACTTGCAAGATTTGTCTTCGAGAGTCCATCACAACACATATCAAATCTTTTGAAATTTTTCATTTGGAAGTACATTGTTTGGTTCAAGATGCAAAGATAGATGTCACTTTCATGAAAGTAACTTTGATTTATTTTATGTCCTTGGAAAGTATTTTGCTTGGAACTTTGGACAAGTTCAAACTTATTGTTATTATCCAAGAGAAATCAATCAAGAATAAGGATCAATCACTAAATGAAAATAGTTTCATTTATGCTATCATGTCAACTTATGAAGAGCCATTTTGCTTTGAAGAGATATTTGTATCTCAAAGGTGGATTAAGGCAATACTAGTTGAGTATGATGCCTTAAAAGATAGCAAAATATGTTTTCCTTGTAAGCTTACATTAGTTATGAAGTCAAGGAAATGGAAATATCTTCATAATGTAGGATCTTTTGGTTTCAATAAGATCATGAATGATGTGTTCATTCATAAAGATAAAAATTGTAAGTTTTTAATCTTAAAGGCAAGTTGTAAACTTCTTATGAGAATAAGTGAAGCATCCAAAGTGGACACTTATATTCATAAGCAAGTAGTTAGCCTTATTGAGATGGAAATACCTTTTGATTTCAATATTGGAAAAATCATGCTAAGTTGTGGTGATTTTTGGACTTATGTTTCTAGCATAAGTAATCTTGATAATCACAGGAAGTGCATATTGAATGGTCATACTTGTTGTGATCATTATGAGACATGGAGGTCTCGGATTTTCATCAAAGAGGAGCATGCACATGAAGAAGGAGCAAGCCTCAAAGTCAAGCATCTACATGAAAATTGGAAGGAATCAATTTTGGAGGTGCTAAGATGGTGCAAAACTCTCAAGCTCATCAAAGATGTCAACATCAAATAAGCACTATCATGGATATGGTGATTTCAGATCAACATAAAGCTCATTGGCTGATCTTCACACCTTTTGAACCAGCAAAGACCAATTCAGCCCATGGAGTCAAGTTCAAGATCATCATGTTTTCCATCAAGCTAGATTTACCAAGCTAGATTTTTGAGGAGTGTGAAAAATGCAAAAACAAGCTTGGTAGAGGCCAAAAATCTTGTATATAGGATGACTACACATGTGTGGAGCCTGTTCCCACATGTGAAAATAGTGTACTTGTCATGTACCATAATCATATAGGTTGTGCATATGATTTAATTCAAGTTCTAGTAGCTAAAAAAGCCAAAAACTAGTTTTCTAGACATATGATACATGGCATCAATCTATTAATTGCATGAGCCACATCCTTTAGTTAGGTGTCACATCCCATGTGTAGAGGACAGCTCACATGTGTGGAATAAGCTGAAGTAGACGAATTCTGACTTCTAGACGATTTTCAAATAGATCTCCATATAGAAGGAAAATGGACCAAAAGTGCTCAAAATAGAAGGTTTTGTCCAAGTGTCAGTTTTGCATGATGAATCATCATATGACAAAGCACCTTCACACATGTGGGATCAAAGGGATGATTAGTACCACGTGCTCTCACTTATTGTATATATAGAGCCACATTTGGCCATAATCAATGTGAGACACCAATCTTGGTTTTGGAAGCAATTTTGAGTGATTCTCTCCATTTGTCTACATTTGTTTTGATTGTTTTGAGGTTCTATCAATGTGTATTTGATTTTCAGGTTGGAGTCTGTACTCAGACAGTGTTTCACATGTGTGAAACCATAAAGTACACTTACCTTCAATTAATGATTGTTCTTGTTAGGATTTTGTGTCTAGAATTGATCTAGATTGATCTTAATCTGAAGTAGATTGATAGATCAAATAATCTGACAACCAAACCCTCTTGACGATCAGATTAGGATCCACTCTTGGTCCTTTTTGTACTTTTTCCACATAAGTTTAAGTAGGCGAATTTTGACTTCTAGAAGATTTCCAAGTAGATCTCCATATAGAAGAAAAATGGACCAAAAGTGCTCAAAATAGAAGGTTTTGTCCAGGTGTCAGTTTTGCATGATGAATCATCATATGACACAGCACCTTCATACATGTGGGATCAGAGGGATGATCAATACCATCACTTATTGTATATATAGAGCCACATTTGTCCATAATCAATATGAGACATCAATCTTGATTCTGGAAGCATTTGTCTATATTTGTTTTGATTGTTTTGAGGTTCTATCAATGTGTACTTGATTTTCAGGTTGGAGTCCATACTCAGACAAGGTTTCACACGTGGAAACCAGAAATTACACCTACCTTCAATTAATGATTGTTCTTGTTAGGATTTTGTGTCTAGAATTTATCTAGATTGATCTTAATCTCAAGTAGATTGAGAGATCAAGTCATCTGACAACCAATCCCTCTTGAGGATCAGATTAGGATCCACTCTTGGTCCTTTTTGTACTTTTTGCACATCTTGCAAAACTCACATTGTCTAGAAATGGTCCAGATACAGCTATTGTAGAAAGGTTAAAGGTTTGATTCACTCAGATCTGGTAAGGCTTGACCAACAGTATTTTAAGTGGTGGAACCCACTTGTTTATTATTGTGCAGAAAATACCCACAACAGGGGGAATGGGTGATAATGCTAATCTAGGTAGTGGGTGGGGTAAGGCACCTTGTCTGCTACATACCTATGTAACTAGCAGTACTTCAGACCCCTAATAGTCCATTTAGTGTTGGGGGCTAAATGGCAAGGTACCCTTAGGATTAAGGGTATGTGCCCTTGGAAAAGAGCAGACAAGTGACTATACCTTAGTCGGAGGTAATGGAGTCACGTGACCCTTGGATAAGGGGTACCCTTAGTATTAAGAGTAGGTGTCTTAGATTAAGGTACTAGTGTCCTTGGTTAAGGGCAGGTAGGTGTCTATGCCTTGGATGGAGGTATGGAACCTAGAGAGGTATTAGAAAGTCATTGGATGACTATTTTTTCTAAACCTTGGGCCTCAACCTTGAACCATATCACTTTATTGGTCTAGGACCAAAGTATACTTGCACAACTTGGGCAATGGGACCTAGTAGGAGGGCGCCCTTCTAAAGTGTCCATTGAGCTCCCAACTCCCACAAGAAAGGCATTCAAAGAGTCATAGGTTATGGAAGGAGTCTCTTGACATTCCATAAGCCTATGGAGGCTCTTGGAGATTCTTTAACTCCCCTAGGCTTCTCTCTCTCTCTCATTGGATGAGCATGGAACTCCATAGTGCATTGGAGGGGTCCATGGGCCATCTATATGAGGGTAGTAGGGCGCCCATTGGGAGGGGGAGATCTCTCTTGTTTGCTTTGCTTATGCTCTAGTGTTGTTACTAGTGTGTAGAGTGCTTTCTTGTGGTAGTATGCTTAAGGTTTGGATCTTGCTTATGGTATGGGACATAAGTAGAGTTTGGATCTTGAGAATGCTATGGAGTGTTGTGGTATGCTTGTGATTTGTTTATGGTTAGCAAGGGGGTGCTAGATAGGCCTTGCTTGGAGCTTGGATCTAGCTATGGTTGGGTGGTGAATACTTGAGGCCAGTTTGTTATCTATCTTTGTGTTTAAAGAGTAGGGACACAGGTGGAGGAGAGATCCTTGGATGCTTGTAGATCCTTACTTGCAGGTGGAGGCATCCTAGCTTGGAGTTGGGGAGCATCTTGAAGCTTGCAGGTTGCTTAAAGGACATTTGGAGGCTCTACCTTGGATTTCGAGGACTTCCTCACCTCTACTTGTAAAAGTGGTCTCAGAGCTAGACAAAAGATGGTAACCTTTCTAGCCTTCTTCAAGTTCTATTAAGATCACCAACTAAATTTTTTTTGGGGAAGATTATAGGCTTTTCTAGTTGTAGGAAACTTGTAATTGAAGTACCCAATGAATCTAGTTCTCTTTTGAAGAGAGTAGTGATGCTTATAGAATTGTTTAGGGGTTGATTTTTTATCATGTTAGAGAAGTTCTAAGTGGGCTTTGGATTTTTAAAAGTTCTGAAAAAAGATTTGTGGGGTGGTTAGAGGAAGTCTTCCTCTACATACACAAACTTTTTTTTGTAAAAAGATTAATTCTAGCTATGTGTTTTGATCAAAACTAGTGTTTTTTTTTCATAAATGAAGTGTTTGAAGTTCTAATTTCTATTTTGAAGTTCTATTTTTCAAAGCTGTAAATCTAAAAATTAGATCTGAAAAGTGAAGTTTTCATTCAAACTTCATTAGTTACACTTTTCTATCTCCTAGTTTCATGAAGATGGCAATGTAGGAAGGGAATGGTAGTGTAACTTTGTGCATAAAACAAGTTTTGAAGTTCTATTTTTTGTCATTATGAAGTTCTGATTTTCAGACCTGTAAATCTAAAAACCAGATCTGAAAATTGAAGTTTTCATAAAGCTTCATTAGTTATCCATTTCTAGACACTAGTTTCATGGATTTAAAAATCTAGAATAGTGGAAAATGTGAAAACTTTGGTTGCTTTTGAAATGATAAATGGAATTGAAATTGGAATGGGAACTTTATGTAAGCATTAGTTTGGATTAGTTAATTGAAGTTTACATAAAGATTTGGTTTTCATTTTTGCTTTTGATTAAAGCAAATGTAGCTTGTTGTTGTTTTCCTCTTAAGCTTGGATTAAGCTTGCAAATAGTAGGCTTGGATTGAGCTTACAAACAATAAGATTGAATGAATAGAAGTAAATGTTTTTTATTTGCATTGGATGTAACAATTGAAGCATTTCTATCATTCTAATTTGAGCACTTGTTGTTGTATTTGCATAATAGGAAAATACACAAGCAACCCCAATGGATCAAACCAATGAAAACCCAACATTTGATCTATCAAACCCATCCAATGTGGCACAAGCTCTTGAACTTTTATATCAACAAATTTAATCCACTAATAAGCAACTTATTGAAATTAATCAAAGAAACCAAGACTTAGAGTCTAGGTTAGCCAATCAGAAGAAGCATGTAGTTCCACCTCCCGTAAAAGTGTTTAAGGAGGAGAAAAAATATACTACTTACAAGTGGTAAGTTTTTGGCTAAATGTTTGGAACAAGAACTTTGCCCTATTGCGATTCCCTAAATCTGAAAAGTTATCCACTGTCACCATGTTCCTTGAAGGAAGAGCCTTAGTTTGGTGGGATGACTTAGTTGCAAAGGGCAATCAACCTTGTACATGGGATGATTTTTGCAAGCCTTTTAGGGATTGTTTTCTACCACTTTTAGATGTGAAAAATGCAAAAATAAGCTTGGTAGAGGCCAAAAATCTTGTATATAGATAAACACACATGTGTGGAGCCTGTTCCCACATGTGAAAATAGTGTACTTGTCATGTACCATAATCATATAGGTTGTACATATGATCTAATTCAAGTTCTAGTGACTAAAAAGGCCAAAAACTAGTTTTCTAGATCCGTGACAAATGGCATCCATCTATTGATTGCATGAGCCAAATATTTTGGTTAGGTGTCACATACCATGTGTAGAGGATAGCTCACACGTGTGGAATAAGCTGAAGTAGGCGAATTTTGACTTCTAGAAGATTTCCAATTAGATCTCCATATAGAAGGAAAATGGACCAAAAGTGCTTAAAATAGAAGGTTTTGTCCAAGTGTCAGTTTTGTAGGATGAATCATCATATGACAAAGCACCTTCACACATGTGACATCATAGGGATGATCAGTACCACGAGCTCCCACTTATTGTATATATAGAGCCACATTTGGCCATAATCAATGTGAGACACCAATCTTGGTTTTGGAAGCAATTTTGAGTGATTCTCTCCTTTTGTCTACATTTCTTTTGATTGTTTTGAGGTTCTATCAATGTGTACTTGATTTTTAGGTTGGAGTCCGTACCCTGACAGAGTTTCACACGTGTGAAACCAGCAAGTACATTTACCTTCAATAAATGATTGTTATTGTTTGGATTTTATGTCTAGAATTGATCTAGATTGATCTTAATCTTATGTAGATTGATAGATCAAGTAAAATCTAACATCCAATCCCTCTTGAGGATCAGATTAGGATCCACTCTTGGTCCTTTTTGTACCTTTTTGCACATGGTATCAGAGCCTAGTACAAGAGGTTTTGTTGAAATTGATAGGGTTAATCCAAATCAAAGCCAAAATTAGCAGTTTTTTGGAAACTAGTCAAATTTTGTGTAGCAAGTTGGATTTGATAGCTATCCTCAAAATTTTTGGTCCAGATCTTGTTTTGGGCTGTAGGAACCCTTTTCAGACGTGTCAGGCCGTACAGCTCCTATTTTCACTGAGAAATTTCAAAAATTTGTAGAATTTGACTCACATACCCAATATGAGTGATTTTTGGTGCAAAATCAAGCATTTTCTATAGTGAATCTAATCCCTTGATTAGTTCTTGGATTAGATCAGCCAAAGGATTAAAATTGAAGCTTGAATTAGGTGAATTAATTGATCTTCTCTGATTTTTTGAGTGCATGTTGAAGTTGAGAGAGATTTTGCTAAAAATCATAGATTAAGGAGTGATATGCAAGGTGAGAGGTTGAAATCCATTGTACCATCACTCTAGATTTGTTCAAGAGTGATAGGGTCAAGTTTAGAATCATCAATTTGCTAGAAAACATCCTCGGATCTGTCCTCCAAGTGAAACCTTTGAGAGTTTCTAGTGCATATAGAGCATCTATGCAAATCTTTTGTAGAATTTGACATAGATTGGCTTCAATTGAAAGTTCTAGAAAAGAGATTGAGATCCAAGTCACATTATTCAATCCTACTCAATTCGTTTGAGTGTTTGTGAGGTTTGAAAAGAGGCATTAAGGTGTCTATGGCAAATGTGTAGAGAGAGATCCAATTTTCTAAGAGTTCCTTCCTTTGTAGAAGGCAAGATCTAGAAGCTCATTTTGTGTTGTTATTGGTGAAGAATTTGGCTTCTCCTATGTGATCAAATCTTTCTAAGTGGCATTAGGTCTTTGAAGCACAATATCTTAGTGAGAAAAATCACAACTTTTGATTTTGAATTTCAATCCAAGTCTTAAAAAGTAGAGTAATTGGTGGAATCCAATAGGAGTGATTGAATTCAATTTATTGAGCAAAAATTGACATAGTGTGTATGAAACTCAAATTAGTTCTATTCAACTTTCTTTGTGAGAGTGTGAGGGTCAATTTAAGATCCCATTGGATGTCTAGAATGAGGAGGAGTCCATATTTGAGTATTCATGCATGGTTGAGATCTTTGTGAATCTCTAGTTGTCTAATTTTTTAAGCTTTGTGAAAAATTGATGGTATAGTTTGTTGTCAAATCAAATCAAATTCATTCTAAATCTCAAGAGTGAGATTATTTGGGTCAAGAGTGAGTCCAAAAGAAGTGATTAAGTTTGATTTTCATGTATTTGAAACAAAACCCATCTTTTGTTCAAGAATCTCAAGTGTTGAGAGAACTAGTCAAGTGAAAAGGAAAATCTAGGTGTCAAATTTTTTTCATATCCATTTCAAGTTTCAAAAGAAAGAGTCATTGGTATTTGATGAGTCCAATAGGAGATTGGATCTGATTTCTTTTGTGATTTGATTCAAAGATTGTGTGCTTTTGTCTTAGTGATCAAAGCAAAGTTTCCAAGTGACTAGTCATTACTGTGAAGATTGATTCTTAGATTTGTGAGCTAGATCTTTTGTAGATCCTTCTAGATTGTTAAAGATGTTCAAATCTTGTCTCTTGAAAGTCACAAATTACATTTGTAGAATCATATCACAGGTTTTTACTCACATGGCATCAGTAGGTGGCATCCTATTGAAGGAAAGAAAGGATCATGAGTGCAACCTTTGTGGCAAGGGAGGATATTTTTTCTCAAGATGCTACAAAAAGAAGACCAGTCCATCCAAGGAAGACCAAAGCAAGGGGGCGAGGTGAAGGATGGAGCTTCAAGTTCAAAATGCAAATACAAAAAGGACAAGTCCATGGAAAGGTCTTTCCTTTGTGGAAAGGTGAATGAGGCTTGGAGTCTCACAAGGACTTGCAAGATTTGTCTTCAAGAGTCCATCACAACACATATCAAATCTTTTGAAATTTTTCATTTGGAAGTACATTGTTTGGTTCAAGATGCAAAGATAGATGTCACTTTCATGAAAGTAACTTGGATTTATTTTATGTCCTTGAAAAGTATTTTGCTTGGAACTTTAGATAAGTTCAAACTTATTGTTATTATCCAAGAGAAATCAATCAAGAATAAGGAGCAATCACAAAATGAAAATAGTTTCATTTATGCTCTCATGTCAACTTATGAAGGACCATTTTGCTTTGAAGAAATTTTTGTATCTCAAAGGTGGATTAAGACAATACTAGTGGAGTGTGATGCCTTAAAAGATAGCAAAATATGTTTTCCTTGTAAGCTTACATTAGTTATGAAGTCAAGGAAATGGAAATATCTTCATAATGTAGGATCTTTTGGTTTCAATAAGATCATGAATGATGTGTTCATTCATAAAGATGAAAACTGTATGTTTTCAATCCTAAAGGCAAGTTGTAAACTTCTTATGAGAATAAGTGAAGCATCCAAAGTGGACACTTATATCCATAAGCAAGTAGTTAGCCTTATTGAGATGGAGATACCTTTTGATTTCAATATTGGAAAAATCATGCCAAGTTGTGATGATTTTTGGACTTATGTTTCTAGCATAAGTAATTTTGATAATCATAGGAAGTGCATATTGAATGGTCATAGTTGTTGTGATCATTATGAGACATGGAGGTCTCAAATTTCCATAAAAAAGGAGCACTATGAAGAGGATCTTTAGGAGTCATCTCAAGGTTCAAATGTGCCAAGAATTGAGGAGGAGAATCCTTCTCAAGGTTCAAGTGTGCCTAGGATTGAGGAGGAGAGACCTTCTCAAATTGTGATTCCAAAAAGAAACTCAAGAAATATGGTTGAGTCCATGTGGCTCACATTTCAAGGGAAAGAGGAGCATAGCTCATGTGGTATACATCACATACTTATTTCTCTTATGTCATTTGATAAAAATCAATTTGCTTTAGTGAGATCATTGCATCTCAAAATTGGAGTAAAACCATACTAGTTGAGTATGAAGTCTCTCTTGAGAACATAGATGATGTTCTTGAAAGGTTGAAATTGGTTTTAAATCAATTAGAAAGCAAATGGTTATTTCATCAAATGTATGCTCTTGAGTCATGTAAGAGCAAAAGTGATTTGTTCACTCATAGTTTGAAAATCTGTATTGCGGCAAATTGTAAACTCTTTATGAGAGTAAGTGAATAATCTTCTAAAGACACTTATCTCCATAATGAAGTATTTAGCCTCATTGGATCTGAGATTAGCATGGTAAACAAGCATGAAGATATGATGCAAACACTTTGTTATTATAGCATGCATAGTCTTGCCAATTTGGATAAGTCTAATTCTCTAGATCATGGTAACATGATGTTAGATCTTTGTGATCCTAATAAGTCAAGAGGAAATCTTTATTTTCTCAAGGAGGAGCATGCACATGAAGAAGGAGCAAGCCTCAAACTCAAGCATCTACATGACATTTGGAAGGAATCAATTTCGAAGATGCTAGGATGGTGCAAAGCTCTCAAGTTCATTAAAGATGTCAACATCAAAGAAGCACTATCGTGGATATGGTGATTTCAAATCAACATCAAGCACATTGGCTGATCTTCACACCTTTTGAACCAGCAAAGACCAATTCAGCCCATGGATTCAAGTTCAAGATCATCATGTTTTCCATCAAGCTATATCTACCAAGCTAGATTTTTGAAGAGGAGTGTGAAAAATGCAAAAATAAGCTTGGTAGAGGCCAAAAATCTTGTATATAGATAAATACACATGTGTGGAGCCTGTTCTCACGTGTAAAAATAGTGTACTTGTCATGTACCATAATCATATAGGTTGTACATATGATTTAATTCAAGTTCTAGTGGCTAAAAAGGCCAAAAACTAGTTTTCTAGACATATGACACATGGCATCAATCTATTGCTTGCATGAGCCACATCCTTTGGTTAGGTGTCACATACCATGTGTAGAGGACAGCTCACATGTGTGGAATAGCTTAAGTAGACGAATTTTGACTTCTAGAAGATTTCCAAGTAGATCTCCATATAGAAGGAAAATGGACCAAAAGTGCTTAAAATAGAAGGTTTCGTCCAAGTGTTAGTTTTGCATGATGAATCATCATATGACAAAGCACATTCACACAAGTGGAATCATAGGGATGATCAGTACCACGAGCTCCCACTTATTGTATATATAGAGCCACATTTGGCCATAATCAATATGAGACACCAATCTTGGTTTTGGAAGCAATTTTGAGTGATTCTCTCCATTTGTCTACATTTCTTTTGATTGTTTTGAGGTTCTATCAATGTGTACTTGATTTTTAGGTTGGAGTCCGTACCCTAACAGGGTTTCACATGTGTGAAACCAGCAAGTACATTTAGCTTCAATAAATGATTGTTCTTGTTTGGATTTTATGTCTAGAATTGATCTAGATTGATCTTAATCTTATGTAGATTGATAGATCAAGTAAATCTAACATCCAATCCCTCTTGAAGATCAGATTAGGATCCACTCTTGGTCCTTTTTGTACTTTTTTCACATTAGATGACTATGAACACTTCAAAAAGTTGAGTCATCTAACCATGAATAAAGGTTTGGAATAATTTATTCAAGATTTTCATGAGTACCTAAATCCACTTTATAATGATATTCCACCTAAGGTACAAATGTTAATGTTCATTGATGGGTTGCCAAAAGATTATCAAGTGGATGTTCATAGGAACCATCCAAAAACTCTAGAAGATGCTATTAGGGCTGCAAAATACTTTGATGACACACCTAAGCCACCTAGGGGTCAACATCGTAATGAGCAGAGAAAAGGTTTTCAATTTAAGAGGAAGGATAGGGAGGTTGTTGGTGAAACACATCCCAATTCAACAATCCTAAAAAAATCAAGAAAAATATTAAAAACAATCATGGTGGCAATGATAAAGCTGAACCTCGTAAGAAGAACCTATGCTTCAAGTGCAATGGCGAGAGTCACCTTGCACGTGATTGCGTCAAAAAACAAGCTTCAACCTCAGGTAATCTATCTCGAAGTAATGAGATGGATGTTTTTTTCCTTTGTTCTTTAGTTTTTGGTCCTAATGACCTTATTTGCATTAAAGGTAAAGTTAATGATCAAGTTGTTAATGTTCTTTTTGACACGAGATTCACTCATAACTTTATTAATGTAAATTTGGTGCAGACGCTAAACCTTCCTACCAAAAAAAGTGAGAAAAAATACCGTGTGACAATGGCATCAGGAAGTAATTCCAATTAGATGGATTTTATTGTTTTTGATGTAGAATTGCACATTCAGGATAATCCTGAAAAACTAGAATTCTATGTTGTTCAATTAGCTAATGTAGATATTGTTCTTGGGCAACAATGACATTTTGATAAGAACAAGTCATTGAGAATTGATTTTGTTGAAAAACATTTATCTTTTATGCATGAGAATTCTTTAATTAAGATCAAGGCTAATATAAGTGTTAACACTAAAAATGTTAACCCTTAAACATAAACTTAATTCTATTATGAAGAATTTCAATTTTGAAGCTTATTTATGTTTTCATAATGATATCATTTGCTGCAATGATGATGAACTTAACATAAATGCCATGAATATATCCAGAAAGAACACTACAATTGGAAGCTTATAATGAACTTAGGCAGGAATTCAATGATGTTTTTTTTAGACCTTCATGTAGGTTTACCACCAGAAAGGACAGTTGATCATAAAATCAACTAATACCTGGAGCAATTCCAATCGCACAGCGTCCTTATAGGATGAGTGCATCGGAAGAGGCTGAGGTAAATAGGCAATTACATGATTAATTGAAAAAGGGGTGGGTACAACCTAGTAATTCTCCTTGGGCATCACCAGTGGTTTTGGTAGCCAAGAAAGATGGGACTATAAGGTTTTGCATCGACTATAAGAAATTGAACAAGGTAACCGTTAAGAATAGATATCCACTGATGCAGATGGATGATCTAATAGACTATCTTGGTGGTGCTGGGTACTTTACCAAGATAGATCTAAGATCGGGCTACCATCAGATACGCATTAAGGCCGAAGATATACCAAAACCCGGGTTTCGAACTCGCTTTGGTCACTACAAATTTTTGGTGTTGCCTTTTGGCTTGACCAATGCACCGACAACTTTCCAACAGATGATGAACGATTTGTTCAGGCCATATTAGGGAAGATTTGTAGTCGTATTCTTAGATGATATACTGGTGTTCAGTAAGACTTTGGCAAAACATAAAGAGCATTTTAGGATTGTGTTGGACATCCTAAGAAGGGAAAAGCTCTTTGCCAAGGAGTCTAAGTGTGACTTTTTTGCTAAGGAATTGTCCTACTTGGGACATAAGATTTCCAAACGGGGAGTGGAGATTGAGGCTGATCGTATCCAGAGGGTTATTGATTGGCCTATTCTCACCATAGTTTGGGAAATCAAGTCTTTCTTGGGGTTTGTAGGATTTTTTCGTCGACATATTTCCCAATTTGCTCGACTAGCATTTTCCCTTACCCAGGCCCTGAAAGGATATAAGAAGCTAAGCCGGAGGGCTAAGAGTCCACTAGTGGTGTGGACGGAAGATATGAAAAATTGTTTTGAGTTGCTTAAGAAAAGTGTCACTTCGGCACCAATACTAATCATTGGCAATCCTAATAAGGCTTTTGTGGTTAGGATCGATGCCAGTGATTATGCTATTGGGGCTGTTTTGATGCAGGATGGACATCCTGTGGCGTATGAAAGCAAGAAACTCAATTCTGCTTAGTCTACGTATCGTACCTATGAGAAGGAACTATTTGCAATTGTTCATTCCGTGAAAATTTGACGACATTATTTGTATGGAGCCAGATTTGAAGTTTTGACAGATTATCAGACTCTTCGATATTTCTGTGATGCTACAAATTTGAAGGGGAGGCAAGATAGATGGGCTGAGCTGATGCAAATCTTTGACTTTTCTATACGTTATTGTAAAGGAAGTCAAAATACTCTAGCGGATGCTTTGAGTCGGTTACCGATTATTAATCAGTTGTGCTTTACTGTTATAGAACCGGAGTTGTTTCAGTCTCTTCAAGGACTATATGAGTTCAATCCTTCACTCTCATTGGCCACTTCATTGGGGCAAGAATTCTAATCCAAGCCTTTAAAATTGCTGAATTAATACGTGTGGGACGCCCTATACATTGGAGTTGTGGATCCACCTCTCAAGCTATCTAGACTTATTCAAGCCTCACTATGTCCAAATGTGCCACCTAGTCTTTTCATGCATTAAATGTGGCATGTAAAGTACAAATGGCAATTCCTATGGTAGCTCAAGTTTCTACTTCTACCTACCTTGAATATTTTATTCTAAAATGGGTTTTTACCAAGCCAAAAGAGCTCAATTCATCTTTGGCATTTTTAGGACCCATACTCACAACATTAGATAAATTTTTCAATATTTTGACAAAATAATCACAACTTAAATCTATTGGTGCTAAAAAAGCACAAGGGCACTCACATGATTCATGTGAGTTTTAAGTTGGACCCTTTTAGCTTTTTTATTTGCCACTTGACTTAGGACCTCTAATGTCATTTTAGAGTTTGAAGCCCCTAGTCCCTTATTCCTAGGAATTACAACTTGCTACTTGTGCTGGGTTGGACTTACATGTGCAGGATGGCAGTGCCGCACTTATTACCCTACTTACAATGTACTGTGGCAGGGCCCACTAGGTAAGGATTGGCCAACAATATTTTAAGTGGTGGGACGCACTTGTTTATTACGGTGCAGGAAATACCCGCAACACGAACACCTGGCGGAAAGACACGAACGTGAAAAATTCGTGAAAGTCAGACGACGGAAACGAAACCAACGACGCGACACAAAAAATGTCGCAAAAAGACTTTTTGCCCTCGCGCTCTAAAGAGTACTAGCCAAGATCCTGCAAGTACCCAGAAGTACAGATATCCGATCTGATGGCATGACGTCAGCAAATACAATCTAGGTCGTGGCTAATCCGCCACTCTTATAATTTCCTGATTAGTTGTAAATGGTTAATCACTCTAATCTTAAAAGTTACAAAGAGTGACTATATACTTACTGGATGATACTTGACATATGAGATGACAGAATACACATACAGTGTAGGAGTTTGATGCTAGTAAGCAATCAAGACTAATTTACAAAATACATGTCTGCCTGCGTGCGAAGACAATTATGTCTAGGATCTATAGATCCAACTGTCCGCTAGTAAAGCGAGACGATTACTCGTGAGAGAACCGTGTTTCTCCCATGCCAACTCACTGCGTGGATTTGCATGCAATGCTTGAAGAAATCAGAGAAAGATCAATATAGATGAGTTTCTTGTTGTGTCTGATCTCAAATGCAAATGCGTCTGTTGTTATTCGTGTGTCTAAGTTTCCTTGTTCATTTCAATATCCGCACCTTGGTTGAAACTATGTTGAATGCTGCATTAATTTCATAAACGTAGATCAGTAGTGTCTGACTACATTCTGAAGATTGTAGGAGTGATTTAGTCGGCAGTGTCCAGTGATCGCATCTGAACTCCATCCGAATTGCAAGAGGATCGTGGTTGTTGCATCAGTTTTGCGATTTCTTCTTCTCACTTCCCATCAGTGGCATGCAGAGCATATCACCCTATCTATCTCCTTCAGTGGTATCAAAGCCTACGTTGTCTTGTCATAATCTGACATAGCCAAGAAACTATCAGATCCAGGAGCCCAAGCATTCAGACAAACAACCATCAACAAAGGAATAGACTTTAGAAGTAATGGCTTCAATCAGCAGCATGCAGAGCAAGATCTGCACAATTCTTGATTCTTTAGGATCTAACTTTCTATCCTGGAAAGTTAAGACATCACTCATACTCAAGGGCGAAGGATTATTCCCCTGGGTGGATGGCACAGAAGAAATGCCTACAACATCAAACAAGGAGCTATGCAAATGGAGGGAGAAAAATGACAAGGCAGTAGCCCTGCTATCATCTTCCATCGAAGATAGTCTCACACTTGACCTGACAACACTCTCCAAAGCTAAGGAGATGTGGGATGCATTACTCACGACATTTCAGACGAAATCAAGAAGTCAAATCATGATGTTGGAAGATCAGTTGATAAATCTACAGTGGAATGGAAAAGACCTCACTTCCTTCATAAGAAAGATGAAGGATCTATTCATGTCACTACATAACTCTGGTCTGGTGTAGAGAACGCTATGTCAGTTGAGAAGCAGCTCACCTACCTGTTGAGAGCCCTACCCAGATCATTCCAGACAACAAAGACCCTGCTCGCGAAAGATCCTACCATGAACCTCAAAAAGGCGATTGTCGAGGTTTGAGAGGAAGTTGAGGCCAGAGAACATCTTGATCACAATGATGGTTTTGACCAGGCCCTCTACGACAACAAAGAAAAATCCAATAAACAATTTAAGCCTAAGAGAGAATCGAATTAGAGGCAGGATCATGATCAGCAAGCAAAGGGGACGAACAAAAGCAACTGGAAGACCAAAGGGAGGTCAAAACAACAAGGTGCAGACAAGAAGACTTACATGAGATGCAGAAGAGACGGGCATATAGTAGATACATGCTGACTCAATTGTACTTATGAATGAAACCATCTTGATTATATTTCAATCTATATATCCATTTACAAGTAAGTGGCTTCTTTTCATAAGGTAATGTTGACAGATTCCCTGCTCCAAGAGGACCTGTTGTTTACTTGTTTCTCTGATTCTTTCTACTTCTTCATAACCGTTTTCGCCTGTTACCAGGCTTAAAGGCATTCGTTAGATGTCTTCTTGATTTAACAATGCCAACCCAGGTAGAAGGGACAGAGTGTCATTTTAGTATTTTCTTTATGTCCTGCATGTCAGAGGACAACTCAGGGATGTCGCTCTTGAACGCACTTACATTCTACATGGATGCAAGCCAAGAACGCTCATTTATAGATTAGCATACAAACCAATGAACGTTGTATAGATTTTACAGCTACCTACACTTAAAACGGACTGAAATCAGAGCCTACACTACATTAACACTGAACTACCTTGCATAAATTGACAAAACGAGAAACAAGAAACTAACCTACAGCATGTTAGAAGTCCAAGAATCAAGAAACCAACCAGCCCTTTGATTCTTGGACATCCCAAGAACATCAAGGACTGGATTGTACAAAGATATGCAAGAATCACACCACAGATCCAGTCTATTTAGTTTACTTGAATGCTGGCCCCTATATTATTCCACAAGAAAACAAGAAATCTAATCTACAACTAGGAAAGCAAGAAAACTAATCCACTCTAAATCCACAACCACACACAATATGAATGAAAGGGCATGATCATAGGGGCATCACTCAAGAAAACCATCATGATCAAGGAGCTTAGTGTAGCATCAAACTCATGGAAAATCTTCTTATTAATCATGGAGTAGGTACAATGCAAAAGTTTCTCTTCACAAAGAGGGAGTCTCTTAAATAAACAAGAAAGCTCCTTAGGTGGCATCCTAGTGGAATTTCCACATTTCACAAACTACAAGTGGAATAATGCTCTCCACTAGAAATCACCATCAAAAGGTGGCTCACTCTACTTTCTTTAAGAGGGGTCTACTTGCATTTATTACATTTGCTTAGAAATACTCGTTCCTACATGGTCATTCCATCTTTCGGGATCCACCATGAGGCTTACACAGTTCTTGCATGTCCTTCCTAGCTAGTATTTCTCGGCTCTCAGTCTTCATTAGTCTCGTCTTCTCAAAGACCTCCTCGGTCTACGGTGAGAGGTGCTCTTGAGTTGCTCTGTCCGAGTATCTTGGGGATTCGTCAGAATCAGCCAACATTATCCCCGCGCTAATGTGTTGCAGGACCCACTACAACTCATATTGGACGATGTTTTGCATTGGCATCTTCGATCGTCACTTGGAAAAGCGTAGATCCTCATTTGCTTACATAAAAGCAAGTGCTTATTGTCGTCAGTTTTTATCACAAAAACTATTTTTCACAAATTGCCATGATTGGATTAGAATGTCTTATTGCTATAGGTGGTTGACATTCTCAAAATTGGAGAGCTCTCAGCAACTTCATAACTTGCATGCTCGAGTGCTTTCCTCATGTCTCTTTGTTTAGTCACTTGTATTTGCCATTGACGGTTTCATCTTTGGTTTCTTGGCAGATTCCATCTTTGGTTTCTTCTAGGAGGTCTGTATCCTCCATTTGTCTCTGGGTGTTTTCGTGGTTCTTCTCTCAGTTGAAGTCCCAGTCTTGTTGATGCTCTTTTTTGATAGGTAGCACAAATTTTGGTTATCAGTCTCAAGGTGATGGACGGTTTGGTAACGATGAGAAAACATGATGAAGGCTTGGTGACACGGTGAAGGAACTGATATTTCTACAGTTGCAGCCTTGGACCCTTGCAATGTCGAACTTCGACCACCACTTGCTGGGTGAGGAGCTTGCTTTATTTGCAGGTTCACAGATGTCTTCATCTTTCATTTTCTGCAGCTCTTTCTTTTGATCCGTTACTTTTGGACCTCTTTGGACTTCATAAGACGGGATTCAACTATCATTACTCCGGAGAGTTTCTTTTGATCAAGATCGATATGGCTCATCTGTTGTTGAAGTTTTGTCCTTTCCTCCTCAGTTTCTTTGCATTATTATTTTTTTATTTCTTTGAGCTACTTTGCTTGCTTTTGTAGATCTTCTTCGGTTGAACAACCAATATAGGTGGTAGTTGGTCTCCACAAGACACTTGCAATGATCTATCAGCTGCTTCGGTAAGACTATAAAAAACTGGGAATTTCTCAGAAGAACAGTAAACTAATGATAAACAAACTGATGGAAGTGAGGGTGGTGGTGAGAACGGTAGATGGTGTGGACGATAGACATGAGAATGGGCGCAGAAGTATGGCAAGAGGTTGGTTGAAGAAGGAGACTGATTTTCCAATGCTTGTGTTTCCCTTTCTGAAGGATCTTCATCGTGACTGGGGTACTTCTTCTGATCGAGTCGCTTTGGATTGCCCATTTGTCTTCTTAGCCTTGTCCTTGTCGACTTTGGGTTTGTGACCTTGGCTGTCGATCTTGCTGGTGTTGTTGCTGGCAACGTAACTGCTCCAGTGGATCCAAGCAAATCCACTCTCTCCCCCCAAAAAAAATCTGTTGGTGGGGATGTTGTTGCTGGTAATTGTTCATGCTCAGGATTGGATCGGCATGTGGAACACGTAGTTGAAACTCGTTGAATATGTGACTGGACTAAGATTGAACACATTTTAACTAAATCTGTTTCGATCTGGCTGTAGTTGACTCAAGAATAATATGGCAATGAGGTACAAGAATCAACTCTAACTTGTCATGGATTTCTCATAGTTTTCAAAAATTTGAAACTACTGTACATGGTAATCTAAAGAAGAATAGATGAATAAAAATGTGTTCAGGAGATGCTCTATAGAAGACTCTCATGCAGTAGCTATTCCTCATGCAAAAATCAATCACACAAAATGGGTGAAGAGAAACAAGGAAATAAACAAAGGTCATAGAGAGTGAGAACTGTATAGCACTTGTTGAACAAAGCTTGCATTCATCAACATTGATAATGTACCTTGATAGTTGCAATATTTCAGTTTTTTTGTAGAGTAATGTGACTTACTCTGACATGCCCTTGTCAAAACAAGACAGGGTTGGTTACACTAAATCTACCATCATTGATAGCAGATGTTGTAAGATATAGCTTGAGATGCAGGTATGGTTGAGGTATTATGTCCTGAGGACCTCTTTGAACAAGAGATTTAGAACCGAATCTCTATCTGGATTTCCGAATCCGAGAGATATTATGTATTGGCACATTGGAAATGTTATCAACATGTGGAAAGACAAATAGATTTGAGGTTGTAGAAGGGGAGAAAAACTGTCAATTCCATGTGGAGGTTGCTCTTGGTTGGATATTGTAGCAGATGACAGAATATCGATTTTACTTTCTTTCGACAAGGACTCATTTCAGATTGTTTGTTTGCATTATGGTACTGGCGTATTGGACGGTGTTGTAGAAGTTTACAAGAAACTTCTCGATCGAGCAACCCTATGGTGCTCATGTTGTTGTCGTGAAGATCCTATTGTGATTCATAACTGACGTGATGGGCAGGTAGGATCTTAGCGTGTTGCTTTGGATAGTCTTTGAAACTGTGTTGTCTTATACAGTCGGGACACTCAGGATGGTACTTGGTCTTGACTGGACAATCAACCATGAAGTGGCCAGTTTCACCACAGATGAAGCATCTGGTGTGCAGTGGCCCTTGTATAACTGCATAGCCATCTTGTATGGCTAGTGGGTCTGGACTTTCTGATGGATAGTCAGGATAAGACAAGGCATTTCCAGATTGGGATGGGTGTTCTTCATATTATTGAACTATATGTGCTTGGATAGGTCGATATGAAGGACAAGCATCAACAGGATGCGTAGCCTGACAGTGTGGGCACCATATTGTTTGTCGTCTATAAGGTACATGTGTGGGGTTTGACTGACCAAGCATACTGCTTTGGATAGACTCCAGGGTAGCTTGAAACTCATTGGTGAGTTTCTCCATCTGTAGTTGATGTTGCTTATTAAGCAACTCCAACTGGGATTTCCAAAGCTGATCTCGGGTGTCCTCGATTGGCTTTGACTCATGGACAAGAGCACGTGGTGCTCGTCTTTCCCTAGACTCATCAATATCTAATCCTTCTTCTTCTTCCTTGATGGCATCAGACATAGCTAACTTTAGGCTCGGATATTCATCATTGGATTTAAGCTCGCGTCTAATCCATCTTGGAAGGCCGACTAAGAACTAGATGATGAGCATATGTTCAGAGGGCTGTTCTTGTACTTGACTTTTGAGATGTTTGAAACGCTCAATATAGTCTCGTACTCGTTCGTCTTCTGTCATTTTGATATTACTTATCTTGACAAAAGGGCTTTCTATCGAGCAAAATGGCTTGAAGCGTTTGATAAAGGCCTCCTTCAAGAGTGACCAGTCACGTTTATCTTCATGATCAAGGTTAAAAAACCATTCTTGTGCTCGATCGATTATGGTCATCGACAAGAGTTGAATCATGGCGTTGGGTGATGTCTCGCCATATACATCACATGCATTCTCAAATATTTGCAAAAATCTTTGAGGGTCCGAACTATCGTCAAACTTTGGTAGATCTAACTTGGGTGTACGTCTTTCAAGATGAGCTCTGTGGGTAGCAGGGACTCCATTAAGGTTGGTTCTGACCTGTGAGGGGTCAGCAACATAAAAACGGGGTCGTGCACGTGAAGACTCGGTTCTATTAGGTTCTTGTCCATTGAACGAGTTTGTGGATGGCTCTTGGAGTTCGGCTCTCATTCGGTAGAACCTATGACGTCTGATCAGTTCAATTTCAGGGGACCTGATCTCATATGGATAATCATCTGGGACTTGAGGATCATTTTGTTGGTCCATTGGGTATTGGGGTATGAGTTGCTGGTGTTTTTGGATTTTATAGGGTTTTTGGTGTTTTTGATTTTTTAGGTTTTTTGGTGTTTTTTGGATTTTTTAGGGTGTTGAAGGAAGTGAAGGTGGAGACTCAGTATAAAAAGGGATTTCTATTGGTATGAGTGTTGTTTTTTGTAAAAAATTTGGTATTCATGCCTCCTTTTTTTTTTTTTTAGGTCTCGAAGGTGTTGGAAAGATGGTGGTTTGGTCGAAATGGCAATCAGAGGTGTTGATCAAAAGTTATGGTCCGGTCGAGACTTCAGCGGTACTTCGGTCGAGATCGCAGGGAGCACTTCAGTCGAGACCTCAGGAAGCACTTTGGTCGAGACTCCAGCGATACTTCAGTCGAGATCTTAGGGAGCACTTCGGTCGAGATTGCTCCGGTCGAGATCACTTCGGCTCCGGTCGAGATCTGATCGAACACTTCAGTTGAGACTTCAGCGAGCGCTTCAGTCGAGATTTCAGCGAGCACTTCGATTGAGATTCCAGTGAGGCTTTGGTTGAGATCTCAGCGAAGACTTCAGCTGAGATTTCAGCGAGCGCTTCGGTCGAGATTTAAGATGGGCCTCCGGTTGAGAGTTGATTGAGGTCTCCGGACCAAGGGCATTGAGGGCAACCCTTCCCATGGCCCATGACCATGGACTGGTCATGGACTGTTGACTAACCCTCACCCTTTGGGGCATGTGGTGCTATGCTGTTGGGGGTATTCCCGACGAATTGTAAATAAATAAAATCGACCAATAAAATGTGTTGCGAGGGCATGGCATCCTACGCGTATAAGCCCATGGCCCAATGAGCACACAAGCTAAGTTGTAATTAAAATAATAGGCTTGGGACCTCTGTAAGTAAAATAAAACTTGAGGCCCAAAGTCAATTTTAAAGTTAGAGATTACTTTTTTAGAGTTGGGTCCAAATTGGGACTCACATGAATTTCAATGTACTTTTTGTAGACCCTTGGATCAAGTTGGGTCCAAGATGAATGGATAGGATAGCAATAGGATTTTGGGGCAAGGGCCTTCCCCACTTTATAAAAAGGCACCATTTGTACTCTATATCCATGCTTAATGAGAAGGATCAAACTCTACCAATTTAGAGAGCCAAGCATCCTCATTTGCTAAGCACTCATGCTAATGCTTTTGTTGTGTGTTTCTAGTTGTTTCCATTTCTATGTTCTTGTTTTAATAGTTATGGTTTTTCCATTAGCATGCATCTTGAGCTTTTGAGCTAACCTCCCCCTCAACTCTATCTCTCTCTTTCTCTCTTCTTCTTCTTTCTCTTCTATTCTACCCTTCCCTTTCACCAACAATCATGATGAAGTTAGTTTAGGGAGAAGTAGAGTTAGTGAGAGTAGTGCTAGTGGAGGTAGAGAAAAAGTAGGGAACTAACTAAAAGTAGCATATATGCATAGTTAGGTGCCTATCCAGTGAACTAACCCTTGTTGAAAGGTGGGAGGGCTATAACAACGACGAAGCAAAGACCCTAAAGTGGCGCCGTTGCCGGGGATAGGTTTCCACTAACTAGTGTAGCTTCATTTTAGCTATTTCTTGTTTTTTAGAGTAGTTTTAGGTAGATTTTTGGGATTTTAGAGTTACTTTTCTATTTTTTATTTTTTATTTTTGCGTTTGGACTGTTCACAGCTAGCAAAGGAGGTGTGAGAGGGTACAGGAGCCCTGAACAGTCTCTAAGGGCTTGAAACCCAAACCAACCAGCCAAAAAACCCAAAAAAACACACCAATCTATATTTTGGAAGGAAAAAGAGCCTAAAATCTCATTAGATTTTAAAATCTCCAAAACCAGAGGGAGTTAACCCTTGTAGGACTGGCAACAGCTTCAAGGTACTGTTCCAGACCTCCATAGAAGCCTGCGAGAGTTAGTTCTAAGCAGATTGCAAAAATAAGAGAAAAATCATTAAAAATTAAAAAAACCCTTGAAAAAAATCCAAAAAAATGTAAATCTTCACCAGAACTCTCGCAGAGCCCTCTGAAGCTCCATCTTAGTGAGACTAGGACACAGAAGAGCCTATGAGAGAGAGTTTGATTCCAGTGAGCAAAATTGGATTTAAGTGTTAAAAAATCACTAAAAAGTAAAGATCCAACAAATCCTTCCAGTAAGAACTCTCGCAGACCACCTCAATTGATTCAGAATGTCGATTTCCATCAGTGAAGAAGCCTGCGAGAGTTAGTATTGAGATTTGGTGAAGATCAAGCCAAAATAGTGGTTCTGGACCTCACATATAATGAATTTTTCACTTAGTGTGAGAGTTAACTCTCGTAGAGATTTCCATAGTGAAATCAGACCCATATTCAGCTACTGTGATTCTTGAGAGAGTTACTTCCCAAAGATCTTAGAGATATCAAATTTTTTATCTACAAAAATAGCTAAAAACCCTTGCACAGCCAATCCTCACACAAGAGAACCCTTGCAGACTAGATCAGTGGAAAGATCTGCATTAGATCCAGCTACTGTCAAAATCTCAGGTGAATCAGTGCAAGGAGTAAAAAGTTATCAAGAAAAAACCACCGTACAAGGTCTAAATTTCACTTCTGGCCGATCAGATTGATCAAATCCTTAAGATCCAGACTGCATCCCACTGTACAAGCAAGATCCAACTACTTTGGAACCCACCATCGGATGAATCTGAGATCTGGACGATCAGCAAGAAGGATAGCAAATCAAGCACCACACCTTCCCAGATTAACAGTTGTGCAACAAGAGGCAGAACTGGAGCCAGCACCAATGGAACCAAAGGGCGAACCCATACCTGTCGCTCCCTTGCAAGCAGTCCGGAGAGCACCACGGATGGAAATACCAAAATATGACGGATCATCAGATCCCATCCGATTCCTCCAGATCTACGAGCAAGCTTGTGAAATCTACAAAGAATGGACACCTACGGAAAAGCTGATGCTGTTTCCCATGTCCTTATTGGCAGTGGCTCAGGATTGGTTTTTCAACCTGTCATAGGAAGAAAAATCTACCTGAGAAGCCGTTAAAGGGGCTCTGATTACGCGCTTTAGATCAAAGAAGTTTCTGGAAGACCCATATCTCTTGTTGAGTAAAGTCAAGATCGGAAAATGAGAAAGGGTCAGGGACTATATTGAACGGGTGAAACATCTACGATCTGAGTGCAGTGTAGCCCTAACTCCCAATCATGTGATGATTATGTGGTTCCTAGCCAGACTACCATGAAGCATCAGAAGAGAACCGAAACGACAGGAGCAGTATGCTACTCTACAAGAAGCTATGGAAGATGCCATCAAGGAAGAGGATGAGGGATCTGACGATGACTATCCATCCACCCACACTCCTACTTCCTCGATAGCATCGTCATCATCAAACGCATCCGCTCTATCCACAAAACTGTTGTTGGATCAAATGACAAAATTACACAAACAACAGATGGAGCAACTTACGGCACAGTTTGATTAGAAACTGAAAGCCTTGCAAGGAGCTGTAGCAGCAACGTCACATCAACCGGAACCAAACCAACTATAGTATCCATGACGGGAGAATGTATGGTGTTTAGTGCGCATGCAAAACCATACAGCAAACGAGTGTCCAGTCCTCAAGCAAAATCTGAGACTGACACATAGATTTTGCCGTCTGTGCAATGCAACATCGCATGATACGGCATTTTGCTTGTTTAATTCCCGAATTGTTCAACAGAAGAGAAGTCCTTATCAGATTTCTTATCCTTATCATCAAGGGGCACCAAATGTGGCACCGAGGTACAGCGCACCGAATCAGCAACAACGTATGGCCTTACCTGCACCACCAGGCCAGTCAATGAAAAAGTGGCCCATGTACACCTGACAACAGCGAAACCAGAGATGCAAGTACCACCTCAAGCTGAGATGCAGCAATGGTATGGACAAGATGAACCATTTATGGATCTTGCCATAAATGAATATGTTGCAGACTATGCAGCTCAAACTACTCAACGTCAAGGTGGGAGGAACTACGGCTGCTACGGATGTGGCGAAGGACACAGAATTGCAGAATGTTTTTGTGGAAAAAGTACAAAAAGGACCAAGAGTGGATC
Source organism: Diphasiastrum complanatum (assembly GCA_029204225.1). Classification (NCBI taxonomy): domain Eukaryota; kingdom Viridiplantae; phylum Streptophyta; class Lycopodiopsida; order Lycopodiales; family Lycopodiaceae; genus Diphasiastrum; species Diphasiastrum complanatum. The sequence continues at coordinate 4,250,063 of CM055100.1, forward strand.
CTAATCTGATCCTCAAGAGGGATTGGATGTTAGATTTACTTGGTCTATCAATCTACATAAGATTAAGATCAATCTAGATCAATTCTAGACATAAAATCCAAACAAGAACAATCATTTATTGAAGGTAAATGTAATTGCTGGTTTCACACGTGTGAAACACTGTCTGAGTACGGACTCCAACCTGAAAATCAAGTACACATCCAAAACCAAGATTGGTGTCTCACACTGATTATGGCCAAATGTGGCTCTATATATACAATAAGTGAGAGCTTGTGGTACTGATCATCCCTTTGATCCCACATGTGTGAAGGTGTTTGTCATATGATGATTCATCATGCAAAACTGACACTTGGACAAAACCTTCTATTTTGAGCACTTTTGGTCCATTTTCCTTCTATATGGAGATCTACTTGAAAATCTTCTAGAAGTCAAAATTCGTCTACTTAAGCTATTCCACACATGTGAGCTGTCCTCTACACATGGGATGTGACACCTAACCAAAGAATGTGGCTCATGCAAGCAATAGATTGATGCCATGTGTCATATGTCTAGAAAACTAGTTTTTGGCCTTTTTAGCCACTAGAACTTGAATTAAATCATATGTACAACCTATATGATTATGGTACATGACAAAAGTCCTTGTGAGACTCCAAGCCTCATTCACCTTTCCACAAAGGAAACACCTTTCCTTGGACTTGTCCTTCTTGTATTTGCATTTTGAACTTGAAGCTCCATCCTTCACCTCGGTCCCCTTGCTTTGGTTCTCCTTGGATGGACTAGTCTTCTTTTTGTAGCATCTTGAGAAAAAATATCCTCCCTTGCCACAAAGGTTGCACTCAGGATCCTTTCTTTCCTTCAATAGGATGCCACCTATTGATGCCATGTGAATAAAAACTTGTGATATGATTCTACAAATGTAATTTGTGACTTTCAAGAGACTAGATTTGAACATCTTCAATAATCTAGAATGATCTACAAAAGATCTAGCTCACAAACCTAAGATTCAATCTTCACACTAATGACTAGTCACTTGGAAACTTTGCTTTGATCACTAAGACAAAAGCACACAATCTTTGAATCAAATCACAAAAGAAATCAGATCCAATCTCCTATTGGACTCATCAAATACCAATGACTCTTTCTTTTGAAAGTTGAAATGGATATGAAAAAGATTTGACACCTAGATTATCCTTTTCACTTGACTAGTTCTCTCAACACTTGAGATTCTTGAACAAAAGATGGGTTTTGTTTCAAATACATGAAAATCAAACTTAATCACTTCTTTTGGACTCACTCTTGACCCAAATAATCTCACTCTTGAGATTTAGAATGAATTTGATTTGAACAAACTATACCACTAATTTTTCACAAAGCTTAAAAATTAGACAACTACAGATTCACAAAGATCTCAACCAAACATGAATACTCAAATATGGACTCCTCCTCATTCTAGATATCAAATGGGATCACAAATTGACCCTCACACTCTCACAAAGAAAGTTGAATAGAACTAATTTGAGTTTCATACATACTATGCCAATTTTTGCTCAACAAATTGAATTCACTCACTCCTATTGGATTCCACCAATTACTCTACCTTTTAAGACTTGGATTGAAATTCAAAATAAAAAGTTGTGATTCTTCTCACTAAGATATTGTGCTTTAAAGAGCTAATGCCACTTAGAAAGATTTGATCACTTAGGAGAAGACAAATTCTCCACCAATAACAACTCAAAATGAGCTTCTAGATCTTGCCCTCTACAAAGGAAGGAACTCTTAGAAAATTGGATCTCTCTCTATACATTTGTCATAGACACCTTAATGACTCTTTTAAAACCTAACAATCACTCAAACAAATTGAGTAGGGTTGAACAATGTGACTTGGATCTCAATCTCTTTTCTAGAACTCTCAATTTAAGCCAATCTATGTCAATTTCTACAAAAGATTTGCATAGATGCTCTATATGCACTAGAAACTCTCAAAGGTTTCACTTGGAGGACAAATCCAAAGATGTTTTCTAGCAAATTGATGCTTCTAAACTTTACCCTATCACTCTTGAACAAATCTAGAATGATGGTACAATGGATTTCAACCTCTCACCTTGCATATCACTCCTTAACCTATGATTTTTAGCAAAATCTCTCTCAACTTCAACATGCACTCAAAAAATCAGAGATGATCAATTAATGCGCCTAATTCAAGTTTCAAATTTAATTTCTTGGCTGATCTAATCCAAGAACTAATCAAGGGATTAGATTCTCTATAGAAAATGCTTGATTTTCCACCAAAAATCACTCAAATTGAGTATGTGAGTCAAATTCTACAAATTTTTGAAATTTCTCAGTCAAAACCAGAGCTGTACGGCCTCACAAGTGTGAAAAGTGTTCTTACAGCCCACAACAAGATCTGGACCAAAAATTTTGAGGTTAGTTATCAAATCCAACTTTTGTGGATATTGGCATATGACTTTTGTGAAAACTAAAATCTAACATCTGAGAGAGAGAGAGAGAGAGAGAGAGAGAGAGAGAGAGAGAGAGAGAGAGAGAGAGAGAGAGAGAGAGAGAGAGAGAGAGAGAGAGAGAGAGAGAGAGAGAGAGAGAGAGAGAGAGAGAGAGAGAGAGAGAGAGAGAGAGAGAGAGAGAGAGAGAGAGAGAGAGAGAGAGAGAGAGTTTATGTAAAGTGGATGATTCCAATACTATTAAAGGCATAGATCTTAAGCTCCTCTCTAATTTGTTTCAATCAAACTTACGTAGAAACAAGGATCGTTGTACTCAAGGTAAGTGTAATTGATCCAGTGATATTGTCAAATTGTTGAAATGTTGATTTGTTGAATGCCCATGGGGGGTGGTTAGGTGGTAAGAATATGCTCTTGAATTCAGTTGCTAAAATTTAGGTTCTTGAACCGTGTTGAATTACAATATAGTCGATTGGTTAGATAAAGTATTACGTTGTGTTATCTTTTATGAGATCATGAATATTGTAGTAGTGGTAACAAAATTTGACTAGTTTCCAAAAAACTGCTAATTTTGGCCTTGATTTGGATTAATCCTATCAATTTCAACAAAACCTCTTGTACTAGGCTCTGATACCATGTGCAAAAAAGTACAAAAAGGACCAAGAGTGGATCCTAATCTGATCCTCAAGAGGGATTGGATGTTAGATTTACTTGATCTATCAATCTACATAAGATTAAGATCAATCTAGATCAATTCTAGACATAAAATCCAAACAAGAACAATCATGTTTGAAGGTAAATGTACTTGCTGGTTTCACACGTGTGAAACAGTCTGAGTACGGACTCCAACCTGAAAATCAAGTACACATCCAAAACCAAGATTGGTGTCTCACACTAATTATGGCCAAATGTGGCTCTATATATACAATAAGTGGGAGCTCGTGGTACTGATCATCCCTTTGATCTCACATGTGTGAAGGTGCTTTGTCATATGATGATTCATCATGCAAAACTGACACTTGGACAAAACCTTCTATTTTGAGCACTTTTGGTCCATTTTCCTTCTATATGGAGATCTACTTGAAAATCTTCTAGAAGTCAAAATTCGTCTACTTAAGCTTATTCCACACATGTGAGCTGTCCTCTACACATGGGATGTGACACCTAACCAAAGGATGTGGCTCATGCAAGCAATAGATTGATGCCATGTGTCATATGTCTAGAAAACTAGTTTTTGGCCTTTTTAGCCACTAGAACTTGAATTAAATCATATGTACAACCTATATGATTATGGTACATGACAAGTACACTATTTTCACACGTGGGAACATGTTCCACACATGTGTAATCATCCTATATACAAGATTTTTGGCCTCTACCAAGCTTATTTTTGCATTTTTCATAGTCCTTACAAAGGACAATATACATCCTTCTGTCGAGAATGTGGTTATGGACACTGCTACAAAAATTGTCCATTGAGACCTGGAACTAGTGCACCGCTAAACTTCATTGCAATACAACAACTAGCAGTTCCAGCGGGGATGCCACCGGAAGGGCAACAACTCCATGCTCCTGTGTTAGCTGTTACACGAGCATAAAAGAGGAAGGAAGTGGCTCCCTCACCAGCACCATCGGTCACTGATGATCAGCCCTCAACTTCAGCGCCATATTCGAATGTGACTAAAGAAAGAAGACATTACCAGAAAATACGACACTGGGTACAGAGAGCCCAAGCGGAGGAAAAAGAGCAAGAAAGGGACAATCCCACGGAACCTCCAGCTGGTGGCGAATGGAAACCGCAAGTGGACTCACCACTATGCACTGATCAGAATGATCGGTTTCATCAACATGAACCACCTTTTCAAATGGTGGAGCCCGAGGAACCATGCACTGAAAGGCTCACAATATTATTGGCAAGCCGTGTTAGTTTACCTTTAGGGGAATCACTACGGATTGCGCCACAATCTAAAAGCCTTTTGGCTGAATGGGCTAAAACGGACGAGGAGCCAGTAGCGCCTGAGCCCATATATTGTATGGGCTATGAAAAAACAAGTAACGTCCTCCACGTCGGGGCAACGTGGGAAAGTGAGGAACACAACATCATTTTGCCAATCAAACACAAGAGATACAAGGACGAGGCAACAGTAGTAGATGGAGGATCAAGTGTCAATTTGATCTCCGCTACTTTATATGAAAAATGGGGTTTACAAGGGTTGAAGCCAGCAAGATTCGCTATCAAAATAGCGGATCAATCCTGTGTAAAACCAAAGGGTGTAGTTGCCGATATCCTTGTAAAAATAGCAGGCATGAATTTCGTGATCACTTTTGTAATCATAGATATATCTGAATCTCCAACTGCATATCGTGTTTTACTGGGAAGACCATGGTTGAGGACTGCGCCTTTAGTACACAACTGGGGTACAGACGAATCATCTATGACAGATCACATGATTGATCGCTCAAGGCCAGCCAAGGGTAGTCACTATGATTCGAAAACGGATGTCGTGAGATGGACAGATGCATTAGCAACTATTGACTGTCAGGCATGTCAATATAACCAGAACCTAGCACATCTTCACCTAGATGTTACACTATGAACATCAACTACATTTGGGGTGAATATGATAAACGTAGCATGACTGTCAGCGGAACCGATTGAGAGCCCAGTGGACGATGATTTAGTCCCTTGGCAACATGCTTTAACTTATGATAAAGAGATTGAGCTGACTGATGAGTAGGTCCTACACCACATGGACCCAGATTGCTATGGAACCAAGAAAGTACCAGCTCAACAGCCACAAAAGTTGGCTATGTCAAAGGTCTCAAGGATCGATCCACCAAGGGCACTTGGGAATAAGAAGAATCAGTTGAAACAACGCTACAACAAGGTGATCCGATGGAATGATCTACTTGAAGAGGCGATAACTACAATGGATGTTGATATTCGTAACCACGAGGTGAATGTCCCACCAATACTGATGAAAGACGAGAAGGACAAATCCACCAATATGACAAAAGGAGACAAAAAGGAGGTGTTGGATTCCTTGAAGTCAATCAAGATGAACTCGGATACGACATCATCTTCTACACAGATGACAGAAAACCAAAAGATGACCAGTTGGGCTAAGATCAATATGCTGAAAGAGGAATCTTGACAAGCTCCAGTTCACGAGATGTCTGAGACTTTCAAGAATTATACCTTAAACGACGTGGTAATTATGATGTCGCAAGCCCAGAGAGAACTTGATCAAAGTTAGGCACCAGCAGAACAAGTCTTCGAGGGACCTGCGTGAACACAGTCGATGAACCTTGCCGAGTCAGGTGAAGAAGAAAAGATAGTGCATGTGGGAGAGCAGTTAACGCCCACATAGTTCAAGAGACTACGATCATTGTTGGTGGAGTATAAAGACTGTTTTGCCTGGAGTTATAGTAATCTGAAGGGCATTCCACCAACTGTAGTCCAACACACCATACCCTTGGTGGAGGGCGCAGTCCCCAAGGTGAGTCGTTACTACCGCTGCAATCCGAACTACACAGAACTGATCAAGCAGGAGTTGCAAAAGCTGTTAGATGCAGATTTTATTTATGAAATCGAGCACACAGAATGGGTATTGCCGATAGTTATAGTACCCAAGAAGAACGGCAAAATACGAATTTGTGTGAATATGAAGGCAATCAATGCAGTCACCAAAAAGGATCGTTTTTCTTTACCATTTATGGAAGGTGTCCTTGACAGAGTAGCTGGTGCCGAAGCCTAAAGTTTTTTAGATGGCTTCAGCGGCTACAAATAGGTGAAGAGAGCCCCCCAAGACCAACACAAGACAACATTCGCCATAGAATGGGGAACCTATGCCTATAAAGTGATGCCAATCGGACTTTGGAATGCCCCAAGCACTTTTCAGCGGGTCATGAAGGTGACACAAAGAATATTTGCAAAATTTTCTGAAAATTTTCTTGGACAATCTGTGCGTGCATGGACCAGACTTAGAACACTTATCCAATTTGGAGAAAGTGCTACAAAAATGCCACAATTTTAAAATCTCATTGAATCCAGAAAAATGTCAATTTTGGATTACACATGGCTTGATTCTCGGCCATATAATGTCAAGACACGGGATTTCCACAGACCTATCAAAGATCAGGATCATTGTTGATCTACCACCACCATGGACGATCCGCAAAGTCTACATCTTCATGGGTCATGCTAACCATTATACTATCTTCATTCTAGATTTTGCGGACTTAGCTCAACGTCTTAACGAATCCAAATCTCTACAACTACGCCACGAAGCTCTGCATAAACTCTGTGAAACACGCTTACTAGCTGTGCATGCACTGGCAGCTGAAAAGGAAAGACGCGAAGCATGGCACGATCATAGGTTACAAAAGAGGGATCTTCGTTTTGGAGATCTGGTCCTGATGTATAAAACCAAGGTGATCAAGGAAAAATTAAAATTCACAGGCGAAGGACCTTATCGGATCAAAGAAATTCTTAATCATGGAGCCGTGAATCTAGAGAAGCTAGATGAGACACCGTTCGAAACACCCATCAATGCTAGCCGGTTGCACAAGTACTGGCCACCATAGTGAGATAGATCCAGATTGGTGGTGGCACATTACGAAAAGCTATTCTGCTAGGCCATCACCACTCGATCTAGGAAGATCAAGCCAAATCAAGCTAGATCCATCAATATTCGGCTAGATCTGGAAAGATCGGGGAAATTCATCAGGATCCAAGAGGGATCTAGATCCAGATGGGATCAAGAAGGAAGCAGATCATTAGATTACCAATAAGTCCCCTAAATTTGTAGATCAGGGACTTGATCTCAGTAACTATGGCAAATTAAGAGCAAAATTCACCCAAAACTAATGGATCTGTTACCGGATGTCCATCAAAACTTTCAGAGAACTACCAACAGTCAGATCAAGCATGGATAAAGCTGAATACCAGTTTGCAAAAGTTAAAAGTCAGAGAATCTCAAGATCTCGTATGCGAGGGTTCCTAGAGGCTGAATCTTCAGAACCTTCGCAAAGCATCAAGATCATCCTATCAACCTTCGCAAGGTGCATAAACAAAATCAGAGTAGTGAAATTAGCCTGCCTACATGGTCTGATCTTGAAAATACAATCACAGGAACATGTTGTGCGAAAGATCACCTCCTGCAAGAGTTGAACCCTTGCAGACAGTCTGAACCCTCGCAGAACCTTCGCAGGGCAGTCAAATCACCTTCTGAACTCTCGTAGACTTCTCTGAGGTCTTAGAATTTTGTGAAGAAGGTCCCTGCCAAAATTTGGGTGGAACTAAACAAGCGAAAGTGGATTTCACCTAATATACACTCTAAATTCCGCTATATAAGGGCTAAATTTGAGTCATTTGTCACATTTGCTAGCGAAGCTCTGTTCAGATTTTCACTGAAATTTCCAAGTTCTCTGATTGTGACCAAACTTCCTACAAGCTATCATCTGCACATCCCAAGCCAAGATCTGCGCTCTGAACTTTAGTTCTTACCATTCGACACTCGTTATTAACAGTTTTTGTCATTTCCACCTCTTTTTACCTTTTCCACCATTTTTCCTACTTTTTCGCCCTTTAACTATCACTGCTAACATGGCCTCCTCATCCTCTGAAGACTCTGGCATTAAGCAGGTGATCTAGCATGAAATCCCCTCAGCCACATAGATTTGGCCCTTACCCTCTAATGCTTTGATTCAACCATGGCTTCAGACAGTCGGCCCACTTCTTGAGGCAATGGATTTTTTCTCGATGCTTTTCCATTTTGAGATTAACATGGGCCTCACCCTTTATGCTTATGCCACCTGGGACGCTTCGAAGTCACGCTTCCACTTCCTATACCAAGGTACCACGTACAAGGTCAGTATTAATGCAAGCTTGATGGTCACCATGGGAATTATGTCCGGTGATCGTCAGCCCATCTCCCATCGTTAGGCAAAAAGCATGATCAAACCTTTCATCACCCAAAATGCACCAGAAATTTCAATCCAGACTAGCAACGTTTACCTGATAGATGCTATCACGAAACTTGTCATTCAGGCGGCTGCGCATTTGTTGAACAACTTTTTGGTTGTTTCAACATTTTGCAAGGACAGAATCTAGTCCAAGCTGCTGAGTCCTTTCTGGCATTCCCTGGCCTCTTAGTTGTGCCATTTGACTGGCATACCTTTCTCATTCACGAACTAACCATCTCTATCAAACCTAACAACCATGAGCATATTGCAGCAGGCCCCCTGTTGTGTAATTTTGCCTGCGCACTTCTCGAGATGAAAGTGCGCGGTTTCCACCGTTCAACCCTTTTGTCTTCCATCGTGCTGCACACTAACCTCTATCTGCCATCTGTAGCATCCACCTCCTCTCAACCTGCAATTACTGATACAACAGCCAGCAAATGAATGCATGGCGTTGCCTCTTCATCCTCATCTCCCCCTACTACTCGAAGACGCACCACCACCACCGCACTAACCACTCCATCAACCATCACCACTTCTTCTTTGAAGCAATCTTCCTCTCCTGTCTCTGTTGTCACTACCCCTCTTTCTATTCCATCCATGACTGTTTTTGTTTCCATTCCCGTTTTCTCTGTTGATATCACTTCCATTTCTGTTCCATTATCCACAACCCCTTCCATCACCATCGCATCTTTCATCACTCCTGTCACCACCGTTGCTCCTCTCCAGTTTAATTCCTCTGATTCTCAGTTGTCTCCGGACACTCTGGCATGGATGCAAGTCATCAACTTTTCACCCCCATGTCAGACCATTTCTGTTCCCTCCTCACCTTCAGTGCTCCACACCACACTTCAGTTCCCCTCTGTTCCACCCATCCTTTCATTTGGACAAACCGTCCTCACCTTCGTTTCCACTACTGCTTCTCAAACCCAAAGGTTGCCGAGGGCAACCAACCGTTGTCTGATGACGCATTTTTTCAAACAATATTTATACCATCGCCAAATTGGGCAGATCCCACCGTCCTAGATGACCACAGGTCCCCTGAGAACCTGATTGAAGACAATGACGACGGAGCTCCACAAGTCGTCGAGGCCGCTACCACACAAGCCCCTATCAGTGCCAGCGTACCGACTGCTCCAACTGACTTAACGACGGTGTACCAGACCCTGGGCACATACATCCTGGAGGTGGTAGCAGCCAAGGCTATTTTGGACAGTAAGGTACTCCACCTGGAAACAAACAATGCACAGCTGCGAGCGGAACTCACAAAGCTGCAGCAAGAGCTGATTCTAGCTCAACAACATGAACAAGAAGGGCACCGGGAGATTGCCAAGCTGTAGCAGAAGGAGGATGGCCTCAACCTATACATCCAAAGCCTCTCCAAAGCACTGACAGAGGCCTCCACGAAGGTTCGGGAGCTTCAATCTGAAGCGTCCCAACGACTTGTTCCCCTCCAGGCGCAACTACAAATCTACGAAGCAGAGAATACACACTTGGGGTTGGAAGTCAAAGCCTTAAAAAGTGAAAAGCTCGTCTGTCTAGCTCAATCTGCACCAGATTCAAGGCCGCTCTCTCAATTAGAGATGAATCTCTTTAGGCGTCAGGTGCAGGTATATAGCCAAATATTAAACAACTATAAGGCAGAGTTCAATAAGTACCGAACAAGCGCAACTCACGAGCTCGACCAGGCCAAACAAGCCCTCAAGGCTTGCCAGTAGTACATGGAGAAGAAAAACCAGCCCACCCCTGTGGTGATTCCACCGCCACCCATTTTTGATGCTGCACAGGCTAGCACGAGCCAGGACCAAAGCCAGCAAGCAGCAGAGGGGGTTCAGTCAAGATCAAGGGTCCGAAGGCCAAGACCAAGGACTAGCATATATGGGTGCTGAGACGCGAGACCAAGGCCAAGACACAGGTCCAAGCCAAAGCCAACAGGAAGGACATGTCTCATCATCCAAAGGTTTGCGCACCATATTTGCAAGCCAAGCCTTCTAGAAACCAAAGTCCATGGAGGAGAAAATAAACAAATTCCTAGCGAAGTATCCGCACAAGTCCTCGAGAGGTGGCTGGCAGATATCCTTTTTCAGCTCAGACAATAAAGGGCAAGGAGCTGCAAGCATTACCCCCCCTCCAACCACAACCAGAGTGGCGTCAACAGCTTTTTAAAAGAGACCCTGCGGCCATCAAGGCCTATGTGACAAGTCCGCAACAACTACGGGTGAACGCGCACTTCCTGCCATGCACACGACGATCCAAATGGGCGGAATGCGACACCCCTCTGGACAAGATCACAATTCAAAATTTCAATTGGCCAAAAATTACATTAGAGCACGTTGGGATACAGATGTAGATGCCAGAAGGGTTGTCACCATATTCGCCAATAAATATTTCAACTGTCCAGATCCAACAGTCCGCACGGTAGCCACTTATGCCTGGGACTTAGAGCATTTAATGGGGATTGAAACTAAATGGAACAATTTTCTCCCCCCCCCCATATTCTTTGATCCTAATAAGGCACTAGTTTCCGACAAAGTCAAAGATCAGCTGCTAGTCGCTCGTGTGTATTACCAAGCTGCCTTCCTTGGCGATCCCTGGATGCACAGATTCCAAGCGTGGGTCGACCAGGACTGGTTGACAGGAGTCCACAAGTCATTTCACATGCCAAAGGACTTGAAGAAACTGGTCCACCAGAGGCGGGCAAAGAAGACTCTTTACTGAACCGACAGAGTGCCGAGGGACCGACACTACTTCAGGCCTTGGATCTTGTTGGGGGTATTCCCGACAAATCGTAAATAAATAAAATCGACCAATAAAATGTGTTGCGAGGGCATGGCATCCTGCGCGTATAAGCCCATGGCCCAAAGAGCACGCAAGCTAAGTTGTAATTAAAATAGTAGGCTTGGGACCTTTGTAAGTAAAATAAAACTTGAGGCCCAAATTCAATTTCAAACTTGGAGATTACTTTTTTAGAGTTGGGTCCAAATTGGGACTCACATGAATCTTGTGAATTTCAATGTACTTTTTGTGGACCCTTGGATCAAGTTGGGTCCAAGATGAATGGATAGGGTCAATGTAAAAAATAGCCAATAGACTTTTGGAAAAAGGGCCTTCCCCACTTTATAAAAAGGCACCATTTGTACTCTATTTCCATGCTTAATGAGAAGGAGGAAACTCTACCAATTTGGAGAGCCAAGCATCCTCATTTGCTAAGCACTCATGCTAATGCTTTTGTTGTGTGTTTCTAGTTGTTTCCATTTCTATGTTCTTGTTTTAATAGTTATGGTTTTTTCCATTAGCATGCATCTTGAGCTTTTGAGCTAACCTCCCCCTCAACTCTAACTCTCTCTTTCTATCTTCTCCTTCTTTCTCTTCTATTCTACCCTTCCCTTTCACCAACAATCATGATGAAGCTAGTTTAGGGAGAAGTAGAGTTAGCGAGAGTAGTGTTAGTGGAGGTAGAGTTAGATAAAAAGTAGGGAACTAACTAAAAGTAGCATCTATGCATAGTTAGGTGCCTATCTAGTGAACTAACCCTTGTTGACAAGCAGGAGGGCTATTACAACGTCGGAGCAAAGACCCTACATATGCTCCACTTAAACTGAGGCTCACCCTTTAAAAAGAGTGGAATGCCTCACCAAACGGCATTTGCCAAGGCTTCACTTCAAGTTTTATCCCATAACCTAAATGAGACTCTCTCTCTCTCTCTCTCTCTCTCTCTCTCACACACACACACACACACACACACACACACACACACACACACACACACACACACACACACACACACACACACACACACACACACACACACACACACTATATCGTTATTTTTACTCCAAAAGCATTTCTGGAGGGACCATTTGGGTACGGACACAGAACAACTTACACAATCTTACCACTCGAATCCATCGCTAAGAAAAAAGAAGTAGCACCATCCAAAAAGAAGCTTTGCAATCTATGCAAGCTAAAAGTTATCGCACATGGTATTGCAAATTTGCAACTATTAATTCTGGTTCCGCCGCTTTATGCTAACTGAAAGGCCGTGGAAATCTGACAAGACATGGCATTATAAAATGACTCTTGAATAGATTACGAGACACATTCTAAGTGAATTTCAGAGCCAAATTTGTTTGTTCGTGATGTTGGGTGTCAGATTCAAATAATTTCGAGTCTAAAAGTAATTTACTTGATATGGTAAGAGCCCACATTCATCATTGTTGATTCACAAATTTTCAAATAGACGATCACAACTCACAACCACTTTTGTGTGGGCTTTATACAAGTAAACAACAATGTAACTCTTGGAGCAGTCATTTCTTACTCAACCTACAATGGAATTGAGCATGAAATTATTGTAGCTATAAGAAGAGATGATAGATCCGGCTAACACACACATGTCTTGCAATTGAAAGCTCCTCCATTTTTGTTATTGACGCAGATATACCAAGCGCTCTTAGGTTTTTTCTGTAGCAGGTCATTGTGTGGCTACACATGACATTTGTTTTACAGATATTGGAGCGATATGCCTGTTTTGTCATCTATTTCAATTTCTTCAAAAAATGGCTTCAACCATCATTAGGTCCAGGCTTGAAGTTATATTATGTAGATTCACACTGATATCCCATTTAAGCTTTTGAATGATGCATTTGCTCATGCTGACTTTATTCAAATGCTCCTTTCTGTTTTGTCTTTTACTTTCTCAGCTTTTTCCCAAATTGTTATGATTTGTCGGGAGTAAAAACAAAGGCTAAACAGAGACTCAAGGAAGTGAGGGAGTTTGGTAAGTAGGTGTGGACATCTCTCCAAAAAGCCTCCTTTGATCCTGAGAAATCAGCAAGATCACCAAAACCACACAATTTTTGCAAGCAACAGTGTTTGATATAACACACATTTGCATTCAACTAAGATACACTGAATTTAGGGAGAGAATCATTTGTCGTTACATTCCCTTCAAAATTTTATAGCTGTATTAGATCAAAATTTAAACCTCCTTGGAAAGCATAAGCTTTGACAAATACATGACTGAGCTAGCAAAAAAACATCTCTCTCTCTCTCTCTCTCTCTCTCTCTCTCTCTCTCTCTCTCTCTCTCTCTCTCTCTCTCTCTCTCTCTCTCTCTCTCTCTCTCTCTCTCTCTCTCTCTCTCTCTCTCTCTCTCTCTCTCTCGCGATGGAGATGGCGATGACGTTGCAGTAGGAGTGGCTCTTCCTTGTTTATGGCCAGGAAAGGTAAGGGGAGCCCATGCTCTCCCCCCTCACAGACTTCTACTCGTAGCCAGATGGCTCCTTCACCATCGTTGAGTGGCCAGGAGCCTCCATCGCGGGTCTCTACAGATGACCCATTGCTAAGTGGCTAGGTATCGCGGGTCTCCACTGATGAAACCAACTCCATCGCTCCACCAGCTCCACTGATGAAACCAGCTCCAGCTCTGATATCGTCCACCAGCGTTGCATCCGACTCCAACATCGATGCAGATCCGTTGTCTCCTAGCGCTACAGCTCCTCCTCTGTCCACCAACGCTCCAGAGTCCAATGATACCAAAGTCTCTTTCTCACTGTCCACCAGTGCTATAGAGGGACTAACTTTTGTTTCCAATCAGTATGCCAATGCTCCCAATGTTGCTCAGAGACCTAGTGATGGCACTGTTGTGGTTATAGATGGAATCATATGCGGTATGAAAGATGAGACGCTTTCTCTCAAGCACACTCTCCCATCACTCTGAAGGGTTGGATAGAGCTTGGAGAACCAAGAGAGACCCCTCTACACTCATAGTTCGCTTCACGAATCTAGAAGAGAGATGAGCAACTCTCAAACTACGGGCCAAGCTTAGAGGTACACTTATATTTATGGATGATGATCTCACTCCCATGCAAGTTGCGGATCAGAAAAAAGCATTCATTGAGGCAAAAGCTTTGGGAAAGAGGGTAATTTATCGGGATGGCAAGGCTCGATACATTGATCCTCCAAATTTTGACAAATAGGGATTAAGGCCCCTTGGACTAAGTGGTTTGGGGGTCCTCCTTGAGCATTGTGGTTGAGGCTATGGAACTGCAATGGCATTCACTCTTCTGGTACTACCGGTGATTTTAGAGACTTTTGTGCGAAGGGTGATATCTTCCTATTCACAGAGACGGTCTACCTGTTGTTACGGATTTTTGCTGGTACTCTGAACATCGGCGGTCGACGAGAGCATTGACAGATCGGGGTTTTGGGGGGGGGCCTACTGCTTAGTCCGTGACTTCATTCGGCCTTGGGTCGAGTTGGTGCATACAGATGAGCGAGCTCGTTATATTTGTATTTGGGTGGACCGGACTTTGATGGGATTGACCCGTGACCTCTTTCTGGCCATTTGTTATTTTTCACCAGACACCTCAGTTTTCACAACAGATGAGGAGTCACCTTACATGGATATCTCTTCAGACATTATCCGATATGAGGAGCAGGGTTATGTTCTTTTAGCTGGTGACTTTAATGCCAATGGATCCAGACAGACAAAGTTCCATAGAGCAAAGGATGATCCACAACAGATACATGCTTTAGATTGGGATGATCTTGGCCTCTGGCGACGATCAGCAGATGCAGAGGGTCCAGTTACCGCATACGGAGAGCAGATGCATCAGTTGGGCGAGGCTCATGGATTGGCCATTTATATGGCTTATTGCAGTGGCCTGATTCAGATGACTTTACTTGTTTTCCACACAGTGGAGGGAGTAGAGTTGTTGAAAAAAAATCTTTAATTCTTGATACCCAAAATCAGATTTTTTTCGATATGGAACGGATTTATTCAGACCCTTCATATATTTTTCCGACCCTAAGTGAAATCCGACCCTTTGTATATTTTCGACTCTTTGTACTGTCAACTCAGAATTTTTTCCAAGACTCAAATTTTTCCATGGACATTAATAAAGATCTCTCTCTCTCTCTCTCTCTCTCTCTCTCTCTCTCTCTCTCTCTCTCTCTCTCTCTCTCTCTCTCTCTCTCTCTCTCTCTCTCTCTCTCTCTCTCTCTCTCTCTCTCTCTCTCTCTTTGTGTTGATATATATACATATGTGTGTGTGTATATATATATATATATATATATATATATATATATATATATATATGTGTGTGTGTGTGTGTGTGTGTGTGTGTGTGTGCGTGTGTGTCCGTGTACAACTCCTTGCAAGCAATTATCAGGCTTCCGGGCTAACTTAGTATCAAAAAAAGAATCAGAATTTGAACAGAAGATCGAAAAAATTCAGTATCAAATTTTTTCGACCCAAAGATCAAAATTTTAGAATTAGAATTATTCGATACTGGATCGACTCGAAAAATCTTTAATTCTTGATAACCAAAATCAGATTTTTTTCGATATGGAACAGATTTATTCAGACCCTTCGTATATTTTTTCGACCCCAAGTAAAATCTGACCCTTTGTATATTTTCGACCCTTTGTATTGTCAACTCAGAATTTTTTCCAAGACTCAAATTTTTCCAAAGACTCGAATTTTTCCAAAGACTAACTTTTTTTTTTCCCAAATGATCAATTTTTCCAAAGACTCGAAGTTTCTTAAAAACTCGAAGACTCAAAGACTCACATTTTTCCAAAGGCTCACATTTTCCCAAAGACTCGAATTTTTCCAAGGACTCGAATTTTTCCAAAGACTCAAATTTTTACAAGACCCAAATTTTTTCAAAGACTTGGTTTTTTTTTTTTAAAAGACTCAGATTTTTCGAAAGACTTGGATTTTTTGAAAGACTCGGATTTTTCTAAAAACTCAAATTTTTACACAGACACAAATTTTTTTGAAGACTCGGTTTTTTTCAAAGATTCGATTTTTACCAAAGACTCAAATTTTTTTAAAGATTCGAATTTCTCGGAAGACTCGAATTTTTCCAAAGACTCGAATTTGAATTTTTTCAAAGACTCAAATTTTTCTAACCCAACGTTGAGCTTGGCAAAGAAGGATTTTCTGATACCCTAAATCCTAAACCCAAAATCAGAATCTTTCGATACCCAAAATTAGACTTTTTTAATACCCAAAATCAGACATCCCGTACTTTGGCTACGTACATATGGACACACATACATCGGCCACGCGTCAACGAACATCGTCCTTCTAAACCCTCGCTGCTCGCCCATCAACAACGGGCACTCTTTACTAGTTATATATATTTACGATTTTTTTTACGGTCTTCTCCTTTTTTTTAAAGGTTGTTTTTTTCTTTTTTTATGACTTTGTTTTTTCTTTTACAATTTTTTTGTTTTTCGAAGGAATGAAACCGTCGTAGACGTGGGAGGAGGCTATATGAAAGATAGAGTCGCTCACCACGCCGAGGTTTTTTACTTCCAATTTTTAGGTTTAAAGGAAATAGAACCGTCGCAATCATGAGAGGAGGCTATTTGAAAGATAGAATCGCTCACCAGCAAGGCTTAGGTTCTTTTCCAATTTTTTTAGTTTTTATTTTATTTTTCTCGTACAAGCAAAAAAAAAAATTCATAAAACAGTAGAATCTTGAAAAACCGGCAAAACTAACATGAAATCACACTAATCTAACCCCAAAAATTCTGATTTTTTTTTGTGTGAAAAAAGAATGGTGAGAGAGAAGAAAAATGAGAGAGGGAGAGGAGGGAGAATAGAGAGAGAGAGTAGAGAAAGAGAGAGAGAGAGAGAGAGAGAGAGAGAGAGAGAGAGAGAGAGAGAGAGAGAGAGAGAGCTATGCGACAAAGCGAGTGTGTGGCGCTCCCCAGCAACGGCGCCACTGTTGTGTCGTCGATGTAGCATAGGGGTCCGTTGCTGGGAGCGGCAACCTCGCCTTCACCTGCATAGCGAATATTGAAGTGGCTTATGATTTTGTGAGAGAACAAGTCATGGCAAAGGAGGTGAAGCTTCAACATGTTTCTTCAAGGGAGTGTGGCTAATATCTTCACCAAAGCATTGGGAAAAGACTTGTTTATGAAGCATAGAACCTCACTTAGAGTTCTATCTAAATCTGTGCTAAAACTAGTTGAAGAGGGAGTGTGAAAAATTATCAACTAGTTTGATTATTTATTTGGCAAATTTGAGGCCAAGATGAAATCTCAAATTGAGATAAGTTCATATTTGTCAATGAAGGCCTAATAGTGTTTGTTTGGAAAGTAAATAAATGGATGAGGATACATTGCATCTAGTCTAGGATTTCTAGGTTTTTGATGAACTGCCAAGAAGTTACCATTTAGGGCAAGTTTAGGGAAATTGGCCAAATGAAATTTTAGCAACTATAAATAGTAGTACCTGCATGGAGAACATATCATTGTATTCACTTTTTATGTGGATAATTCATCTCTTTTGATTCTATGTCCATCTCATCTGTATTTCTCAAGATATCTTGATTTCTATTATGTAGAATGTCAATTTTGTAATTGATCTTGCTTCCACACGTGTGAAGGACAATACACTGCTGTTGTTGTACAGACATCAACAATAACTTACTGTACTTTTATGCTTATGATCAAATCTTAGTGATTTATGCAATTCTAGCATGCAAAAATTGATGATTTCTATCTTGTAATTAAAACTAGACGTGCATCCAAATTTGGTCAAGATCTTGTTGATCCATTAAGTGTGTTTTGGATCTATATTTTTCAAAATGATCTCTCTCTCTCTCTCTCTCTCTCTCTCTCTCTCTCTCTCTCTCTCTCTCTCTCTCTCTCTCTCTCTCTCTCTCTCTCTCTCTCTCTCTCTCTCTCTCTCTCTCTCTCTCTCTCTCTCTCTCTCTCTCCCCCCTTCACACTTGGAGCAATGGTTGGATCATTAATAATAAAGTGGTTTTAATGCACATATTGAATGATCTCGAATACTTTGATGTCTAATTGTTGTCTGTGCGTAATCAGCTGTTTATTTTTCATTCCGCGCATTGGTTTATCTTTGTCTATGCTTAAACGAACTGTCATGTAGGTCAGTAGTGTTTGTTTACACTCTGGGGGATTGTAGATATGATCTAGCAAGAAATAGCCAGCAGACAAAATCAAATTCCATCCGGGTTCTCAACAGTGGTAACAGAGCGACTGAAATTCGTGTCGCATCGATCTGTTATGTTTCACTCCCAACAAGTTGGACCTGCTCTCTTTCTAGCCATCACTAATGCTCAGTCCTTGGGCTCATTCTGTCTCTCTATTTCCCTCTCTCCCTTGTTCAAATCCATCCTTAGAGTTATCCTTTCTATGAGGAAGCTTATCTTTTGGACAGGGGTTTGTTCCATTTATCCTTTGGAATCTCTATGGTTCTCTAAAGCGATCACAGCCTTTGGCTTTGACTGAGAACAAACTTTTTCAAAATTTGACTCGTAAAGGCCTTGTTACTTGGGACCATATCATGAACTCGATGTTACTCTATCAGTCTTTCTCCTCTCAAAGATGAACTTGGTCTTTCCTCTCGTTAGACTAATTTCCTCTCCTACGCCTTTTTTTATGGTGATCTTGGCCTTTTATCTACTTCCTCTGCTTCTGGTGCAACAATAAATGGCTTTTTAGGACCCTTGACAAGTCAAGCAAAATCTCCTACTCCTCTGTTTTTTTTGCTACCAAAGAACCCAATTTCATTTTTTCGTGGTACAACAGAACTGGCAAGCTTAGAGTCTTCTCTTTGAGAATCCTTCAGTTCTCTCTCCTTGTCCATGCCAATTACAGATGGGATGTGTTACATGCTTGCTCTAAACACAAAATTTTTGATGAAGATGTGATCCACTTATTTTTTCATTGTTATGCTCCGCTCTGAAAGATAATATCTGAACTATCTATTGCTCACTTTCACGCCAAGTTCAAGAGATTTAGTCACTTAGATTTATTGCTGAATGATATCATGTTTGATGATGCAAATGTCAATGACTATTGGCAATGTATTAGGATCATTACTTTATGGAATATTTGGTTAGATAGAAATAGTAGAGAACTTGGGAATGATGGTTTTTGCATCTCCCCTCTACTCCTCTTTAAAGAGGCTGATAAACTTATGCTTTTTTAAGTTTTGTTGTTACTATGTATTTTGTAAAAAAATTATAATCTATGGTCAGATTTCTTTGAGAGAAAAAAAAAATGTTCTACATCATATAAAGGTATCGATAGTTTTGGCAAATGGTGAGTACACTAGAGCAAATTTTGGCATTCATGGTAGTGGCCCTTGAAGTTGAACTAATTTGATGTGTCACACTCGTGATTTAATTATTTGGCAAACTATATTTTATGCAAGTTGGTTTAGGAATATATAAAAAGTTGACAAATTTTAAAATTTATTTATTTATTCTATCTAAATCCGATTTAAGTACTCCAAAATAGCCATCATACAGAGATGTTGGTGAAAATCTTTCCTTGAGGTTAGTAGCTAAAATCCACACCACATGTACAATAACAAAAAATGAAGTAGCTCACTTATTACAGTAGTTGTCCATAAAAAAGTGGCATGTCAGATGGCCATGAGTTAATAAGTTATCTGATAGTAGTCATTGGCTCGCCACCATCCAAGAGCTCACGAAGGTTGTAGGCGTTTGAGAAAAATATTGGTGGATGCTTCATTACTCTAAGATAAAGTGTCTCTTGCCTTTTTTCTTGCTTCTTTAGCATCAAGGCTAGACCTCCACTCACCTATTCATTGATTGACATGATTGAAGTTGATTACCCACATATTTACTTAGAACTTCTTTGACGTTCTCTTCGTCATCAGGTTAAGACTTTTCCCTTCACCCTCGAGTTGAAGCATCCTACTTTTCATCTTCCAATAATTGATCCACAATTGCCTGAGTTAAAAGCACAATCCCATATTATATAATTGTTGAAGGTTATACACAATCATTTTAGTCCTTACCTACCATTGTAGGTGTTAATGAAATTATTAGTATGTAGAGCCTCTCATTGGTGATAAAGGAGCCACAATTGGTGATGTGCCCTAAGTCTCCCATGGGCCATGGCATTAAATATTGCCCATATATTGAGCAATTGAAGCTATGTTCTAGGAGGATCCTGGTTTGATTAGTGGGGATGTGGACAAATTTTTGAAAGGTTATGTTAGTTTGAAGGGATGAGCTTGTGCAGTCAATCATTGTGAGTTGAATGACTAGTGTGAGGAGGGGCAAGCTTATGTGAGGATTGCCACTCGTTGCAAAGGGGAATGCCCTGGTCAAAGGACCTTAGGACCTTCCACTTTTGAGGGCATTTGCCCGAGGGCATTGCCCAGACCAAGGGGAAGGCTTGAGGGCATGGTGCCTTCCCCTGCATAATGTCGCATTGTGAGGTGTTTTTAAAAAAAACCTTGACCTAATCTTTAATTTCAAGAGTGAATATCTCCTTAGTCCGTGTCATATGATATTTTTGTTGGAAAGTTTAGATCTTGGGTGCTATTTAGGGTGGTTCCAAAACACAAAAATTAAATGGGATCCAAAATGCAAAGACGAAATTATAAGGACTTGCATAATGAACTTTGGTGAAGTTTCAATTATTGCACAATAAATTATAGAGCTATTATTGAATTCCAAGAGCAATATGCTTGATGCTATTTTGTAGGAAATTTACAAGAATGGATTCACTTGAAGAAAACCCAAATTTCTCTACAAGTTTTATTCCAAGAAAATCCTGCAGAATGATAAATAGACAGATGGATCTACAAGTGCTGCAAGCTCTCTACAGTCTGAGACTGACTGATCAGTACGAGTCTCTGAGTAGTAGCGAAGAAGACCCATAAAGAATGGTGTGCATTTAATGATGCACAGATAATCAGTATCCAGTTAGCTTATAAGTATCTCAGTATCTGTTGGCAAGTTCCAAAATAATCCCTGGTGCAGCACCAATTTGATAACTTTTTCTGTCTTCTGTCAGAGTTCCTGCAGCCAATTCTTTGCATTGATGAAGGCAATGCTCAGAAAAGGCTTGGCTTCCTTGGGTGTCAGCTCTCTCGCCCAGGCAACCCTACTGTCAGTGTTTGCTCCAGGTCCTCCGCATTTGTATTGAGCGTAAAACACAGTTCTGAAGATCACATCAAAGCTCTCATCAGATTCTGTTCCAAATCTACTGTTGGACGACGTAACATGATAATTGCAGCTAGTATCCTTAATCAATATCCGATCGATGATCCTCAGAAGAAATAATGAACTTTGTAGAGCTGCATCCTCAATTCTAGCACAGAGATCCATGACTTTTATACTCAAGAAAGACAAATCTGCCGTACGGATGAAATGCAGCTATCTTTCTTCTGAAATTGTAAACTTTGATGCTCATTAACTATATTGTCATATATGGGCATAGTATCTCATAATCTATGCTGAAACTGAGCAATGCATGAAGAAAATTAATCAGTAATGCGTACTTGTTGCGAGAGGGATCCCCCCAGTTGAACCAGCCCTCCGGCAGGATGATGTTATCCATGTAAGTGAAGGCGTATACAACGCGAGAGCGATCACCCCAAGCGCGCCCCAGGTACAAATTGCCAGAACCAGTGACAGAGCAATTTACAAAAGAGAAACCCGAATTCAAGATGGTATCGTTTCGTTTCTGGGCGGTGATGGAGCCAATCCCATTGGCTATGGAGTGAAGCTGTGAATTCTGAGCAATGCCATTGACAACATAGAGCAACAAAATCAATCAGTAGCTGAAAGTAGGAGCAATTTTCCAAGACAGCGCCGATAGCGGACATTGTTCATACCTTGTACAGTGATCTGGCATAGCCGAAGATGAAATCTATAGAGCCTTGGATGTAGCAATTTTTGAAATAATGGCGACCCGAATGATCGTAGAGAGTGTCTTGAGCGCCGTAGAAGCTGCAGTTGTAAATGGCAGCACTATCTCCACTGATTCTGAATGCCACAGCCTGTTTTCCAATTTCTCCGGGGTTGGGAGCAGGCGCGGTATTCTACACAAAAATAAAACTATGTCAGGAAGACTTCTACCCAATATAAGCTGCTTAGCAGGAGAGCAAGAAGGATTGCTAGTACCTCGAAACGGATGTTCTTCGCAATGAAATAATTGGAATTTACTCCCACAGTAGCGCTGTGGTAAGTGCGGAGAGATGTATCAAATGGAAATTGATGAACTAAATCGCCCGCTGTAGCATTCCCTGTGATTATAGTTTGGTTCTCTCCATCACCCAACAAAGTTATGAAGGGCTTTGTTTTTGGTATTTCGATCTTCTCGCTGAAAAGAAACTAAAATATGAGTAATCAAAAGCAAATTGTTCTTACTAGGAGGAAAAGATCAGATTGATAGACAAAGTTGCATTGTATAATGAGGAGATACCTGTAGATGCCAGATTTAATGTAAATGATCGTTCGGTTTTTGTTCTTCATCGGCACTGCGAGCAAGGCTTCGGTTATGGTCCTAAAATCGCCGCTGCCATCCTGAGCTACGACAATCAGTCGTTTGTTTTTCTCGGCATTGGCTATTTTGTGTTTCAATTTTCCGAGGACATCAGGAACAATGCCTGAACTTCCATCTTTGTTCTCGGAAGTATCACTGAGCTGCAACGATTGCCCAAATGAAGATGGATCAGAAGTTGCATGGACAAATGCCAGCCATGTTTGAAAATCTCTTTCTAAGCTGCCGTCTGGGAAAACCGTGGATGGCTGAGCAGCACATAACGATACCAGCGCCATAAACAACAAGACACATCCTTCATGCCTTACATCCATATCGCTCAATTGTTAACGGTCTTTCTTCCAGAAAGAAGGAATCTCTTACTCAATTCGGAACTACAACAGAACTAGTTCTGTTCTATAATGCCAGTGGAAATGAAACTAGAACACGACTACAATAAAGCTTAGCTTAATCTTTCCCTCGATCAGCATGTGAGAAGAAATCTCGTCCTCAATTCAGAACTACAAGAGATTTAGTGCCGCTCTATAATGCCAGTGGACCCGAAGCTAGAACATGTAACAACAAATGATTTTTTCCCTTTATCAGCAGGTGAGGATGAATCTGAAGACTGAAAGTATACTTTATATCAAAGAGCAAGCAAGTTTAGCTGTCTTAGCAGTGCTTATCCAGAAATTTCGAGTGAGCTGCTGTTGCAGCTGATCAGAGAGAGGCAGACAGAAGGGTTACGTGTTTTCCACACTTTACGGACAGACTCGACTTTCCGAGGAAAGAGCCCACAGTATAGCGGCTGATCAAAGGGAAACAGGTGCTAGTCCAAGCAGGCAACAAGCCACGAAAAAACCCACTAATCAAAACTTTTTCGAGCAGCTCAATTTCGTTGTAAGATCCGTCTACCAAGGTTGTCACTTTATATGGGCCTGTTTTGTTAGGCTGATGTGGGCAATGAAGCTGGATTAGAGCTGGATCGGAAAATGGATGATGAAAGCAAGGAATGGAGAAGGAAAGGGAAGTACATGCATGTACGCTGGAGGACTAGTGAAGGTGGAGCCCAGGCAAGCTGGAGACTACTGAGCAGTAGTGGCGAAGCCATAGCCAGCGGGTGAGGAACATAGGAAGAGGGAGAGAAAGGGGGAGTAGATGATGAATAATAATGCATGGAACACTCAATTGCCGTACCTTCTTGACCTTATTCAAGTAGCCGTCTGTCTCCATACTCTCAAAAACAAAAAAAAGTATATAAAGCAATTGTTGATATTGGCATTTCACCTGTTCGTCTTTAGCTTTTATTTAGCTTTTGGTCCCATTGTGATAGCTTCAACTTTTGCTGTCCCCCTTGTGATAAAGCTAGCTACTGTGCTAAAAGCTTACAGGTCATGGGGATAATCTGCTAAAAGCTTATGCGTCATTGTGAAAAATGCCTTTCTTCTCCTCTTTAAACGTAGTCTTTTTGTTTTCTTGATAATTTTTCAGAGATCTATTTGAGCTCTTTGAATCTGAATTTACATGTGTTAGCAAGGTTTCTCCTCACACTTTGTTTTAGTTTTAACTAATTGTTAGTTCCAAACTTATAGGTTTTGTAGTATGAAAAAGTGCATTTATTTTAGTGAAAATAAAAGGTACATGTTATTTTGATATTATGATAATTTCCAGCCTCCAAGCATGTAGAAGGTTTTTGTTTTTATGACATTGGCTTGAGGTTTTTTTTATATGAGGCTCTCTCTCTCTCTCTCTCTCTCTCTCATGCATGAATCTTTTAGTTATGCCTTCATATAACATATTGCTAAACCTTTTTTTTATTGGGCCTTCACTAAAATACCGAGTGAGTAGCACCACAAGCTTTTACCATATGGTTATTACGTGGGGGGGAAGGCCCGAGGGCTTCGGGCCCTCCCCTACGTAATGCCATTGTGCGAAGGTTTTTTTTTTTTTTTTTTTTTTTTTTTCCGTTTTTTGGCCGTACGGTATGGGCCGTACGGTCGTACGCGTGGACCAGTATTTTTATTTTTTGTTTTTTTTTTCGGTTTTTTGCTGTTTTTTTTTTTACAAATTTTTTTACGTTTGTGGTGGAATGTGGATGTGGACAACCAATGACGGGCTGCCACATAGCACATGCACATTCCACCGGAGAGAGGAGAGAGAATGACAGATTCCTAAGAGAGAAAATTGGATGGACATTATGCTCTTGGAGGTGGTCCCAAAATACAAAGGACACCTGAGCACAAGGCATTACGTATTATGGAAGGAGTCGGGCAGAAGCCGTTTTGCCTGGTAAGGATTTCAAAAAAAATTTGGGCTAGGCCCGGAGGGGCCGAGCCTAAATTTTTATGGAAAGCCGAACCGGGCAGAATGGCCTTTGCCCGACTCTTTCCATTGCGTAATGGATACCTGAAATTTTTTCGGAAGCACATTACGAAGCATAATAGGTAGGTTTGACTTTGACTGACCAACACAAATGTGCCATGTGGCAGCTGTACGGAATCCGTACGGACGGGCACAGACAGGCAGAAAAAAAAAGCAGAATCTGCCTTTGAAAAAAACACATGCATTTTTTGCTTTTTAATTTATTTGAAAATGGGCATAATATGCAACAAGTATCCATTACTTTGGAAAGCATGGGCTTTTCGTAGTTTGCAATAACTTGCTACACAAGTTCAGATCTATGGCCAAGATTATTTCGGTTTTTAGGATTCAAATGTAACGATGGGTAGTAAATTGAGTATGGTGCTTCTCATGTCTGGAAAAAGCTATAATGTATCCATGGGCCAGCGTACTTCTACACCTTGCTGTAGTTGCTGAAAAATTTTGCTCTCTCTTTTTCTCTCTCACTTTCTTGAGATTTGTTACCTTCAATCTTGAATTCTCAATGCTAAATTAAGGAGTGCAGGTTCTCAACGCCTCTATACATGTAATTTTTGCCGATTTGCTTTTGACAAAAATCGCCATTTTGGTTGCAGCTTTGCTTTGGCATTTGTCAGCTCTTTCTAAGATAGATTGTAGGCTTTTGCAAGAGATATCGATTGCTACTTTCAATGCACTATGACCACCAATGCTTCAGCACCCATTTCAGAGGTAATTTCATTGCTAAATTGTACCAAACTTTGTTGTAGCCAGTCGCTGGACTAATTATAGGCTAGAAATGGCCATATTACCACACTTTTTCAGAGTTGATTGCTAAATTTCAGTAGCTTTATGCTTCCATCCTGGATTTAATTCACACAGATTTATGCGGGCCTATGAGGACCATGTCCTTAGGTAAAGCCTTCTATTTCATGACCTTTATTGATGATATGTCATGTAAGACGTGGATCTACTTCTTGAAGAAGAAATCAGATGCATTTGACAACTTCAAGAGCTTCAAAGCATTGGTAAAAAATTAGAGAGGTAGGAAGATCAAAGTCCTAAGATCAGATAGTGGAGGTGAGTACAAGTCTAATGACTTCAATGATCTTTGTGATCAATGTGGGATTAAAAGACAAATTACGCAAGCTCATACGCCTACCCTCAATGGTGTAGCTGAGCGCAAGAATCGTACGATTGTGGAAAGTGCCAGATCTATGCTAGCTGAGATGAAACTACCAAAAGATTTTTGGTTAGAAGTATGCAATACGGCAGTCTATCTTCAAAATAGAAGTCCTACCATTGCCATACCAAAGATAACACCTGAGGAAGCATTCACGAAGAAGAAGCCAAAGGTGAACCACTTGCGAATCTTTGGATGTAAGGCCTTTGTACACATTCCTAAGGAAGAGAGACATAAACTTGATGTAAAAGCTATCAAGTGTATATTCCTAGGATATGATGATCATGTGAAAGGCTATAGATGTTTTGATCCAGTGGAAAACAAAATCCATGTAAGCCGTGATGTTATGTTTGATGAATCCAAGATGTATGAAGACGAGCATGCTAAGAAGATAGATACATCCAGTGGAAAAGATGGTATAGTGAGGATACCACCTGATGATGATCCATTCATTGACCTTACAAGTGATTAAAAAGAGGATACATCTCAAGATACTACTACTAAACCTCAAGAGATAGGTTGGAGAGGTAGGGAAAAACCTTTTGGTGCAAGAAGGATTGAAGTTGCAGGTGACAAACGCAAGGAGAAGGATGTACTGTGGGATACATTTTCACCAGGAAGCTGATCACCTGACATGAAGCTCCCTAAGTGGTTTGAGAGATTGTTGGAGAGTCGCGACATGGATGACTTTCCAGGATCATCTAGCCAGGGAGAGCTACGAAGATCAACAAGAGAGAAGAAACAACCTGAAAGGTATAAAGCAAATTATGCTCTCTTATCTAGCATTATTCAAAGCAAAGAACCTTCGACTTATGGTGAAGCGAAGGATGATGACATTTGGGTCAAGGCCATGGGAGAGGAGATGTAGTCAATTGCTAAGCATAGCACATGGGACTTAGTAGAACCACCAGTTGGCAAGAAACCCATGGGTTGCAAATGGGTGTACAGGACTAGATTGGTGATCAAAAGGTATGCACAAAGTAAAGTCATCAACTATGAGGAGACCTTTGCACCGGTATGTAAGTGGAATACTCTACGTCTACTTGTTGCTTTAGCTTCACATTTTGGTTGGCCTTTGCATCAGATGGATGTGAAATCTGCTTTTCTAAATAGTGAGTTAGAAGAATAGGTGTTCATGGATCAACCTGAAGGCTTTGTAGCGAAGGGACAGGAAAATAAAGTATGTTGCTTGAAGAAAGCGCTTTATGGTCTTAAACAGGCACCACGTGCGTGGTATAGAAAAATTGATGCCTACTTTCGTTCAAAGGGGATAGTGAGAACACATTCTGATCCAAATCTATATGTCTTATGCTTTGATGGTATGGTTGCTTTGATTGATCTTTATGTTGATGACTTGATTATTACAGAAAATAATCAAGAGATGATAGATATGATCAAGAAAGACCTCATGAAACAATTTGAGATGACAGATCTCAGCTTGATGCATTATTGCCTTGGAGTAGAGGTGTGGCAAAAAGGACATGAAGTGGGTTTAGCACAGGTGAAATATGTCAAAGAGTTGCTGCACAGGTTTAGGTTGCAGGATTGCAAATCAGTGAATACTCCTATTGAACCAGGTAAAAGGCTTTCTAAGCTTGATGAGTCATAGTCATTTGATGCTACGCTGTATAGGCAGTTAGCAGGGAGCTTGATTTACCTTACCACGACTAGACCAGATATATGCTATGCTGTTGGCATTGTAAGTCAGTTTATGGCAGCACCTACGAAAACACATTGGAAGGCAGCTAAACACATTTTGCGTTATGTGAAAGGCACTTAAGAGTATGGCTTGATTTACAGGAAGCATGATGGTTTACCGGAGTTGTGTGGCTATGTGGATGCGAATTGGGGAGGTGACTATGACGATCGTAGATCCAGCACAGGGTATGTATTCCAGTTTTGTGGTAGTTGCTTTTCCTGGTCTAGTAAGAAGAAAAGTACAATTGCTCTATCCACCACAGAAGCAGAGTATAAGGCAATGTGTAGTGCAGCACAATAAGCTACATGGTTGAGACAAATCATGGAAGAAGTTGGCATGAAGCAGAAAAATCCCACGACATTACATAGCAACAGTCAGAGTGGCATTCAGCTAGCAAAGAATCTAGTGTTCCATGTGAGAACTAAACACATTGAGATTCAGTATCACTTTATACGTGAGAGGCTGCTGAGTCGTGAAATTCATGTTGTTTATTGTAGCACATAAGAACAACCAGCTGATATTTTCACTAACCACTTGTTTGAAGAAAAGTTTGATAAGTTTAGATCAAAGCTTTCTGTACTTAAAGTTTGTTGACTTTAAAGCTATGTATATGACTGTATAAAAAGTAGACTCTACTTTAAGGGAGAGAGTTAGAATTAAAGTAGAATCACTATGCAACTGTACTGTGGGTCCTATCAGTTGATAAGGATCAGCGCCACGAGGCAAGTCGACGGGACACGCGTCCCGCCAACGGCAACCTGGGTCATGCATGGGTTGCCTGAGTGAACAGCTATATGTACAGTGTAATTTCAAAATTTCAATGGGATAACACTTGGGAAAAAATAAGTGCGGACTTTGATGCTAAGGTTTTGCTCGATCCCGAATGATTTGCATGGCTATATGTTTGTGTGTTGGGATGGCAACCATAGGTTGTCGGCATGGATCGAGGCGATACATGAGGAGTATGCCAATGATATAAGCAAGCATATACTAGTGCATGCCAGTTTCATTCAGCCAGATGCAGAGACCGGCATGACCCTGCTGTCTCCTATGAATCGGATCGATAGGTGACATTACTTTTATTTTTGTTGGATGTTCATTTGAGTTGGTGTTGTGTTTTTTGTGTTGCTACTCTCCATGTAATCTGTGTATTCTTAGGTTAAATGATTTTGGTGTAATAAAAACGGAGGCTAGGAGACCAACTTTATAGTGTTCGCCGACTATGCGAGTGCAACATCGACTTCTTCAGGCAGAGGATCTCTCCCGCTGACCTCATTGAAGTGGAGAGAATTCGGGCAATAGAACTCAAGAGGAGGAACATTATGTGGTATCCCTTGATGAGATATATGCTGATCCGCATATTGTATGAGGTAATTTAGCATTTCAGCAATGTGTGTTACATTTTTCATAAAACACAGTATTGGTTTGAACACTCATTTGGGAATAATTCTCTGTGTTTTGTACCAAATGACATAAATTTGGAGTTGGATGAAGCTAAAAGCAAGTTTCAATCAGGAGAAGATGCGACCCACAAGACCTTGAAGGATGCTGAGGGGGTGGTCTATGCCAGGTGGACCACCAAAATGGGTAAGATGTTGGGAGTTGTCAACCCATCGCTTGGTAAGGAGTGGTTTGAGCTTGTTACTGGCACAAAACATTCTGGCATGGGAATCTTCCTTGGCTTGGAAAAGCTGCATCATTTGCGTTGCTCCACAGTGTCCAATCAGGTGAAGTGTAAATGGTTGGGTTGGTGCATGGGATCCATATCCGAGCATTTCAGAATCCCAAAGAGCGACAAGGATTTTAGGATATGGGTGACAAAGGAGACATGGTTGGAACACCTAAAGGACACATCCCTCAATGTTCTAAAGGAATGTTTGGCTCCGAGTTGGTGTTTTAAAACAACCGTTGTTTTTGTTTCATATTTTTATGCTACTCTTAAACTTTGCATAGTTTTTATATAACAAAGTTGGAGTATGAAACAACCTCCAAAATCACCCCTAACAGAACAATATATCAAAGTTACCTTGTTTTTTAGTAGATAGATCCAACAAAATCTACTAAAATCATCAATGAATGTTACATACATCTTAGCTCCACTATTGCTAATTGTAGTAAATCCATGAATATCCGAATTTACAAGTTGAAAAGGCTTTGTCGATCTAGATATAGATCTAGTATAAGGTTTTCTATATTACTTAGACAAAGCACAAGACTCACAAACATGTTTGATGTCACTTAAGGAACTTGGAAGACCTATCACAATCTTCTTTCTAGCCATTACCTCCAATGACTTGAAGTTGAGGTGTCCCATCCTTTTATGCAAGACCTCTTGAATAGTTATTTGCTCCCTTGCTATACACGTCAATCATTTTGGACTTCATCAGAAGAACCAAAGACCCTAGCCGAAGCATGATCATACAAGCATCTCCATCAAACTCCACCTTGAGGCCTTTACTTAGCATTTGACTCACACTAAGCAAATTCTTGGTAATAGATGGAATAGACAAGACATCCTCCAACTAAAGATTCCTATTTGTGGAGAGAGAAATATTGTGCCAATCCCTTTGATTGCACACTCACCATCATTGGCCATGTAGATCACCCTCTTGTCATCTCCATATGCCAACAAAGAAGTGAAGTACTCTTTGTGAAAGATCATGTGTGAACTTGTTCCACTATCAATCCACCAAGGATCTAGATCTCCATCATTAGCAAGCATACATGAAGACATCACAAAAGCATCAACATGTGCATCTTGAACATCCAAACCATCCTCATCAAGAGTAAGATAACCTTGCTTGTCTCCTTGATCTCTCTTCTTCTTGTAGCACTCACTTGCAAAGTGTCCTTTTATGCCACAATAGAAACACTTGAGCTTTGATCTATCCTTATTTTTGCCACTTGAAGAAGCATCCACTTGATCTGCCCTATAGATCACTTACTTTTGGTTTTGCCCTTGAATTTGCCCTTTGTAAACATGGCATCCTCTTGAAGTGTCAATGTAGATCCACCTCTTGCTTGAAGCCTATATTATCCATTGATCAAGATCTCTTGAAGATCCATCAAACTTGGCAAAGTCTTTTGAATAGCAATACTTTGAAAAATGGTAGCATGAACATTCAACAAGCCATTAAGAATCACTTGAATAAGCTCTCCTTCCTTAATGATTTCATGAATTCAAGACAACTCATCATTCCATGCTTTCATCCTCAAAACAAAAGTACTTGGACTTTCTTCATTTTTTTGCAAACAAGAAAAGATTTTTTTTCTTAGAGTCAACCCTCTAGAAGTAGACTTGGATTCATAAAGCTTCTTCAATGAATTCCAAGCTTCCAAAGATGATGTGCACTTACCAACTTCCTTGAGAAACTCATTGATAACATTCATCTTTATCATGTGTAGAGCCTTCTTGGCCCTCTTGTCATACCTCACTTGATCTTGTTGTGTTGTTGGCCTCTCCTCCAGACCTACAACAATATCCAAAACATCATTCATCTCAAGAAGTGACTCCATACTCACTTTCCACAATGACTAGCTACTTGAGGTAAGCCTATCATTGGCTTCCAACATGACTCCACTTGAGGTTGCCAAGTAGCAATGATCTGATCTTCTCTTTCAAACTGTTTCAATGCACAAAGCACTCCTTTGAACAACAACAAATTCTTTCAAAAGAAATTACTAAGATTTGAAACTATCTCAAAAATTCTCTTCTAGCACTTATACCAAGGAAATCAACACATAGAATCATGGAATCTTGATCAATCTATGATCTATCCTCAATCTAATGACTTTTGCCACTTCCTAAGATTGAAACACACTCAAATGAAGTCCATCAACCTCACTATCTAGAGATCCAATCAAAATTAGGGTTTTGACAAAATCATAAAAAATTGACTATTCCAAATCTACATGCAAATGTTGAAAATTTGATATCCAATCTATTAGCCACCACTAAGGCTGATCCAATGATCCAAAAATTGGCCAAATCTAGTATGTGAAATCAAAAACCAGAATTGATCAAGTTTGTAAACCTATGTAGGGTTTTGATCTACAAAAGATCCAAATTACAAAAACAAAAAACTTGATTTTGGTGTAGAATCCTCTCTAGCATGCTCTAGCCTTGATATCTTCACCAAATCATTGATAGATCCGATTTCCTCCTTCATAACCTGAAATACAAACCCTGATACCATGTGAAGGATCTCGGATCATTATGATCCAATCCACTTGAAAGATCTTTGGTTAGAAAGAAAAATACACTACCAATCTCACCAATGTAGAAAAAAAACAGCATCTACACACAAAATAAGATGCAAATACTAATAGAACCTGATCAAACTTGAATGAAATGATAAAGTACTGTTGTTGTTCGTACAAACTCGCAAACTATTGTATTTCACACGTGTGGATCCGAAAATAGCAAATATAGATCATTCTACACATAGAATTGCATGCAATCACAAGTATAGTGCACCAATGGATGGTAGAACCCAAGAGAACCATGTATAAGCATGAAATGAGATAGAGAAGAGAGAAGAATCCTCTCTCCACGAGTTACATCCAAACCCTATTTGGCCACTTGGCTTTCCCTCCAAAATGCTAGCCCTACTATTTTTGGGTCTAGATTCAAAGTACCCAACATTCAAATTTGAATCTACTCAAATTTGCATTCTAACTTTCCCACACTTTCAAAAGGTATTTATTCAAATGACATTTAGACTAATGAACTTTGAAAAGTCAATCTCTAAGTCTAAAAACAAAGTTGGCCTCAATATGCCAAATATGGAAATATAGCAAATATGATCAAACTAATTGAATCTTTCACACAACAACTTATTTGTTTGTTCTATAGGAGCATAAGGTAGAAGTGTAGTACCAGTGATTGGTGTATGTTTCAATTCTATCAAATAATAAGGGCCACGTCTCGATAACATGGACTGCAATCACCTTCCACGACAAATTTACATTCCGCTTAACACATTTAGAGCTATCATGATAGTATCTGTTATACAAAGAAGTAAAGGCAGATAGCAATTG
The DNA here is from genome assembly GCA_029204225.1 of Diphasiastrum complanatum. Taxonomy (NCBI): domain Eukaryota; kingdom Viridiplantae; phylum Streptophyta; class Lycopodiopsida; order Lycopodiales; family Lycopodiaceae; genus Diphasiastrum; species Diphasiastrum complanatum. Next base: position 4,283,057 of record CM055100.1, read on the forward strand.
AATCATTGGTCTACTAGTCATAAGTAGATCAGAACCTCATTCACATAATAAATGTTATTATACTAGAAAGCAATAGCAAACTGGAATGGTGTGTTTAGCTCAAAGCAACAGTGGTGTAGTCATTGAGCTTTCAATATGAAGCATCCAATGAGTGTGGATGTTTCTAGATAACACTATTGTAACACTATTGACCATGTTTCCTTTGTTGTCTTCCAGCACATTTATTCATCGATCAAAAGAGGAGTCCGGACAATCTGCGAGTAAACGGTTTGCGAGTTTCGTGAGTTTTTTTTTGAAATGTAAGTCCTCATAAGTGTAAGTAAAGTGTGGGCTTCTGTATAGTCTAAATGAGTGTGTGTGTGTGTGTGTGTGTAAGTGTAAGCGTAAGTAAGTACAAGTCTAAGTGTGTGAATACAAGTCTAATTGTTAATGTCAGTAGATGTAAGGTTAAGGTGTACATGTTAGAACGTATTTGTGTACGTTTTAGTGTGCACGTGATTCTGATGTGAATAAGGTGGAGGAGACATAACAAAATTTATATCCCTATATTTGGATACATGATCTACACTACCCATTGTCTCAGTCGTTGGCATTCATTTAGTTCAACAAGTATAAGTGCCAATGCGGGTTTCTGTATATAAGTCCAAGTGTTTTGATATAAGTCTACGTGCAAGCACAAGTAAGTATAAGTAGTCATGAGTGTGAATACAAATCTATGTGTAAGTATGTATAAGTATAAGTATGAGTGTGAATATGTAAGTGCAAGACTGCGTCAGTGTGTAAGTGTAAGTGTACGTGCACGTGTAAATATATGTGGGTAAGTGTAAGCAATTGTAATTGTGAGTGTTAATTAGAGTAAGTGTGAGGGTAGTAAAGTGTAGGTGTGAGTGTGGAAGTGAATGTGGCAGTGCAGGTTAGTTTAAATGTAAGCGTTATCATTGCACCGTGGGTATATTTAAAAGTAATTCTGAATCTAAATTGAATACAGTGGAGGAGATAGAACAAAAATTACTGTTATTGTAAGTAAGTGCAAGTGTATGTGTACGTGTGAATATATGTCTAAGCGTGTGAATATATGTCTAAGCGTGTAAACATAAGGGTAAGTGTGTAAAGGTAAGTGCTAGTGCTTAAGTGTAATGCATGAAAAAAAATAATAGCTCAAATCTTCTTGAAATCATAGTTGATGTAATATGTATTCACAGGAGGTGTCCTGCGAATATCTTTATGGTTGAGAAACGATTGCGAGGTTCTTGGGCTACACTCTTCTGTATCATTTTGCTTTGGAGGAATGCAAGCAATATGTTTCCCTTATGCAAGTCCCTCGCACGGAGCTGGATTGTTATATTATGAGAGTGGTGATGTATCAAAACTTGTGCTGTAATGGTAAATGGAACAATGCTGTGATGTAACTTTTTTAAGAGATAACACAATCTCATGAAAATGGAACGGAGTTTCAACCTCGGTCAAAGCCCACAAAGCATAATAGAGAAACATCCGAACACCAAAATCATTTCCCAAGAGAATACTGAAATGACGCAAAGAACATGTCTAAGGCTACACTATCCATATTAATGCCTTTTAAAACTAGGCTTTCATTACAATAGATACCAAACCAAACTTTATATTCAAAACCGAATATCCGTTTCTCAAAAAATACATGACTTCCGGATTCGTCGACTACTACCGATTCAGAAAATCACTTTTAAAAAAACGACAGGACACAAACAACAATTGTTTAAAAAATGTGCTATCTAACTCAATCCTCCACACACTCGTCATCAACAAACAACAATCTTGGATGCTTCCTTGATTTCGCGACACGAACCATGTCGTACGAATGCTCCATCTCTCTGGCTAAGAACTCTGCATAAACATGTAATTTCCTATTATTAAAGTAGTGATGCATTGGATTATCCTGAAACATCTTTAAATATCATACAATGAATTTGTTATTACCATCCTTGGAACTCTTTTATTTCCCAGTCACTGATTTGTGCCTCATCCTCTGCACCTGCTTCTACGTCATCGTATGTATGTGACAAAGCTATTGGGGTCTCTGTTTGAGTAACTCAATGAAATGAATACGAAAATTAAGCTATTTAAACAATTGTAAAGTAGTTCGTAACATGCCAACAAAACATCATAGTCCAACTTGATGCTCTCCAAATAGGACAAATGAAGACTCCACAAATGAACCACAACATTGTTGTATGAACACATTGGCAAGCTCTAGCAGAGTAGCCAAAAAATGATAAAGGATGTTAGAAATGTGAAGCGAGACAACAAAGCAGAAAGCAACAACTTGATCACATAATGCCCTCACCATATCTTCTGGAAGCCAACTCCAGCAAATGTTTGTCCTTCTCCATTGCGATACAGTGCCTGTTTGTGCTAGCAGCTGCGTACAACAAACCACCACATCCCATGAAGGGGTCTACTAATACCCCGCCTGACTTACAACACATTTCCACCAAAAAATGAATGAAATCTGGGCTTTTTTCAACACCTCCCCGCATACACACATTCCCTGCTGCATCCAAAAAATGCTCTACAAGTGGAAAATGGTGAATCCAATGATTTTTGGCCAAACAATGCTGGGTCTATTGAATCACAAGCATTCATTGGGATCGGTGGAGTGTACTTTGATCGACATGTGATGCACATACCAAGCACAGACTCCTGTAGAAAATTCCACAAGTTATCATTGTAGTTATAAACACTCATGCCTCAAAGAAATGATTCGACATGTAAACATAAACTCACTTACCTAGATTCCCGGAACAGTGACACCAAAATCCATGGTACCACGCAAGATTGTGTACCGCACGACCACGAGTCCAATTCTTTTTGAAATCCTGGTAAATGTGTGGATGTCGGATATGCTTGTGATACCCACCACAAAACCAGTGTCATCCAGAATAGAAGAAGCAAATAGTAGGGCTGCCTCAACCAAGTCATCAGTGATGACATTCCATGAGGAAACAACACCCCTTGAGCCCTTAGGGATAAACCCTGTGGGAAAGTCTAGCAAAACCATGTCGACACTGTACTAGACATGTTTATCTTTTCTGAACCTATTACCTGAACAAATTGTCTTCAGGTGGCCCACTATCTCTTGTAATGCCACAGACAATGTTTTTGTTGTAGCACTTCTTGCAATCTCCAACACATCTCCACACAAAGTAAAGTAAACAACTAAAACGAAACAAGCCAAGCATGAGCAAGCATGACATTGTAGACCAAAAACACGGCTACTGAAACTGCAATGCTGCAGAAAAAAAGAGTACAAGGGCATATCTTAATCCCTTGGGCCGCAGAATATGGTGTGGGAGTCAAGAACTCGTACTCCTCTTGGCTGATTGCGGTGTGCTTGGTTGGATGCGGAGAACTTGTCCGAAGGTCATCTTGCAAATCCTTTATGATCTCCTCAACCGCAATCTCTTTGCCCTTGCGTTGTCTCTTCAAGAACCGATATTTTGGGACCACTGGATCCTGCCCTCCTGCATCATTGAGTCGGGTCTCAATAATGGAACCCTCCTCAAGTTTTGTGATACCCACATCCACAATAACCGACTCTACACGCAATGTACCGCTCTGATGTTGTTTGTACAGTTCCGTCTCTTCGGAAGGGCATGTACCACCAGGAAAATCAATCCACCAAGGATTATTTTGCACCTCCCAATTAATAAGACTTCTCTGGTTATGAAAGTACATAAACGACTCCTTGTCATCTTTATTCAGCCATAGTTTAAAAAGGTTGGTAGTTGCGCCACCTTTTTGAGCGATACAAGATATGAATAATACTTGTGTTCAATAGTTATGAGCATATGAATTCCAATTCAAAAATTACTCATGATATAATCAGTATTGAATGAATAGCAAACCTCTAGACCACTCTTTTTGCAGTTCCACGGATGTCTGGCTATTCCGTCGCACCCTTTGACAACTCCATGTCTTTCTCTATGGCATGGAATATTTTTTTTTGATTCAAAAGTTTAAAATCAGTAAAATACTCCTCCATAGATGCACATCCCTGAATATCCATTGGCCCTGAAAAATGATGCAACATCCAAGTCAATATGATGTCTTTATCAAGTTCAAGAATTCAAGGGAGAACCAATTTTCCACAAAGATCAAGTGCTTAAGGAGTGACAATGGTGGTGAGTACATCTCCTCTTTGGATGAGCCTACAAGTGTAGATCAAGCAAGGAAAGAAGAGGAATGGAGCCAAGAAATGCATCTTGAGTATCAAGCTCGTATGAAGAATGAAACATGGATATTGGTGGAGTTACCTAAGGACAAGAAAGCTATTGGATGAAAATGGATCTTCAAGGTGAAGACAAACCAAGATGGATCTATCAACAAGTACAAGGCAAGGTTAGTGGCAAAAGGATATGCTCAACAACACTATGATGAGATCTTTGCACCCGTGGCAAAGATGGTAAGCATTCAAGTCATCATTTCACTTGCTACACTTTATGGATGGGATCTATGGAAAATGGACATTTCAAATGCATTCTTGAATGGTGATCTTGAGGAGGAAGTGTACATGGAGCAGCCCGAGAGCTACATTTCATCTACAAAGCCAAATCATGTGTGTCTACTACAAAATAGCTTGTATGGCCTTAAGCAAGCACCAAGGGGTTGGTATGTTGAGCTTAACACTTTTTTACTCTCTCAAGGCTTTGTTAGAGTGAGTATGATCATTCACTTTATTATAGGTTTGCTGGAAATGATGTTACCATATTGCTAATCTATGTGGATGATATCATCTTGAGTGGTGGAGACAATCAAGATGTGGAAGATATCAAGAGTGCTCTTAAGAAGGAGTTTGAGGTACATGATCTTGGTAATTTGCATTACATTTTGGGAATAGAAGTCATTAGATCTTGTCAGTCTACTTTCATTTGTCAAGAGAAGTATGCTAATTCTATTCTAGAAATATTTCATATGGTAGATGCAAAAGCTAGTGATTGGAGTCTCATGTAAAGCTAACTATAAGAGGTAATGAAAGATCCTTTGAGGACATTACTCTCTATAGAAAGGTAGTTGGTTTACTCATTTATCTAAACATTACTAGATCAGATCTAAGCTATTGTGTTGGAAGATTGAGTCAATTCATGCAAGATCCTAGTGAGGTGCATTGGAAGCTAGGAAAGCGAGTTTTGAGGTACATCATTGGAACTCGAGATTTTGGCATATTGTATGAGGGATCATCATCTAATTTTTTTGGATTTTCAGATTCGGACTATGTTGGAGATGTAATGGATAGGAAATCCATTAGTTCTCATTGCATTTTCATAGGTGATGGAGCTATATCATGGATGTCGAAGAAACAAAGCCACTATCTCATGTCATCTAGTGAGGCCGAGTACAAAGCTCTTACACATTGCACAAATGAGATGGTATGGATCAAGTGGATGATCAAAGATCTTCACTTGTTGGATTTTTCAGAGATCCCAATCATCTTTTGTGACAATCAATCAGCCCAAATATTGGCAACCAATCCTATCTTTCATACTAGAAGCAAGCATATTGAGGTGCAATATCATTTTGTGAGGGAGCAAGTCATTGCAAAGGAGGTGGATCTTCAAGATGTGTTTTCAAGGGAATGTGTAGCTGATATTTTTCACCAAAGCATTGGGAAAGGACTTGTTCATGAAGCATAGGATATCACTTGGAGTGTTATCAAAGTCCATGCTAAAACTAGTTGAAGAGGGAGTGTGAAAGATTCAACTAGTTTGATCATATTTGCTATATTTTCATATATGGCATATTGAGGCCAACTTTGCTTTTAGACTTAGAGATTGACTTTTCAAAGTTCATTTGTCTAAATGTCATTTGCATGAACACTTTTTGAAAGTGTGGGAAGGTTAGAATGCGCGTCTGAGTAGATTCAAATTTGAATGTTGGGTACTTTGAATCTAGACCCAAAAATAGTAGGATTAGCATTTTGGAGGGAAAGCCAAGTGGCCAAATAGGGTTTGGACCTACTATAAAAGGATGTAACTCGTGGATAGAGGATTCTTCTCTCTTCTCTATCTCATTTCATGCTTATACATGGTTCTCTTGGGTTCTACCATCCATTGGTGCACTATACTTATGATTGCATGCAATTCTATGTGTAGAATGATCTATATTTGCTATTTTCGGATCCACACATGTGAAATACAGTAGCTTGCTGGTTTTGTACGGACATCAATAGTACTTTATCATTTCATTCAAGTTTGATCAAGTTCTATTAGTGTTTGTATCTTATTTTGTGTGTAGATGCTGATTTTTTCTACATTGGTGAGATTGATAGTGTATTTCTCTTTCTAATCAAAGATCTTTCAAGTGAATTGGATCATAATGATCTGAGATCCTTCACAGTTGTGTCCTATCATACCTTGATAGATAGTATTGGATATAACGCTTCCACCAGCATCCAAATTTGAGCCCTATTACTACTAGCAAAGAGTTTCACCATGTCGCCTTATTCGAAGACACTACTAAGGCATTGTTCTCTTCCTTTTTCTTTAGTTTACTTGGTTATAACCATAGCATTCTTATTGCCTAGACGGTTGGTTTCAAACTTTTATCAATACAATCCAATACTGTAATCATATTCGTTTTTGGCTAAAAGAAACTCTTGGAACGCATGGATTTGCGCAAGGGTTATTATAGTTTCCAATGTTAGAATGGCATGGATTTGCCCTAACATATTGATTGGGACTATACAAGCCAAAGGTAGTTTTTTCTTGTTCTAAAAAATGGCAGCGTAAACAACTATATAAATCCCACATGTGTCCTTTTAAGTTTACGCTAGGAACTAGACTAGTAACTGAGCTTGAACACCCTTGGAAAGCGTGGATAAACCATTACACGACTCATTCATGGGTCCACGGGTTAGTATGGCATGGATTTACCCTAATACCATTGTACATGTGTCCTGGCTCAACCTAATTTTTTTTTCAAGAAAACCATTTGCATATGTTTAACAAGCGTTCTTTCATTGATATGATATGTACTAATGATTAATTATTGATATGGACTAACGCTTTGTACACTTATCATCATGGCTTTCACCCTGATACAGTAATATGATGGCTTAGCCTATCGCTAAAATTTACATGTGAATGGTAAGATTGGACTTAGAATTTTTCATTCTAAACTAAGTTGTTAAGTAGCAATGCTTATTTTGTACATGGATAACAACTGACATTCAACGTTGACACCTGTCTTCCTCACTGAACTAACTCATGCGGTTGTGTTTTGTAGGATGGTGGCAAGTACCAGCTAGATATCTTGAAATAAGCCTTGCTTTATGGTGCTTTATTGTACTATATTTTATTTCTCAACTATACTTTACCTTGTTGGCTTATGAATAAAGGTTTCAAAGGGTTTGGTCTTGCTTAAGCAAGAGGAACTATGTGAATGCTTTACACACACACTCTCTCTCTCTCTCTCTCTCTCTCTCTCTCTCTCTCTCTCTCTCTCTCTCTCTCTCTCTCTCTCTCTCTCTCTCTCTCTCTCTCTCTCTCTCTCTCTCTCTCTCCATCTTTTGTTCCAAAACATAAAACCAAAAATCACTAAACAACACCGACCTCAGATTCTCTCTGATCAAGGAGAGCTCAACAGCCTTTGATCAATCTCCAGTTGCTCTCCAATTCTCTCTCTCTCTCTCTCTCTCTCTCTCTCTCTCTCTCTCTCTCTCTCTCTCTCTCTCTCTCTCTCTCTCTCTCTCTCTCTCTCTCTCTCTCTCTCTCGTTTCTTCAAATGGTAACGCACAAAATGAGTTGCGGGAAAGAAAACAAAAGCCGTGTAGAAATCGAAGGAATATTTATCTTTCAAAATATGACATCCTCGATTAGTAGTATAGATGTCAAATACCTGATTCTGTTGATTGATGTCCTGGATGTCAAAAACAAATGACAATTTTTTTTTTGTCGATTTTTGACATCCACCTGGCTGCCAGTTGTGTTGTCGGAATTCGACAACCTAATTATATGTCAGAATCCGACGACCTTGGCCAGAAGTTGCTAGAGTTTATTTTCAGGGAACTTTGAAGGTTTTGTCAGACTTTGACAAATTATAAATTTTTTCAAAATCCATCGAAAGCAAATGTTGGAATGTGCACATTTTGGGAGTTACGCCCTGGGAGGGCACACTACCGCCCGCGTGATGCCAAGTATGGAGATTTTTTATATTTCAAATTTATTTTTGTGGTTTCTATTCTATGTTTTTTTTTTTTTTTTGCGATTTTTTATTCTAGGTTTCAATTTTGCATTTTTTGTTTCAATCTCTTTTTTTAGCAATTTTTTTTCCGCATTTCTGTTTTGCATTTGTTTTTTCAAAAAAAAAATTACTCTTCCCATTTTATGCACACGTGGAATGTGTATGGTGCTATGTGGCAGCCCATCATTGGATGTCCACATGCACAATTCATCATAACTCTATTCGCTTGAAAATTATGACAAAAATGATCACACAAAATTATGGTTCTAGATTTACATCCGGAGCTGCCTCAAGAATACAAAGAAAATCGAAGCACTTGGCATTAGGTTGTAATGAATGCTCCATGGTTTGAATCTCATTCTCTTGACCATGGGGACCTTGTCTATGGTTTGTTAAAAATTCTAGACAATTCCTTCAAAGTTTACTTCTTCACAAACCTATGTCTTGCCTTTTGCAAGGCAATGCAACAAAAAAAAAAGGCCAAGGGTACCTTTTATAAGCTGATAATCATATTCTCTCGGAATCTCACGATATAATATGTGACATGAGAGAGAAAGAGCGAGATTGATTAATTCGAGAAGCTGGCTGCATTCGAGAGAGTAGACTAGGGACGGATCGAGGATCAGGACACTCCAACAGCTTTGGAGCAGCACACATGCTCCTGGCAAACCACAGGCATCCAAGAAACTGCCAAATTTCACGTATAGCAGCTGTTGCAGATTGCGACATAGTACCAATCTGAGATTTCTAACCTTACACCCTTCATATCTTTGTGAGTCTGGAGTCTGGACTCTGAACTCTTACCAGCCCACATCCATGATCCGAATCTCAGACCCTCAGGGTTCAGCCTTGGCCCACAGTTAGCTCTGAGCTCCATTGATAGCTCCTTGATCATGGGCGGTAGTGTCTTAACCTATCCGAATCTAAAGTACTCCTACTGCAATAAGGGGAAAAAGAAAAGTATTGCTACTGATTACTGATATGTGACCAGGACCCAGGTGTTGTGACCATATGGAATCCGAGGTGTGCGGCCTGTGTCCTGGTTCGTGGTAATATAGTCTGGGACTCAGTTAGGTGCAGGCTAATGTAGTCCGTGATTCTATGTGAGGTGGTGGCTCCCACTGCCCGCCTTCATGAGCTGCCCGAGAAATCATCACTTTGGGATCGTGGTCGATGAACGTTAGAGCATTCTTTCCATATTCAAGGTCAACTCGTGAGTCCGCTTTTGTATCTACCGCGTTGCATGTGAGGACCCCTTGCACAATGCACATGCAACCAGATGTACCCGTGAGCCATTTCCATATGCGTCAACTACATTCATTCATCCATCTCGTTTTACCTGATCTATGATTAGCCATACAAACAAACAGGTATTTACCCCGACTATCATCTGTGAATGTGTTGAGCTGCTTATCCACAACTTAGTGAGGTTGATCTGCCAGGTGCGTAGCTAAGATAGTACCCGAATAAGTTTACCTGTAGCCAAGGTAGTAGATTAATAAGGTTACCTCTTTTACCCTTTCAACATGCATTCCTTTGTACTTTGATGGGTTTTCCCATCTTTTAAGTTTACATGTATCCAAGGTAGTAGATTAATAAGGTTACCTCTTTTACCCTTTTAACATGCATTCCTTTGTACTCTGATGGTTTTTCATCTTTTATTAATAAAAACAGGAATTTTCTTTCTAGGTCTGGATCATGTGCTAATCACCACAAATCATGATGATCCACACTATCCAACACGAGCGATACTTTTTACGATGTAGTGATTGGCAGCTTTCGTGTTTTAGTTAGAGAGCTGCCATCACACTGCAGCTAACCAAAGCTATCACAGCATAATCATGTACTGTATAATCTCCATGAGGTGACTACCTTCTGCTTGAAATTAAATTATTTCAGTCTGATGAACGTCGTCTCTAAGAGCAGACAACTTTATTTAGATTCCTTGATGCTTCTCCCTCTCTAAGTTCCAGTTTATTCCCCAAGTAGTTTATCTCAGAATAAGTACAAAGCCCTTTTGAAATAAAACTCGGTATTGTGTTAAGAGCTTATCAACCGTTGATGTGTAAAAACAACTAGAACATTCGCTAGGATGCTGGCTACTTCAGTTCTAATTTCATATTTTGACATGACCATTGTAGCTTGAAAACCTCCGTGGTTGTGACAAATCATCTTCAGACCGCCCAAAGCAAAGATATTCATATCATGATGATAGGTGCAAAATCTTATTGACTGTCTACTTCTGATCCTTGATCTCGCCTATTTCCGAAGTGATCGAAACGTCGAAACGGTGTTCTTCAGGTCGAACTAAAGAGATGTAGCATATAATACTCCTATCAATCAAACCTACAGCATTCAAAGATCCACTATTTTAACTTAACTTGTTGATACCATTAACCAAGGGACTACCTTACAGAAGTATCTGGTCTTTATGCAGCTTTGTTTAAACTTTATTATACATTATAGATAGACTCCTTGCCCTTAAACCTACAGTTTTGTTTATTGATCATGCAGGTTAACAAATTACTTCATTCCTGCCCATCCTTCTATGTGCTGCTCCTAATTCTTAGAAGCTAGGAATCAAAATTCTAATTTCTTGTTCTTTTCTTTATTTCTCCGGGTTTCTACTGACTTACTTTGTAAAATTTTACGATTTTTTGCTTTCTTCTCTCTTCTATTCCACTGCTCCTCTGCTGACTTACTAGGAAACATCTTTTACGTTTGTTGGCTTTCTTCTCTCTAGTTCTTTTTCACTTCTCCATGTTCACTCTGGGAAGATCCGATCTTTTTGGCTTTCTTTTGTAGATTAGAGTTAATTTGCCATATTTTGACTGCTGATTTTTCACTTGCTATGTCATTGCAACACTATTAACAGACTCCGTTTGAGTGTGATTGTGAACTTCGGTATTAGATTTAGACTCTCCATTTATAGAGGTTTTTGAGTGTTTAGAATAAGACTTTCGGTATATCAGAAGATAATTTCTTATCCTCGTTGTTGTAGTGACAACCAGATCAACTTGGATTGCTCTCTCCCCCAAGGCAATCAAACTACTGCCTTTAGAGTGACAAATCTACATCTTTAATCATAAACCCATTTATAGAGGTTGCCTGTGTTAAATATAATGTATAGTTTAAATGTCTAAAAGACTATTATACGCCACGTGGACCACTTGGGTCCCCAACCGTCGCACCTCTGCGACATACACAGAGAGAGACACCTCTCTTGTCACTTTCTATATGTAAGAGCTATTGCTCTCATTGACATCAAATAAATATATATTTTCTCTTTGTCTCTCTTTCATTCCGCAATATGGTATCAGAGCCATCGCTCCTCTGATGCGTTGTAGCAAGCGTGACAGAAACTGATGCTCTAGCAAACACTCTTCTGATCTTAAGGGCCTGTGCTTCCGAAGTGAAATGCTAATCACTGTTGCAACTACTGTAAGCAGGATTCTAAAAGGAGCTTGCTTGTGGTTCTCTTTCGACGCCAACTGGAGGTTCCGTGGGATGGTCCTTTTCTAGCTCTTTTTTTAGTGCACTCGGACATTTGTGGTCCAATTCAAACACTTTCCTTTGATGGAGCAAAATACTTCATCACCTTCAATTCTCAAGTGTGATAGCAAGAGTTGCATTGAGATTCAATATCACTTTGTTCGACATCAAGTTGCAGATGGCAAAGTACAATTGGATTATTGTGCTACAGAGGATATGGTTGCTGACATATTCACCAAATCACTCACTAAGGATAAATTTGAATTTTGTAGAAGACAATTAAGAATAGTTCATGATGACATGTCTTAGACATTATGACTAAGTGGGAGTGTTAAATATAATGTATAGTCTAAATGTCTAAAAGACTATTATATGCCACGTGGACCACTTGGGTCCCCAACCGTCGCACCTTTGCGACATACACAGAGAGAGACACCTCTCTGTCACTTTCTATATGTAAAAGCTATTGCTCTCATTGACATCAATAAATATATATGTTCTCTTTGTCTCTCTTTTGTTCCGCAATAGCCTGTAGAGTGGCTGCTTATAAAAAATTTACATCTTTAATCATAAACCCATTTATAGAGGTTTTTGCGTGTTTAGAATAAGACTTTCGGTATATCAGAAGATAATTTCTTATCCTCGTTGTTGTAGTGACAACCAGATAAACTGGATTGCTCTCTCCCCCAAGGCAATCAAACTACTGCCTCTAGAGTGGATGCTTTTGACAAATGTACATCTTTAATCATAAACCCATTTATAGAGGTTGCCTGTAGAGTGGCTGCTTTTGACAAATTCACATCTTTAATCACTAACCCATTTATAGAGGTCTTTGAGTGTTTGGCTGAAGATTTGTCATGCTTGACCTACTTAAATTCTCAAAGTCATAGCTAGGTTGAGAGTTTTATGTCAAAAAATAAGTTCTAGGAATAAATGATCACCATCTTTTACAAATTTTCAATTGTTGATATGTCTAGCAGCTCAGCATCATGTTCAATGCTTCTACTATATTCTACTAGTCATATGCTAGGTACAAGGTGAGACACACATCTACGCGTCCTTGTACTATAAACGAAGGATCATCAAATTTTCTATATATATTTAGCAACACCATCTAATGGATCTTTGTGTTAGCAATCTATTTGTCATATAAGAAAGGCCAAATTGATCCACCAAAAATTAAATGTATAGGGGAAGGCCCCCGTCCTTCTGCGATGGGAGGTGCCTCCCTGGCACGGAAGGCCCTCGGGCAAGGGTCTTCCTTGCGTAACAACTGCAGGTTTTGTCTTCTTTTTTTTTTTTTCCTTAGAAGAAGCTATCTTTTTTAGCAAATCTGAATTTGTCTTTCTAAAAATAATAACTTTAAAATTTATGCTATAGCAAGTTTCTAAAATATTAATGAGTATATCCTATGACTTTTAAAAAATAGTAAGTTTGAGATTTAAGCTTGGCCCAATTTTTAAAAAATAGTAAGAGTACCTACACACTAAGGTGTTTTTGTGACTTTCTAAAAATAGTAATAGTACCTAACACATTGTAAGGTATTTATTGCTCCATGAATTCCTATAATAATAATTTCGGACCTAATATTGTGCCATTTAAGGTTTCCTCCAAATACATTGTGAGAAAACCTATAGGTTGTTATGAGAAAGAAGAGCCTCTTCAACATTCATTTGAAAAAGCTTTTTTTTAAACATGCACAAACTATGTAATTGTCATAGTACTTCCAAGAATATGCTATGTATTCCATGCTCTCGTGCCAGAAAATTATTCTACCCCATACTGCAGAAACGATAGAGGAGCAAAGCAGTCAAGTTGTATATAATAACTAAATATTTGAGCCATTGCTCTTACAATAGGAAGTATGAATAGATGACATTTGTGAGTGTGAAACGTTGTGCGACGGTTGGGGGCCCAACATGGCCTACATGGAATATAACTACCCACTTAGACATTTAGACTATCCTTAATATTTAGCACTCCCACTTAGTCATAGTGTCTAAGACATATCATCATGAACTATTCTTAATTGTTTTCTACAGAATTCAAATTTATCCTTAGTAAGCGATTTGGTAAATATATCAGCAACCATATCCTCTGTAGCACAATACTCCAATTGTACTTTGCCATCTGCTACTTGATGTCGAATAAAGTGGTACTGAATTTCAATGTGCTTTGTTCGAGCATGAAATCTAAGATTTTTGTCATTGAAATACAACTCTTGTTATCACATTTAAGAACTGTTCGTTGATCTTCTTGGGAGGCTAAGAGATCATTGAGTAATCTCCTTAACCAGACAATTTCTTTGGTTGCTTGACATGCTGCTACATACTCAGCTTCTGCACTGGAAAGCGATATTGTTGGCTGCATCTTACTCATCCAAGAAATAACACCTGAACCAAGCATGAAACAATACCCTGATGTCGACCTTCTTTCATCAATATCACCTGCCCAGTCAGCATCACAGAAACCGATTAATTGTAATACATTGTTAGAAAAAATTTCACTTAATGTAACACCAAAACTAGAAGTTCCACACAAATATCTAAGTATTCTCTTAACATCTATCCAATGAAGATGACCAGGATTATTGACTGACAACACTAACTGCAAAAGCAATATCAGGTCGAGTAGATATTGCAGCATACATTAAACTGTCAACAACACTTTGATATGGAATTGCTTCCATCTGTTCTTGTTGTTCTTTGTTTTGTGGACACATATCTTTGAATAACTTCAAGTTGTTATGCATAAGTGTGCTCACAGACTTACAATTAGTCATTGCAAACTTCTATAACAATTCTTCTATATACTTCTTCTGACTGAGGTGTATTGTCTTTATCTGCTTATTCCTTTTAACTTGAATACGTAGACAATAGTGTAAATCACCATAGTCTACCATCTCAAACTCAGAAGATAGTCTTGACTTGCAATAGTTCAGAAAGGTGCAATCACTAGTATAGCATCATCAACATATAATGCTATAATTACCAATGAACTTTGCTTATGTCAGATATAGATGTTCGAATCTGCATGTCCATCACTAAAGCCTTCTGACTTTAGATAAGCTTCTATACACTGATACCATATTGCAGAAACGATAGAGAAGCAAAGGAATCAAATTGTATATAATAATTGAATATCTGAGCCACTGCTCTTACAATTGATAAGAAGTATGAATAGTTGACGTTCGAAGAAACATGAGTGTGAAACGTTGTCGCAGGAGTGTGACGGTTGGGGGCCCAACATGGCCTATGTGGAATATAACTACCTACTTTGACATCAAAATAGTGGTTCTAAACCCTCGCAAACATTGAAATTTTCACTTTCTGCGAGAGTTAAACTTCACAGAGATTTTCAAAGTCAGATCTATATCAGATGCAGCTCCTTGACTAAAAGTCAATGAAAAAACCTTCTCACAGCCAACCCTCACATGAGTAACCCTCACAAACTAGATCAGTAGTTACATTTGCACCAGATCTAGCTACTGTCAAAATCTCAGATCAATCAGAGCAAGGATCAAGAAGATATCAAGGAAAAACCACCGTAAGAGGCCTAAAATCACACGATCAGCCTATCAAATTGACCGTATCCAAATGTGAGGGAAGAAGGAAGGCAATATTAGAAGATACGCTATTGGGTGCAGAAAGCGCAAGAGAAAGAAAAAGCTCAAGCAAGAGGCATACCTGCAGAACCTCCTGTTGCTGAAGAACCAGTACCACAAGTGGGCTCGCCATTACAAACTGATCAGAACGATTGGTTGCACCATCACAAACCACCTTTCCACATGGTGAAACCCGAGGATCCGCACACTGAAGTGCTCGCAAGCTTGCTAGCAAGCCGTATTAGTTTATCCTTTGGAGAATTATTGTAGATTGTGCCACACTGAGCCAAGAGCCTCCTGGATGAATGGACCAAAGCTGAAGCGGAACCAATAACACCAGAGCCCATATACTGTGCGGGCTATGAAGAAACAAGTAACGTCCTCCACATCGGACAGTGTGGGAAAGTGAAGAACACAACATCACCCTGTCGATCAAGCACAAGAGGTTTGAGGACAAGGAGGAAGTAGTAGATGGAGGATTAGGTGTAAATTTGATCTCCACTACTTTGTACTAGAAATGGAGCTTGCAAGGATTGAAGCCAGCAAGATTTTCCATTAAACTAGCAGATTAGTCATGTATAAATCCAAAAGGTGTAGTTGACGACATCCCTATAAAAATATCAAGAATGCAGTTTGTGATCACTTTCGTGGTGATGGACATACCAGAGTCCCCATCTGCCTACCACGTTTTACTAAAAAAACCATGGTTGTAGACTGTGCAAGTGGTCACAACTGGGAAACCGGAAAACTCACCTTCGAAAACATGGAACAAGCTGTAAAGGTTGATCCAACCACATGGGCGGTGAAACCTATTGCACCAAAAGGTGATGACGGATCGTCCACCACTGATCATATGATCAATCGCCCTTGGCAAGCTAGGGGAGGTCACTACGATTCCAAAACAGATATCATGACGCATTAACAACTGTTGACTGTATGGCTAGGCATGCTTGTTAACATGATTCAGATCCAGAAACCAACACATGTTCATCCAGGTGCTATACATTGGACACATCAACCACTTTCGGAGTGAACATGATCAATGTTGCATGGCTATCAACGGAAGCTATTGAGAACCCTGTGGACGATAATCTAGTCCCTTGGCAACATGCTTTTACATATAACCAGGAGATTGAGCTGACAGATGAGCAGGTCCTGCAACATATGGACCTAGATTGCTATGGAATGAAGAAAGTACTATCTCAGCCACCACTAAAATCCGCAATAGCGAAAGTTTCCAAGATAGATCCACCCAAGGCACATGCCAACAAGAAGAATCAGTTGAGACAACGTTACAACCAAGTAATCCGATGGAGCGATCTACCGGAGGAGGCCATAGCCACGGTGGATGTGGATATTTGCAACCATTAAGTGAATGTCGCACCAGTACCGAAGAAAGAAAACAATTTCGTTATTGGTGGAATACAAGGGTTGTTTTGCTTGGAATTATAGTGATATGAAGGGTATTCCTCCAACCGTAGTCCAGCATACTATATCCTTGCTGGATGCAGCAGTCTCCAAGGTGAGTCGTTACTATCGCTGCAACCCGAATTATACAGAGCTTATCAAGCAAGAGTTGTAGAAGTCTTCATAAAGAGAGTAGATCAATTGGTTATATTAAGAGACTTGGTGAGAGAGATAAGAAGAGCAGTATGTAAAGAGTTCAAAGTAGGATGTACTTTGAATGATGTCATTGTGAATGATAGTGAGGCAAAATCATTATCATATGAGTCATTACTTAAACCATTGAGTAGAAATTCTTGTTTGAAAAAAGAGAGTACTTCAATCATCCTTATGTTGAAGGTACTAGTCATTTTTTTCATGGCTTCTAATGTCTTTGAGGTTTCTACTTCTTATGATGCAATCATTAAGAGGGAGTCTTATGAATGAAAGAGCAATGGAAGATTTTATTTATGAAATCGAGCATACCGAATGGGTGTTGCCAATAGTCATAGTACCCAAGAAGAACGACAAGATGCGGATTTGTGTGAATCTTAAAGTGTTAAATGCGGATACGGTTGCGTGGATTATCCACGCGTGGATGTTCCATGCAAGTGTCATTTCCGGCAGCAGATTTTTTGGATGTCTTGAAATTCAAACTGCGTGGATTATCCACGCCAGCCGGGAAAACCTCCGACATTCGAAGCTAGAAATGGGAATTTTAATTTTGCGTGGATAATCCACGTGTGGATAATCCATGCCATAGTAAGATTAAAAAAAAAAAGACTCGGCTTTCACGTGGATATTGCATGGCAAATTATCCACGCAAATTTTTTTTATCCATGCGAAATCTAGAGAGCTGGGGCCATGGATATCCACGCGATTAAGTATCTAGATTTTGCGAGGATTATCCACGCGTGGATAATCCACACAAATTTTTTTGACAAAAAAAAAAACATTTGGCGCGAACCAAAATGTGGTTTGCTCCTAAATTACAGGTCGACTTCCTTTTTTCTGTTGTGAGAGAGAGAGAAAAAGAGAGTATAGATGGGAGTGAGGATGAGATTGGGATGAATGTGAGTGAGAAGATTAATAGTGTTTAGGGTTTTAAGTTCATTGATGGATGTTAATAGTATGTGTTTTGTGATCATAAGTTTTAAGATCTTTTTTGTTTGTGATGTAGGCTTGGATATGAAAAATGAAAAAAAGAGCTTTTATTGCAAAGGATTGAAAGATCAAGTGCATGCAAAAGGAAATGCAAAGATTGCAAAACAATGGAGATACAATAGTAAAGGTAAATTCATGTTTATTTTGATTTATTTGATATTTAGTTGATAACTTAATGCATTATATTGTGGTTTCCATTACTTTCCATTGTGCTTTTCATTACTTTCTATTATGCATTCTAGCATGCAAATCATGTGCTAAAATAGATACATTGCATTGAATTCATCAATAGATACATTTGCATTCCATAGATTTGCATTAAATAGACTATGCATTGCATTGAATACATCAATAGATATATTTGCATTCAATAGACTATACATTTGCATTCATGAATTAAAAATATATGCATTCAAAATTTTTGCAAGAATGATGTGGTGCCAAAACATTATATTGATTGATTTAATAAAAGTACATTGATGAGAAAATAAATTCTCCCTTCATACATTACCTTCTACAAGGCCTTACATTTCATTTAAAAACGCTGCTCATCATCAATTCCTCCCTCCTCGCTTCCTTCATCTTGTAGGTGTACATTGTTGGTGTCCACATCTTCAAACTCCCCTTCGCTCTCATTCACGTTCTCTTCCACATTTTGCTCCTCAATATTTTCCACATTTTCTTCCACATAAAAAATGCTTGAAGTTGTAGAGCCTCTCTACAAAATAGAATCAAAGATTCAATTAAATTGAGATTAAACTTACTTGTAAACCACAAAGCAAACAATCACAAAACCATAAAGGTTAAGAGTTTACGATTGGAAACAATCCATGGGATTCCATAAAAGCCTTAAGGTCGGCATATCCATGATCGTAACCTTGTTTGTACTTCGCGGCGGTCATGTGTCTTCCAAAATCACTAAGCTACATTCAACAAAAAAACATAGTTTAGCAATACAATATAAATTAGCAATAAAAAACATTAACAATCTCACTACAAAAATAGAATCATAATAAAAAATATTGCACTTACAAATTGGGCCTCTAGATTGTCCCTTCCTCCCGATCCCAAGTGACTTTGGCCATGTTTTAAGAGCTTCTCGGCGGCGGCCCTACGTTGTTGTTCATACTTTTGGGGATTGTTTTGCAACAATTCCTCTTTCACCTTCCTCCAATCCCTTTTGGAGCACCATCCAGGCTTTGTGGGATTCTTGGGATTCCTCACGGCTCTTCTCATCAATTGCCTTTTGTTTAGAATCCAAAGGCACATTGAAGTCAAGGCCCAAGTCCTACTAAAAGCATTGGATTGAGGGAATTCAGAATATAAAGTCTCTATTATTTTATTTTTGTCTTGAAGCGATTGGGAGGACCAATTGATCATGTAATCTTTACCAAAATATAAAGCAACTAAATCACGCAAACAAGCATGAACTACATTGCCACACATATTTTTTATAACTCCACCATGTAGATTAAGATCATAATACGCACTACACGATTCCTGGGAAGGGGCATCTTTGGAAGCTCTTCTCTCAGATGGGTCACCCGAAGAAGATAACACAAGATTTTTAATTCTATCTCTTTGTTGAGGAGATAAATTCTCAAACCACTCTTGATTATATTCCTCTGGCTCCTCACGAGCTCTTCTCCTAGATGGTCTCCCACTTGACCTTCCACTTGACCTACCATTTGAAGACATTGTAATAAAGAAAAACTTTAAAAGTTAGAAAGTAGTGGAGAATGGGAGTGAAAGAGTAGTGAAGAGTGTTAGATTAGAAGAGTAAACACTTCCAACTTGATGTACCTTGTAGATCTCAAGTTAATTGATCTTGATAGGATCTCACATGTGTGGAGTCTGTTCCCACATGTGAAAGAATGTACATAAGTCACTTTTATAAAGTTAGATTGATTTTAGCTTGATCTACACTAGTGTGAAATCGACCTTTGAGTAGAATCTTGAAAATGGTCAAATTGGTCAAATTTATGTAAATAGATTGGACTTCCATGTGAATGAGTTATTACTCACACATGTCAAGATACCATTCACATGTATGGATAAGCTTCTAGAAGATAAGATAGGAAGATTCCATTAGATCCTATTTTATAGGGAATATTCCTATAAATGTGAAAGACTAGCTATTTGTTTTCTAGCCAAAGAGAATAGTCAGCTTTGGGAAATGAGCACATATGGCTCCCATTGGTGGATCTGGATGAGTAGGCACTCTTCACATGTGTGAAGGCTTGCTGGACAGTACACAGCTCGTGGATATACTTGATCTATAAAGGGTTCAACCAAATCAATGAGAAGTTGATGTGACATTGGCAAATTCTAGTCTTGGTTGTAATTTCCACATTTGTCTTGAGTTTTTATGATTGAAATGCATTTGTAAGCTTGTGTATTTTACTCTCTATAAACAGGCCATACTGGTACTTTCCTCCACACATGTGAGGCTGGCCATCCATGTTTTTAATCATTTGATCCATTGCTCTTGCTTAAATCATAGTGTAAAGCATCTAGATCAAGATTTAACACCTAGAACTTGATAGATCTTTGGATTAAGCAATCAATAACTCTTAATGATTGATAAGTACAATCATATTTGGCCTTTTTCTCTGAAAATTGGCATGGTATTAGAGCCAAGTCTAAGAGCGATCTGAATGATTAATAGTACTTGTGATTTCATTGACAATGTGTTGTTTTTGAGTTCTAATTGAGAGGGCGAGTTCAAGGAGAGAGGTATCATCATTACTTTTGGTCAAGATCGATTTGTGGGCTACTGAAGTACTATCCACACGTGTGAAACTGTACAACAATCTTCAAATTAACTTCCATTAGTGTTTTTGATCCAAAAAAGTGCATATTAGTCCAAAATTCAAGTTTTTTAGTGCATTGTCTAGATCTAGGTTCTAATAATCAAATAGTGATTTGAGTCATTGAATCAATTCATTTTGAAGCATTAGATCATATCTTTAAGTCAGATTTGTTCGGATCTTAAGTGTGTGTGAAATATAAAATAAAATTGAACTAGAATCAATTTTTTTGGAGGAGTGATTTGCTAGGATATTTGTAGTTGATCTACTATACCATCATCCAAGTTGAACTAGGATTGATTGGTGTGAAGTTTTTAGCACGTGTGAACTTCAAGAGGTGTCGTGATTTCACAAGATTGATCAGAGAACAATATACTTGAAAAATCTATGGCAAGAGCACAATGGTATACATCTGATTGAAAAAACTAACTTCTCACTATGAGAATTGAATGTTAGAAATAATTCTAAGTGCTCAGTATCGGAAAAATAGGCTGCTCTTGGGTAGAGAGAGAAAATCAATGAAAGAGAACTCGGGTAGAGAGAGAATGAGTCCAAATTACCAAAATCTCATTATTCACCATATGGAAAAACATGCCAAGATTTTTCTACATGAGAGAGACTCGAATTTCTATAGTGGAGTTGCATGGAAAGTCCACTTAACTGAGCTAACTCACCTACTAGAGATCCACATGTGTAATTGCATGCATGGATATTGCATGTACTACATGTCAACTCATAAAACTGCCTAGATATGTGTAGATCACAGAAACCGCCTTGCATGTTGCATGCACTGATTGCATGTGGCTTGCATGCATACTGAATGACATTGCATGCTATCTAAACTTTTGCATGTCATCAAAATTGAATCCACCTAACTCAAATTCAACCTATTCTAGAAGGTTATGTGCTCAATTCACATACCTTTTATGTACAACATGAAATACAATGGAAATAACCATGGACATGGCCCCAAACTCGAGATAGGAAGATAATATTTTAATAATCTTCACACTCCTCCTTAAAATTTATGTTCCTATCAACATAGACTTCGAATTAGGCCAAGGTTAGACCTCATCTTGATAAAGACATTCCTGAGTAGTGGCTTGGTGAGAAGATCTACAACACAAATTGAAGATTCAACATGCTCCATGAGATCTCTCTCCCAATGACTGTTTCTCTTATGAAATGATGAGCTACCTTGATGTGTTTGCTGATAAAATTTACATTTTTTAGGACAATAATGATTGTACTTTACAATCATAGAGAATTATTGGTTGCTTAATCAATGTATCTATCAAGTTTGACACATTAGATCTTGATCTAGATTCACTACACTTGGATCTAAGCAAGAGATGGATCAACACATCATTAATTAGTGAAGGAGGATTTACACATGTGGAGTACTGTCCATAGTACGGCCTACACTTGAAACAACAAGTACAATAATCCTAGATAACAATCATTCATAGAAATCACAAGACAAATGACTAGAAACCTCACAAAAGTGTAGAATGCAAAAGTCTCATCAATCTTCTTAGCAAAATGATGATCCTTTTATGGATCAAGTAGATCCACGAGTATGGTACAGCCCAGCAGGTCTTCACACGTGTGAAGAGTGCCACATCACTCAGATCTATCCATTTCATCCATCCTTGATCCTTATCCAAAGTTGACCTTCTAGAATATGGCTAAGTCCAAAAAGCTAGTCTCCTAGAATATAGGAATATTCCCTACAAAATAGGATCTAAGAAAAATGGTCAACTCTTATCTTCTAGTACTCTATACACACGTGTGAACATCCACTTGCCATGTGGGAGCATTTACTCATGCACATGCAAGGAAAAGCTAATTTCTAGGTGACTAGTCAACTTGACTAAAAATTAGTCATATCATGTTCACACTAACTAGATTGATACAAAATCAATTTAAATATATATAGGTATGAAAAGTACATCATTGCACACGTGGAAACAGGCTCCACACATGTGAAATCAGATCATCAACATTATTCTAATGTTTGATCAATATTTACAATAACCAATGTCAAGTGAGAAGTGACAATTTTCAACACTCCTCCTCACTTCTAACTTGGCAAATCTAATGTACATCTATCTACAATTCCAAGAGCATATCTTAACTTAAAAAATGGATCTTTGGACAATGGCTTGGTTAAGATATCAGCTATGCATTTGGATAATGGTACATGACGTAGTTGCACGTCCTTGGATTGTACCTTCTCCCTCACAAAGTGGTGAGCTATCTCAATATGCTTTGTTTTAGCATGGAAGATAGGATTTGAAGCAATTTGTTGAGAAGCTTGATTGTCACAAAATATGTAAGGGATCTTCTCGGCCTGTAGCACATGTAGTTCCATCAAGAGTCTTCTTAGCCATAGGAGCTCTTTGGTTGTTGAAGTCAATGCCTTGTACTCGGCTTCACAAGAAGATAGTGAGATTGTATCTTGCTTTTTGGAAAGCCAAGATATTACTCCTCCACAAAAAAATGTTGCAAATGCACTAATGGACTTCCTATCCATCTTGTCACCTACAAAATATGAATCTGAGTAGGCTCTGAAGTGCAAGTTAGATCCTTCATAAAGTATGCCAAAAAATCTAGTACTAGAAACATATCTAAGTACTCTCTTGGCACTTTTCCAATGATGAACTAAAGGAGCTTGCATCCTTTGACTCAACTTGCTTACACAAAAACTTGAGTCAGGTTTAGTGATGGTCAAATAGATTGTTACAGGTGCAGAAGGAAAACCCGAAGTGGACGACGCGACAATGGCCAGATGGAAGCTGAAGGATGAGAAAGCTTTCACGCTGATCATCCTCAACATCACGAATACCCAGCTCAACCATGTATCTGAGGCTCAGACATCGAAAGAAGTCTGGAACATCTTGAGCACACTATACGAAGTGCGAGATATAGCTTCTAAGCTACATCTCAGGAAGAAGTTCTACTCCCTCAAGATGACGAATGGTGATTCTCTGCATAATCACATTAATCAGTTCAAGAACCTGCTAAGACAAATGGCCACTATCGGATCTGTCATAGACAATCAAGACATAGTGATGCAACTGCTTACAAGCTTGTCAAGTTCTTATGACAGCTGGGTGATGGTCATCACGACTCATCTAGAATTGACTCTCTCGAGAGTCATTAAAGGGTAGTCGAATCAAGTGGCAAATGCAGTTGTAGAAGCTCCACAGCCTATTCAAGAAGCGGATCATGATGCCTTCATGACCAACCATCAAGAAGCATCTGGCGACAGTTCTTGGTTCCTGGATTCCGGAGCCACTCAACACATGACTAGCCTCATTGGCTATTTTGAGTCCTATACACCTTATAGTACTCAAAAATTCGTTCACCTTGGCGACAATAGCACACAAGCTATTAAAGGTGAAGGCACTGTAAGATTATGCTTTGCAAATGATCAGTCTAAGCTACTCTCTAAAGTCTTGTATGTACTAAAGTTATCTACAAATCTGCTCTCTATAAGCAGAATCACAGATCTAAGACATAGAGTAGAGTTCGAATGTGATCAGTGTAAAGTAATAGGACAAGCAAGATCCTAGCACTCAAAAAGAGGCATGGATACTTGTATAAGTTGAGTCATTGTTTTTCTGCCTCTACTTAGGCTCTCAATACTTCAATTCATTCAAATAAAGGTCTACTTGAGCATTATAGACTTGGTCATTTAAATCATGCTGTTGTACAACAAATGTCTAGACAATCTATTATTCTTGATCTCGACTATCCTCATGAAAAGGTCGAGTTACCTGTCTGTCAAGACTGTCTAGTTGGTAAACAGACCAGGAAACCATTTAAGTCAAGCCATCAGCATGTTGCTAGAGGATTGCTAGATGTTGTACATTCAGATATTTATGGCCCGATGGAAAATCCTTCGCTGAAGGATGCCAAGTATTTTATAACCTTTATTGACGAATTCCCCAGAAGCACTATGGTGTACTTCATAAAGAAGAAATCAGAAGCCTTCAACTGCTTCATTATCTTCAAGGAGCATGCAGAAAAGGAGACTGGAAGGACGATCAAGGCCCTAAGGTTAGACGATGGTGGAGAATATATCTCTGTCGAGTTTAACAAGTACTGCCAAAGCTAAGACATTGAGCAGCAATTCATCACTCCTTACAGTCCTCAATCTAATGGCTTAGCTGAGAGAAAGAACCGTACTCTAATCGAATCCCCTAAATATATGCTATCGCATGCATCGTTGCCCAAGAGATTCTGGACTGAAGCTGTCTCCACTACAGCTTACGTCTAGAACAGATGTTCAACCAAGGCCCTCTCAGACAAGACACCCCATGAGGTGTGGACAGGCTCTAAGCCTCCTTTGAAGTACCTAAGAGTGTTTGAGTGCATTGCCTACATGCAGATCCCAAAGGACACAAGAAAGAGATTGGACTTCCAAGGTCTCAAGACCATCCTAATCGAATATACTTTATCTAATAACACTTACAAGCTGTACGATCCTGATATCCAACAAATCTTGTATAGTTGGGACACAATCTTTATCGAGGATCAGTTCGTCGACCTCAAAGGCAAGGATATTGCTCAAGAAGAACCTTCATCACCTGCCATTGACAACAATCCGAGCTTTTGGCTCAGGCATATGTATTGTCGACCCACTTCGAGACAACGAATCAGACGAAAATGTTGCTGCTACCCAGCAACAAGTCCCAGGAGCAGTTCGTTAGTCGAATCCTCCCAGAAGATCAAGCCACGTGTGCACATAGCCCACAAGGTATCATTAGAGGAGTTCCAAGCACCAAAAGGGCTGTTTGTCAAGATGCTTTTATTGACTATTCAACTATTCAATGTACATGTGGCCCAATAAAGTTTTTACACCTGTGAAAGAACGTAACGTTGTTTGTCGGTTTAAAATTTTTTGGAGTTTTCTGGTAATATTTTGAACATTTCAAAACTCCCACTGGGCAGGGTCTGGAATTGTGATTTGACAATACTTGCTGCCCACAAGACTCCTAACTGCCCGACCCTTAAAACTTATGGTTAGTAGTAGTATATTTTGAGAAAATCATAGTTAAATAAACTTACATGTTTTAAAGAGGGCCAACCTACAAGAAGCTGCAAAACATCATCTACAATAACATCAGCCATTAAACTACAGATGAGTAGAACAACAATAGATTTTATAGACATTTTTGATATTTCTATAGAATCATAATCAATATGTGATCATTCCAATGTATTCTACGCAAAGAGTAGATCATTTTTGCTTTTTACCTCATCTCAATCCGAGTTCAAATAAGAAAGTTATGGCTAATCAAAGATTTTGATGATGTGGCATATCGCCATGATGCGAGAATAGACCAGTTCTTGTTACCAAAATGTATATTTTTTCATGGTGAAGATATTCCAATGTATTCTACATGAAGAGTAGATCATTCTCGCTTTTTACTTCATCTCGATTCGAGTTCAAATAAGAAAGTTATGGCTAATCAAAGATTTCAATGCTTTGGCAAAATTCATGAAATACAACTCTTTCTCTAACACATGCAAACCAATTTACATAATTACAACCATCTAATTAATTTGATCTTACTGGATTTTGGTTCTTACTATCTATTTTGTGCCAAAAAGCATGAAAAACCAAGCAATTTTGACCAAAACATAGCCTAGAATAAAAAATCATTGGAGAGAACCAACATACATCATTAATTTCATCATTAATGATCCCTAAAATCAAAGTACACTTGCTGGAAAATTTAGATTTACCAAAGATTTGATCTACACAAGAAAAAGCTCCAAAAAAACATCACAAATTGGCCTTCAAGGACAATTCTCCATAAAACCAACAAAGAATCCCAAGAGTAATGGATCTTAGAAACATGCAAAATGAAACTAGGATAGTACACCCACTTGCATACTTGCTATCCACCTTGGAAGAGAATTCCCATGGATCCAATCCAAAATTTCGATGAAAGGTAACCCTTCTCCATGTTCTCCAATCTTCGTAAACCTGGCTCTGATACCACTATAAGGGAAGCTCCCTAAGATCCTGCT
The DNA here is from genome assembly GCA_029204225.1 of Diphasiastrum complanatum. Lineage (NCBI taxonomy): Eukaryota > Viridiplantae > Streptophyta > Lycopodiopsida > Lycopodiales > Lycopodiaceae > Diphasiastrum > Diphasiastrum complanatum. The sequence goes on from CM055100.1 coordinate 4,309,832, forward strand.
TACAAGACAAAACACAATGGAAAACACACTATGGAGCAATCACCCAACCAAGTAGAAGCAACCAATCAACTCTAGAAGCTTCACCCCCAAGCCAAGGAACAAGAAGCATGAATGTAGAGTGAAACCCTAGGAATAAGTCCATGATCACAATGAGGAGTAGGGCGAGTTTGGCCTCTTCTTATAGAGCCATAAGCATCCTGGGCACATAGCCATGCATAGCCCTAAGTTCTCTATACATAGATTCACCTAGAATAGAGTCCTATGCATGGACCAACTATTCATAGAATTGCTATTGATAACTCTACACATGTATACACTGTCTCATACCTTGTCTAAACTCCATTGAGTGTGTTCTGGGCCTCACAAGGATATTAGTTACTTTTGGGTCACATCCAGTATGACGTGGTATAACTAACAGCTTGACGTGTATCCAAGACTAGGAGTATACTGAGTCCTACTTACTGGTCATGGACATAACAGCAACCACCCACGATCTCTTACAAACAACACATCCACTCTATACTTTCCACATCTGCACACCTGTAATATAATGTATATATACTGGATACCATTTGTTTATTCAGGTTAATGTGTGAATGAGTTGATGAATGAGACAAAGTAGATGCCTAGCACATTGATCCTTCATTGTCAGCAATAAGGTTTTATTCTTTTACATATTAAATAAGCTTCGTAGGGCACGCGGTTTCGTCCGCTATTGTCTTGTGCTCTACCGCATTATTGACATGTGTACATGATATACTCAATTTGATACAGTTTTTTGTTCTGCATTTAGATCTATGTTAATATTGCTATGCTTATCATTCATTCTGTCTGATCTTTCTAGTTGTTCTTTCTGGTAATAGATGACTAACATTTAGTCTTGTCTTTCGCGAATCATTCGCAACTAATTATCAATCGAGCACCGTCTAGCTCTTCGCGAATCATTCGCGACGAATAGTTTGTCTTACTATTCGCGACAAACCATTCTTCTAGAGTTTCATTCATCTATTAAAGTTTGGCTATGTAATCAAGAACAACTGTGATTCCCATCACTACCATTTTGTTCGTTCTGATAGGCGTAGTCATGCTTACAGAGAGAGTCGTATAGCTCGTTCCACTGTGCACGAACATTTTCTGTTCGAGTTCGTTACTCGTTCGTTTCTTGTTCGAGTTCGTTTCTCATTCGTGTTCGTCTTACATTTTTGAGCTTATTTTTCATTTCTAACATATGACACCTTTTCTCAACTCATTCATCTCTCTCTCTCCAACACAGATTTCCAGATCGGCCATGTGCCTGAGGCCCAGACATCGAAAGAAGTCTGGGACATCTTGAGCACACTATATAAAGTGCGAGATATAGGTTCCAAGCCACATCTTAGGAAGAAAGTTTACTCCCTCAAGATGGCGAATGGTGATTCCCTACAAAATCACATCAATCAATTCAAGAACCTACTAAGGCAAATGGTCGCTGTCGGATCTGTCATAGACGATCAAGACTCAATGATGCAACTGCTTACAAGCTGAGATCCTAGCACTCGAAAAGAGGCATGGATACTTGTATAAGTTGAGTCATTGCTTTTCCGCCTCTAGTCAGGCACTCAGTACTTCTATTCATGCAAATAAAAGTTTACTTTGTCATTATAGACTTGGTCACTTCAATCATGTTGTTGTACAACAAATGTCTAGACAATCTATTGTTCTTGATCTCGACGATCCTCGTGAGGATTGTTAGACATTGTACATTTAGACATTTGTGGCCCGATGAAAAATCCTTCACTGAAGGATGCAAACTACTTTATAACTTTTATTGATAAATTTTCCAGAAGGACTATGGTGTACTTTATAAAGAAAAAATCAGAAGCCTTTAACTGTTTCAAAATATTCAAGGAGCATGCAGAAAAGGAGACTGGAAGGACGATCGACGCTTTAAGGTCAAACAATGGTGGAGAATATATATCTATCGAGTTTAAGGAGTACTGCCAAAGCCAAGGCATTGAGTAAGAATTCATCACTCCTTATAGTCCTCAGTCTAATGGCTTAGTCAAGAGGAAGAACCGCACCATGGTTGAATTAGCCATATATATGCTAGCGCATGCATCGCTACCCAAGAGATTTTGGGCCGAAGTTGTCTCCACTGCAGCTTACATTCAATACAGATGTTCAACCAAGGCCCTCTCAGACAAGACACCCCACGAGGTGTGGACAAGCTCTAAGCCTTCTGTGAAGAATCTAAGACTGTTTGGATGCATTGCCTACGCGCAGATCCCAAAAGACACGAGGAAGAAATTGGACTTCCAAGGTCTCAAGACCATCCTGATTGGATATACTTCATCTGATAATACATACAAGCTGTATGATCTTGATACCTAGCAAATCTTGTATAGTCGGGATACGAAATTTATCGAGGATCAGTTCATCGACATCAAAGGCAAGGATATTGCTCCAGGAGAACCTTCATCACTCTCAACAAGGAGGTGAGCTTAACATACTGCAGAATGCAGGACATGGTTGTAGATATATTCACGAAGACATTCAGTGTTAATGCACACAACAAATTTTGTGCTTTGCTCAGTCTGAAGATCAAGGCATTCACAGATCCAGATTAAGAGGGGGTGTTGGATTTATCTCCTCTACTCTCCTAAATCCTATTTTAATCTGCCTCCATTCATGCTGCATTTTTACTCATATTGTCGCACAATCTGCATATTTACATGTAAAATAAGACAGACAAAAACCTTGATTGTCTACATAAATACAAGTAAATTTCCATAGGCGAAAAATGTGACACTGTGTTTTTACACATGATTTGTGACAGGCGAAAAAGATGACACTGCCTTACAAAATGCCGAAGGTGCCCTAGGAAAAGCGAAGGCACCCTGTAAATCAAATCCTAAGGCATTTCATCAGAGTGTCATATTTTTCGCATCTTCACCATGTTCATTTCAGCAAAGGCTGACATCGCGACATTTTCATGCTCATCCCATGCAACTGTGCTAACAGATTTGACAATGACAGCAGCCACTCATGATTTCCTACAGATAGCACATCCACTTTATACTTTCTTCATCTGCACTCTTGTAAAATTGTGTATATATTGAATGCTGCTTGCATATTCAGTGAGATGTGAAAATAATAGCATCAAAAACTTATCAGAGAGAGACGAAGTAGATGCCTTGCGCATTGATTCTTTTGTAATGTCAGTAACAAATTCATTCCTTTTACAGATTGAATTAGCTTTTTAGAGCATGCGGTTTTGTCCACTATTGTCTTGTGCTCCACAACATTATTGACATATATATTTTGCTATACTTAATCTAATAATAGCTTTGTCTCATTTTGCAGTCAGATTTGTGTCAATATTGCTATGCTTTTCTACATTCTGTCTGACTCTTATTGCTCAATCTGGTAATCTGTTCTTAGCAAATTATTATTAGTCTAGTTGCTGGCGACTAATATTTAGTCTTGTCTTTCACGACTCTGTACCATAGAGTGTCTGGCGAGTCGTCATGGGTATGATGCATCTGATCTTCAGGTAGGCGCACCTTCAGATGATATAGGTTTCCTTTTCTTCTACCTTGAGCTATGAGAGTGCTGGTGCTGGCGTCAACACTTTGCATTCTTCGTTAAAAAATGTCACACGCATCTCTACATCTACTATTCTTGCTACAGAGAGCAAGTCTTGCTGTAGGGTTGGCACAAACAGAACATCTTCGAGTCGTCTGTCTCTATCGTTGGTGTTGAGCCACAGTGAACCAATGATGTTCACTTGATGTCTAGATCCATCTCCAAGAACTATGAATCTTGAGGAATCCGCACTTCTGAAATTAGACATTATTCGTCTTGATGTCATGAAGTGTGAGGTGGCTCCTGAATCTAGGATCACCTCATGTGTGTAAGACGTTGATGTTGCGCACACATCTTCACAGATGTAGGCGGTCGAACAATTTCTATAGGTTCTTTCTTCGCCCATCTTTGAGCTCTCAGGCTCCTCGACATAGGAAGAACTATTGTTTTTCTCCTGTCTGTTCTGTGCTGATCTGTTTCTTGGATTTTGGCGGCAATCCATGGCTGCATGAGCCTTCTTATGGCAATGGATACACTCAATCTTGGGATTGAGCCAGCATGTATCTACTGTATGCCTGTCTCTTCTGCATCTCACGCAAGTCTTCTTGTCTGTATCTTGTTGTTTCGACCTCCCTTTGGTCTTCCAATTGCTCTTGCTGGTTCCCTCTGCTTGCTGGTCACGATCCTGCCTCTGATTCGACTCCCTCTTAGGCTTGAATTATTTCTTGGATTTTTCTCTGTTGCCGTAGAGAGTCTGTCAGAACCATCCTTGTGATCAAGGTGTTTTCTGGCCTCGACTTCCTCTCGAATCTTGACAATCGTCTTTTCGAGGTTCATGGTAGGATCTTTCGCGAGCAGGGTTTGTGTCATCTAGAAAGATCTGGGTAAGGCTCTCAACAGGCATGTGAGCTACTTTTCAGCTGATACTGCATTCTCTGTTCCAGAGTTGTGTAGAGAAAGAAACAGATCCTTCATCTTTCTCAAGAAGGAGGTGAGGTCTTTTTCATCCCATTATAGATTTGTCAGCTGATCTTCCAACATCATGATCTGACCTCTTGATTTTGTCTGAAATCTTGTGAGAAATACATCCCACATCTTGTTAGCTTTGGAGAGTGTAGCCAGGTCAAGTGTAAGGCTATCTTCGATGGAAGATGATAGCAAGGCTACTGCCTTGTCATTTTTCTCCCTCCATTCGTGTAGCTTCTTGTCTGTTGTCGTAGGCATTTCTTCTGTGCCATCCACCCAGGGGAAGAGTCCTTCGCCCTATAGTATTAAAGATGTCTTAACTTTCCAGGCTAGAAAGTTAGATCCTGAAGAATCAAGTATAGTGCAGATCTTGCTCTGCATGCTGCTAATCGAAGCCATTGCTTCTTGAAGTTTGTTTCTTTGTTGATGGTTGTCTATCTGAATGCTTGGCCTCCTAGATCTGCTAGCTTCTTGTCTATGTCAGAATATGACTAAATAACTTGCTCTGATACCACTGATGAAGAAAAAGTGATTGACTGATGAGAAATTCGTCGAATTCACGTAACTTTCGTGAAGGCGAACCAATCACAACTCTCTTCGGATGGAGTTCAGATGCGACCGCTGGACACTACAAGCTGAATCGCTCCTACAGTCCTCCAGATTGTAGTCAGTCACTACTGATCTACGTTCACAAAATTAATACAACATTTGACTTAGTTTCAACCAAATTGCGAAATTCAAATGAATAAGAAAACTCAGACATGTGAAATATCAGCATAAGCATTCAACATCCAAGATCAGACACAACAAGAAAATAATCTATATTAATTTTCTCTGAATTTTTTCAAGCACTGCATGCGAATCCACGCAATGCGTTGGCATGAAAAAAACGCGGTTCTCTCATGAGTAGTAGTCTCGCTTCACTAGTGGACAGCTGGATCTTCTGATCCTAGACAGAATTGTCTTCGTGTGCAGACGAACATGTATTCTATATATCGTCTTGATTGCTTACTAGCATCAAAATTCTTCACTCTGTTACACTCTGTGTATTCTGTTTTGATCTATATGTCAAGTATGATCCAGTAAATACGGTCTCTCTATGTAAGTCTAAGATTAGAGTGATTAAGCATCTACAACTAACCAGAGAATTACAAGAGTGACAGATTAGCCACGACCTAGGGAGTATCTTCTAATGTCATGCCATTAGATCAGATTATTGTACTTCTGGGTACTTGCGTGATCTTTGGTGGTACTCCTTGGGGCGTGAGCGTTGAACGAGTTTCGTTTACCTCGTATGCCTTCTTCCGTATTGGACCACGAAGGAATCTCGTTCGTGGATCTTTCATGTTCGCGAACCGTTCGTCTTCGTCTCCGTTGACTTTCGTGTTTGCAAAACTCTTCGTGTTTCGTGTCTCCTGATGTTCAAATTCGCGAACACCTTTGTCAGGCAAAGGGCTGAAAGCTAGCAAGGCTTTGTAATCAGATATATTTTGTTTCTTCAATATGTAGGACAACAACTTGTATCTTGGCACAGATCGATAGATTGTTTATGAAATGGTTCGAACAATCTAATGAACTTAAATGACAGATCGTTGGTACCCTTCATAATGAATTCTAACAGTAATGCCTTGGTGAGTATATCAGCAATGCAATCTGATGATGAAACATGAATAAGCTTGATCTCCTTTGCTTGCACTTTATCCCTCACGAAATGATGTGCAATCTCGATGTGCTTTGTTCGAGTATGGAAGACTGGATTGTTTGCAAGTTGTTGAGCTGCTTGATTATCACAATATATGCATGGAATGTCTTCATCCTTGATCACATGTAGCTCCTCCAAAAGCTTTTTAAACCAAAGAACCTCCTTTGTTGTTGTTGTCATAGCTTTAGATTCGATTTCCGTTGATGAAAGAGAGATGGTATCTTGCTTTTTGGAAAGCCAAGATATAGCTCCTCCACATAAGAATGTAGCAAATGCAATTATGAATCTTCTATCCATCTTGTCACCTGCAAAACTTGAGTCCGAATATGCTCTCAAACTAAGTATATCAAGGAACCAATAAGCATTCTATAGGTAGTGATGATTTCAAAGGATGCTTCATCACTTTCCTTAGAAACTTTTACACTTAGTTCCATAGGAGTTTCAACTCCTTTACAATCAATCATGCCAAATCTTGCTAAGATTGATCTAGCATACTTAGATTGACATATGAAGGTAAAATCATTATTTTTAGTGACTTCTATTCCAAGTATAACTTTAAGAAGTCCTAGATCTACCATCTTAAATTCACTAGACAAGGAAACTTTTACATTCTTGATGCCATCTAGATCATTTCCTGTGAGTATAATGTCATCAACATATAAAACTAAGATAATGATCTTTCCATCATTACATTTGTAGTACAATGATGGTTCATAAGAACTTACAACAAATCCAACGGAAATAAGATAGGAATGCAACCTAGGGTACCATGCTCTTGTGCTTGCTTGAGTCCATAAAGACTCTTCTTCAAGAAATACACATTGTCTTCTTCTCCATCTTTGATGAAGCCCTCGGGTTGGCACATGTAGATCTCCTCTTCTAAGAATCCATTCAAGAAAGCATTTGTCACATCAAGTTGGAAGAGCTCCCATTTGAAAGAAGTTGCAAGACATATGATTAATCTAATGGTCACAAGCTTTGCAACAGGTGCAAAGGTTAATTCATAATCTATGCCTTTGACCTACAAAAAACCTGTTGCTACAATTCTAGCTTTGTACTTATGAATGGAACCATCTTGATTATATTTCAATCTATATATCCATTTATTGCTAGAAATCAATGATAAACTTCATTTTATTGTTTACGAGGTACATTAATGTTGACAGTTGTGACCAGTTGTCATTAGCTGTAGGCTAGTCTATTAGTCTACTCGTAGGTTTTCTCTCTCTATCAGGGGTTCAGGGTTTATTTGTACATTTTACATTCTGTATGAGTTAGAGTGATAGAGTGATAGTGCGTGTTCTTCTTTTGCCTTCTTGTGGTGATTTCTTATGGTAAATGCTTGATGTTGCATATCTAATTCTTGACATGGTATCAGAGCAACAATAGTCCTGCATGCCTGATCAATGGATACAGCTTGTCACAGGCTCCGCAACGAAGTGAGAAAGTCTTTCATGGGAGGTGAAAGCTTGGAGAGATAAAAATGGCTGGAAGAAGTCCTTCTTTGGTGTATTTTGCAGGTTTGGAGCTTAGAATCATCAGTGGGGAATGAAGACACAGTCTTGGAGGCATCAAAAAGGCCAAGGCAGCATCAAAATCTGTTGAGTGTGGAGATTTTTACAATACTTTCTAGTTGTTGTGAAAAGCACAGTCCCAGAGGCATCCAAAAGGCCAGTGCAGCATTAGACAGATTGAAAATTTGTTGAGTGGAGAGATTCTTACAGTACTTCCTAGTTGTTGTGGAAAGTGCTATTTGTGTGAGAGGTTTGACAAGAAATCTCTCATTTGTCTGTTTGGAGTATGACAAATCACACTAGATAGTGTCTAGTACTGCCATTCAGAGTTAGGAAGCTTCATACTTTTCACATTACTGATCTCTGTCTTTTGAATTATCACACATTTTGAAATCTTTGCAAAGAGGAGGCGGCGTAATCGTTGTGTCGAAGTGGAAAATCTAAAATATTCTCTCTGAAAGCTCTTATATTATCTTTACTTTTCATCTTGTCAAAACCTATATCAGATCGACACGCCAGAGGTAAAGAAAACCAAGAGCAGTCGTACATCCGCGCGTCATACCGATATCACATATCAGTACCAATATTGGAGCGACGCGCCAGAGGTAAAGAAAATACAGAGCAGTTGTCCATTTGCGCGTCATACCAATATCGCATATCTGTACCAATGTCAGATCCATGCGCGCGAGCTAAAGAGAATCCTGAGTAGTCATGCACCCGCGCGTCGTACCGATATCACGTGTCCAACCAAAAATTTACAGTTCTATTGTGTGATGAATTTTGTGAGCCAGACTCATCTATCCTGTAATGGCAACTCTAAGCGAGAGTGTCCTTAATGAGTCAAGCAAATTGGAAGGTGCCGACAACTATGCAGTTTGGAAATTCAAACTGAAGAACATTTTAATGGAAAAGGAGCTGTGGAAGATCATGACAGGTGAAGAGACAAAGTCAGTGATTGAAGAAAATCAGCAGGCATTTGATAGGAGAAAACAAAAAGCCCAGAATGTCATCAACTTATCAATCAGAGATGCAATTATTCCCTATATTTCAGATTTAGAAGGACCAAAAGAAGTGCAGGATACATTGAAGGCATTGTTTGAAATGACAAATACATCTCGAATACTGTTTCTGAAAATGAAGTTGCATACATTGCGGATGGATGATGGTGCAACTATTGCCGATCACATACTGAAGATCAAAGAAATCCGTGATCAATTAGCAGTAGTTGGAGAGCGAGTACAAGATCGTGAGATCATGCAATTGACATTGAATAGTCTGAGTGAGTCACATCAGATGTTTGTGATGAGTATAGCCACAAGAGAAAATCTTCCAACCTATGAAGAACTAGGTGGATTGCTTTTGCAAGAAGAGCAACGTCAAGAGAACTTGAATCATCCTAACAAGAGCTATGATCAAGCTCTTGCAGTTAGAGGGCGAGGTGGAAGATTTGGCCGTGGAAGGTATCAATCGAGAGGAGGAAACTCAAGCCGGGGATCATTTCAACAATTTCATGAGCAAGTCAATGATAGTCCGAATTGAGGCAATTGGAATCAAGGCTGAGGTCAAGGATGCGGCTATTCAAGACAAAATAACCTGGAAATTGTAGGTACTGCAATAAACCTGGCCACTGGGAGCGTGAATGCTTCAAGAAATAGAAGGAGATGGAACAAAGAAAAGACAAATGACAAGCGAGAAATTATGCTGATCAACATCAATTTGATGACTATTATTATGAAGACAATTATATTGATCAACATCAATACGATGATGATCAATATGAAGATGATACTGGTGAGAGTTCAAAATTGTTTATTACAGCATTAATGACAAGTGATGAAGCCAAGGATACATGGTACATTGATAGTGGTACATTTAAGCACATGACTTCAAGGAAAGAGTGAACTCAAGAAAACTGACAATGGTGATGAAGTTGGACAAGGTGATGGCAAATTGCTATCTGTTAAAGGAGTTGGAGTGGCTCATATACTCTGATGTGCACTTCTCATCTTCAAAGAGCAAGGGTGGTGCTACTTGCTTTGTAACTTTCATTGATGATTTCACAAGATTTACTTGGTTATATCTTCTAGCTTCAAAGTCTATGGTATTTGACTATTTCCTAAAGTTCAAAGCTCTAGTTGAAAAGCAATTTTCATACAAAATCAAGATTTTTAGAAGTGATGGAGGTGGTGAGTACACTTCCAATAAATTTCATGATTATTGTGAGCTTGAAGGCATTAAAAGGGAGTTTTCTTGTGCATATATACCATCTCAAAATGGGGTGGCTGAAAGAAAGAATAGAACCTTGTGTGAATGTGCCAAAACCATTAGAATTGAGGCATCCTTGCCAAAAGACTTTTGGGATGAGGCCATCAATTGTTCAAACTATCTTTGCATCGACTCCCTCATGTTGCACTTGGAGGAAAGTCACCATATGAAGCACTTTATTTGAAGAAACCTAAGGTTGATCACCTTAGAGTATTTGGATGGATATGCTTTGTCCATATTCCCTTGGAAACGAGAAAGAAGGATGATCCTTGTGCAAGCAAAGGAGTAATGGTTGGATATTCATCCAACAAGAAAGCCTATTGAATCTACATGTTCTCTACTTCTAAAGTAATTGAAAGTAGAGATGTAGTTTTTCATGAAGAAGAAAAGTCCAATCTAGGAGGGGCCGAGATCAGGCAACCTCAAAATCTATCACCTTTTGTTATTGAAGACAGTCAACATATGGAGGGGTCTAGACTTGAAGATGGAAGTCCTCGGATTTTCACTCCTAGAAGATCCACGAGGGAGAGATCCGAGCCTAAGAGGCTCACTTATGATGACAAAGGAAAACAAGTGGATCTTGATTCCACTTACGCTTATTTTGTTTCTCATGAGGAGCCCAAAGATGTCCAAGAAGCCCTCAATACCAAGGAGTGGTATGAGGCCATGAAGATTGAATATGATGCCTTGATCACCAACCACACATGGGAGCTAGTGGATCCACCACCTAACATGCACATCATTATGTGCAAGTGGGTGTTCAAGATCAAGTACAATCATGATGGCTCCATCAACAAGTACAAGGCAAGATTATGTGCTAAAGGCTTTGCACAAATATATGGCCTTGACTATGAAGAAACCTTTGCTCCTGTAGCAAAGATGGTGACAATAAGAATCATAATCTCTCTTGCCTTATTTTTTAAGTGGAAATTGTATCAACTTGATGTCTCCAACGCTTTTTTGAATGGCTATCTTGAGGAGGAGATATACATGGAACAACCTCAAGGATTCATCAAGAATAAATCTAAGGTGTGTTTGCTATTTAGAAGTCTTTATGGCTTGAAGCAAGCACCTAGATCATGGTATTCAAGACTCAACAACTTTCTACTTTCATTAGGATTTGTGCTTAGTGACTATGATCCTTATATGTACTTGAAGTTTGATGGTAGTAATATTGTCATTCTTCTAATCTATGTAGATGACATTATTCTTAGTGGAAGCTGTTTGATGCTAGTTTAAGAAACTAAGGATGCATTAGGAGGAGAATTTAAAATGCAAGATCTAGGAGAGATCCATTACTTTTTAGGCCTTGAGATTGATTTTCATGAAGAGTATGCTTTTATTTGTCAATCTAGATATGTCTTTTCTATGTTGAGAAAATTCAATATGCAAAATTGTAAAGGCATAGATACTCCCATGGAGCAACATGTAAAAGACCCTATGAAAGGTGATGAAAGATCCTTCGAGGACATCACACTTTATAGGAGTCTTATAGGCTCCTTAATTTGGCTTACTATCACTAGACCCGATTTGAGCTATTGTGTGCACAAATTGAGTCAATTTATGCAAGATCCTAAGATCCAACATTGAAAGATGGCCAAGAGAGTTCTAAGATATGTATCTTCTACTCAAGATTATGGTTTATTGTACAAGAATGAAAACCTAACCATTGTTGGCTATTCGGATTTCGATTTTGCAAGTGATTAAATGGATCGAAAGTCCATTAATGCATATACTATCTTTCTTGGAGGCAATCTTGTGTCTTGGCTTTCAAAGAAGCAAGATACCGTATCTTTATTTTCTTGTGAGGCCGAGTACAAAGCACTCACTACAACAACTAAAGAGGTGCTTTGGATCAAGAGGTTAATCATGGAGCTAAAGTGCATCAAAGAGGATGATCTTCCCTTGATCAAGTGTGACAACATATCGGCCCAAGCTCTTGAAAACAATCCTATTTTTCATGCAAGAAGCAAGCATATAGACAACACGCCACACCATTTTGTAAGGGAAAAGCTCATTGGAGGTGAAATCAACTTGGAACATGCCAACACATCTTCATGTATTGCTGATATTCTCACAAAGCCGCTTTGCAAAAGTGCCTTCTCAAAGCATAGATCTAATCTTGGTCTTATCTCAAGATCGATGCTTGATCCACATTAGATACATTTTTAGGAGGTGTGTGAGATATTGGAAAAATCTATCTAATGTTGTAAGTAGGGGTCCTAAAAATGCCAAAGATGAATTGAGCTCTTTTGGCTTAGTAAAGACTCATCTTAGAATAAAATATTCAAGGTAGGTAGAAGTAGAAACTCGAGCTATCATAGGACTTGCCATTTGTACTTTGCAAACCACATTTAATGCATGAAAATACTAGGTGGCACAATTAGACATATTGACGTGGCTTGAATAAGTCTAGATAGCTTGAGAGGTGGATTCATAACTCCAATTCAACTCAAAGTAGGAGGAGAGTCCATGGATATATATATATATATATATATATATATATATATATATATATATATATATATATATATATATGATGTACTCTCATTGAGAAGATGATGATTTTTGTGTGTAATGCAAATTTGGCCTCGATCGAGTATCTCCGTTAAGACCTCAACCGAGTCTCTCAGTCAGATCTCAAACGAATCCTTGCGTCAGACCGAGTCTCTCAGTCAGATCTTGACCGACAAATCCTTGCGTCACACCTTGACGGAGTCTCTCCGAGTTTCTCAATCATATCTCAACTGATGAATCCTTGCGTCAGATCTCATCTGAGTCCTTAGTTAAGATCTTGACCAAATCCTTGTGTCAGCTCTCGATTGAGTCTTCAGTTAAAATCTCGATCAAATCCTTCCATCAGATCTCGACCAAGCCTCCACGTCAAATCTCGACTGAGTTCCGCAGTCAGATCTCGACCGAACCCTTACATCAAATCTCGACGAAATTTTTTAGTCCGCTCTCAATCGAGTATTTTTGTCAGATCTCGATCAAAATTTTCAGTATGATCTCGACCGAGTCTTTGTAGTGTCATCTCGACCGAGCCCATATCTTTCAAATCTCAACCGAGTCATTGCATTAACATCTCAACCGAGTAGAGCTCATATTTGAAAGTCAACTCCACATTTCACCAGACTTTTTCACTAGCCAATGGCCACATCTATCAACAAAGTTCTTTTGAAATACCACTACCTTGAATATTGTGCAATCTGGATATACATAAATCACAATACTCTGATTAATATACCTTCAAATATTTTACATTCAGAGAATTAAAAGAAAAAAAAAAGTCCGGGAATTCCAAACTACACCATCCTAAGATACTCTAGACCTTCCACATGGATCGTCCTTACGATCCTAATTCCACAGAGGACTATCCACCAGAGATGGTATCTCCTTCCAAAGAGTAGGTTCGATACAATCGGTACTCTCGCATGAAATCACAAGTTCATGAGCCATCCACAAACCCTTTCGAGAGATGGGAGCCTATGAGAGCTGAAGTAGCCTATGACCGACCACAATTTCATGCTACTGAGTCTTCTCACACAAGAGCTCACTTAAATGGGGCTTTTGCCAACCATGGTCCTCGTACTGAAAACCGAACACCCAAGCTAGATCTTCCTAAGTACGATGACGGAAATTCAGACCCTCAACGATTTCTCCAAGTCTTTGAGAATGCTTGCGATGTCTATGACGAGACATCTCCCGAAGCAATGGTACAACTATTCTCGATGACCATGATCGATCAAGCACGTGAATGGTTCTTCAACCTGGATCGTGAAGATAAACGTGATTGGCCACTCTTGAAATAATCCTTCATCAAGAGATTCAAACTGTTTCGTTTGATTGAGAGTCCCTTTGTCAACAGAATAAGTAATATCAAAATGACAAAGGATGAGAAAGTACGTGACTATATTGAAAGATTTAAACGATTAAAAATTCAGGTACAAGAACAACCCACAGAGTCCATGCTCTAGTTTCTAGTAGGACTTCCCAGATGGATTTGATGTGAGCTTAGATCTAATGATGAATACACATCATTAAAACAAGCCATGTATGACGCCATCCACGAAGAGGATGAGGGATCGGATGTTGATGAACCTAGAGAACGGAAAGCACATTGTGTTGTCCATGACTCTAGACCGAACGAGGAAACTCGAGAAAAACTATGGAAAACTCAGATGGAGTTGCTTAACCAGCAACACCAACAACAAATGGAAAAACTTACGAAGGAGTTTCAAAATACCCTAAAGTCTATACAGAGCTCCATGCCAAGTCAGTTACCCACTGGCCAGATCCATCATAGACGCGACAATACCTGGTGCCCTCATTGTAGAGGTGCACACACAGGAAATGAATGTCCATCTTATCAACCTGTACCAGATACCTCCTTGATTAAATGCAAAATATGTGACTTCATGGGCCATTCCTCATTTTACTGCTACTACAATCCAAAGAACCAACCTCAAGACCAATCAGAAGGACAATACCAGCCTTCTAGAAACCAATTTGTTTCACGAAACCCATCATATCAATATCCTCCATGAAACAATCCCCAAGTTCATATCCAAGAGTTGCCAAGACAACCCAACCAAGAACCTCGACCTCAACTGGCACTCTTAGGTCCACCTCCAAGGGGCCATCCAGATGTAGGAGCACAATGACATCAACCCCATAAAGAATCAGCTCAAACCCATCTTGTCGATCACTCCTATGATCAAACATACCATTCAGATACTCCACCCACTTCTGGTAGTTCAACATACTATCATGAAGATACCTCATGCTCGTGCAAACGAGATGAGTATTCCAAATCCAGAAAATCTAGGACAACTAGCCATTTAAGATGGCTATGCAATTGCCATGGGACCCATGAGCAATAGGTGTTTTATCTATGGTGAAATAGGACATTTTATGGTCGATTGTAAAGTAAAAAACCAATACCATGCTGAATGTCTAGACTGTGTTCGAAAACAGAGCTTCAAAGATTGCCCAAAGCAATCTAAAAGGATCCTACCCGCATGACACATCTCTTCAGAACCTATTAGAGTCCTCACTAGAGCTCAGCGCCAAAATCAACAACAATAGCTAAACATAGACAAACCTGCTGACCATACGGAAAGCTCTTTGATAACTTCCACATTACCACGCGACTACTCCAATGCACAAGTGGAACAATGATGATACAACAAATTTTGAGATGAGCTTTTGCAGGAGGAACAAAACACAGACTGTCTTCCGATCCTCACAAAAGAGCAACCCCTATAGGGACGCGAAGTTTTCTTCGAATTTTGCAAGCTCATATCACAATGTCCTTCCATAGTGTTAAACCTGATGAGACTCCATAAATTTCTCAGATTCCCATGAATCTGATGAACATAGGTGTTGCTAAGGGGACTAGCATCACCTTACCTATGCACTACAAAGATTATCCAATAGTATCTGCTATCCTTGATAGTGGATCAGGTGTAAACATCATGGCTTTGTCACTAGCAAAGTCATGGGGGTTCAATACCTTAGATCTGCCATGATACAAACTCCGTATGGCCGATCAACGAGTAACTGACCTTGCAGGTCACCTATCTAATATACCAGTCTGTATTGCAGGCGTCAAGTTCACCATAGATAGTGTCATCCTCGATCTACCCGATGATGCAAATACATATAAACTCCTTCTTTACACACCCTGGCTACACATGGCATGCATCGTCCAAGATTTGAAGTGTAGTAAAATAACCTTTGGCAACAATGAAAAACGAGTCACTGTTGACTCAATTGGCCACGTAAACCCGCCAAGGTTTTCGATGATTGGTCATCTACAACATATGACAAGTCCGACATTATATCAATCCAACTGAAAGGACACTATACAAGATCAACCGACATAATCAATTGGGGTCCAACACTGGCAACTATGGACTGTGCTAATTCCAACAGATGCCGAATAGAAACGCCATTGAAGAAATATATATTCTACCATCTTCTATGGACATCGAGATGCCCATCATTCCACTAACGATGATAGACCCAATTCCTATAGCTTGGTGCCCAGGAAAACATAGTGTCTCTTTTGTCCACGTTTCGGAAGATGGTATTATCTCGTTGAATGATGAAGTCAGGACTAACGACGAACATGTCCTTATGTATCTTGATAAAAACCGTTATACATCAAAATCCATTTTCAAGGAGATTAGATCGCCAGGGCCTTTGGCTCATGTGCAACTCACGTCCAAAGTAACAAACACAATGACCGATTGACCTAAACCAAAGGTCTACTAATGGGACATGTATCCAGATGAAGTCTGAGATACAATAAGCAACGAATTGATTCAAGAGGCAACCACACCACCTCATCAACAAACAAGAAAACCTCAATTATAAAAAAAACAAAATCGTTGACACAAAACTAACCGAGAGACAAAAACAAATGAGGAAAAGCTTAAACAACCCATCAAGCCATTGTTTGAACAACAAAAGGACAAACCCTCTGATCAAGCTTCCACATTTGCACAAATGATTTTCAAAGTTCCATTTGTGGAACCTCCTTTGACCTACCAAGCAAATTCAAGGATTTCACACTTGATGACGTAGTCATCCAATTGCCACAACCCCAACGGGAACCTACACAAGTTTCCCAATCCTTTGAAGGACCAGCCAAGACTATAGAGCTCAATGTTAAAGATTCTGATGAGGATGCCAATCGCATTGTTCACATTAGAGCCCACCTCACGCCAGGTCAACTTCTTGATTTGAAAACCTTACTACGCAAATACAGAGATGTATTTGCCTAGAATTATATAGAAATGAAGGGCATCTCGTCTGAAATAGTTGTCCATACAATTCCATTAGAGGAGAACGGTAAGTCTATTAGGGCTAGGCCTTACTGTTGTAACCTGGACTATTGTGAACGAATTGATGAAGATATTAAGAAGCACCTAGATGCTAGTTTCATTTATTTATGAAGTCCAGCACACGGATTGGGTATCACCCATCATGGTGGTTCCCAAGAAAAATGAAAAGCTTCGTATCTGCGTTGATCTCAAAAACTTAACGCGGTTACTAAAAAAGACCACTTCCCATTGCCCTTACAACACATTACTCGATAAAATGGAAGGAGCTAAAGCTTTCGGCTTCTTAGATGGTTTTAGTGGCTATTTACTAGTCCAAATAGCCCTTGAGGATAGACACAAGGCAACCTTTGCTACGAAAAACGACATTTATGCTTATAATGTCATGGCTTTTGGCTTATGCAATGCCCTTTCCACGTTTCAATGCATTATGCGAATGGCATTCCAAGATCTGTTACATCGAATTGTCAATATTTATCTCGATGATTTGGGTGTACATTCTTCTGCAGACAAACACCTCGAAGCCCTTGAAAAGATATTCATTCGTTGTCGTAGGTTCCGTATATCACTAAACCCCAAAAAATGTCAAATCTGGGTAACCTATAGGGTTGCCCTTGGACATATTATATCAAAGGATGGTATTTCTATCGATCCTTCAAAGATCAAGGCTATTATTGAGATGACTTTACCTGCCATATTGAAAGAAGTTTACGTCTTCCTAGGCCATACTAATTATTACCGCATCTTCATAATCGACTATGCCGGTAAGACGAGACTCATTTATTTAGTTGTGGTCGACCCTAGATGACCAAGGAACGCATAAAAGCTTTTGATGCATCTCTGCAACTGACAGACATATTGTCGATTGTTGAGGTCTTTAAATCCTTCAGGCTGCTTCATGAAGATTTCTTCCTCTAGATCTCCGTGGAGAAAGGTTGTCTTCACATCAATTTGGTGAATTTCCAGATTGTGTTGTGTGGCGTATGCAAGGAGTAGTCGTATGCTTGTCATCTTGACCATCGATGAAAATGTGTCAAAATAATCAACACCATATCTCTATGTGTAGCCCTTCGCAACAAGCCTTGCCTTGTAACGGCCAACGATGTCATCTGATTTTATTTTCTTCTTGTATACCCACTTGCAGTCAATGATCTTTCTGTTTTTTGGTAGTGGCTCTAGTGTCCATGCCTCGTTTCATCTCATCGACTCGATCTCCTCTGACATTGCCTGCTTCCAAAATTATCCGTCTGGACTCTGGACAACTTCTTGATATGTTGTTGGCTCTTTAGTGAAGTTGCAGTACTTGAATTGCGTGTCTTCGCTCCACTGAAGATTGTCAGTGTAACGGTCTGAAGATCTTCTTTGTCTTGTTGACCTTCTGGATTCGTTTCATCACCGCTCGAACATTTCTTGTTCGTGGGGTTGATCTTCTGCTTCCTGCTGCTTTGGAATCTGTGGCTCAACATTCTGATTTGACGTTTGTCCTTGATCTCCCTCTTGAATTGGCAGTAGTGTGAAGATCTCATGGCCTCTTTTATCCTTTAATCCAGGGAATGTGGACTCATCAAACTTCACATCTATGCTCGAAACAACATTTTTCGTGGTTGGGTTGTAGAGCCTGTATACTTGTGTTATGTTCGAGTACCCGACCATGATTGTTTGCTCTGATTTATCATCGAGCTTGCCTCTCTTTTCTTTTGGAATGTGCTTGTATGTTGCACATCCAAACACATGTACGTATGATAGATCAGGCTTTCTACTTGTCCACATTTCATACGGTGTCTTATTTTTTAACATTGTCATTGTTGACCTATTCTGCAGTTGTGTTTTTAGACCTATGACTGTGTCTTTCTTACACATGTCATACAGGCTTCTCATGTTCAGATGATACATTCTCTTGTGCCAAAGCTGATCTTCATTCTCTGATGCATTTAATATGCTATCAGAGTTGTTGATTATCTTGGATTGGTAGAGATTTCCTTCTCTGTATCCAACAGTCAGCAATTTGTTTGTATTTTTCTCGATGTATTGCCATTGAATAAAACTCGCATTCCAAGATCTACCATATTGGAGACTGATAGCAGATCTTTTCTCAATGAAGGCACGTAGAGTGCTCCTGGCAGCTATGCTTGGCTTGATAGTGTTTGCAGCTGTAGAGTCTCGATGCCTTTGACATCGTGTCTGCTCCCATCACCTAAAATCACTGCTCTATTATTTTCGAGTTCTCTGAAGTCGATCAAGATTTTCTTGTTGCAGGTGATGTGTGATGTTGCTCCTGAATCAATGATTACATCATCGTAGTCTTGTTCAGTGTAGCTCGTTGAAGCTTCATCAAGTATTGTGAAGGCTTCATCACCTCTATCCGCATCCTTGGATGACTCTACAACATTTGCTTTCTCAGCTTTGTTTTCTATTTTTGGGTTCAATCTGCAATCGTATGCAGAGTGCCCCTTCTTCTTGCAGTGCATGCAAGGTATTGCTGGATTGAACTAGCATTTGTGAGCTATATGGCCTGGTTTGTGACAGTGATCACAAGAAGAAGATTGTTGATTCGAGGACTTCGTCTTCTCGAATATGGGTTTGTTCTTGTGTTTCTTCCTTCCTTTCGTGAAGAGGGCCTTCTTTGGATCACTGCTTCCTTCTCCTTCATCCCTCATCAGTCTCTCATCAACAACAAAACTGATCGCTTTGTCGAATGTCATATCTGGCAGACTCAGTTTGAGCATTCTCAATGGCTAATAGGACATGGGTAGAGACTTCATGAAGTACATCAGCTGCTGTGGTGCTGGGACCTGGTGCTCCTGTCCTGATGCAGCGAGTTGAATGAAGATCATTCTGATCTTCTCAACATATTGATCTAACTGGTTGTCATCCCATCATATGGATTGCAGCTGATTGTGAAGATGCATCACTGAACTGCAGTCCTCACTTCATACTTCTGTTTTAATCTTTCCCATGCTGCATGGCTGCTTTCGTAGTCTTCAATCTGCATGAGTAGATCTTCGTTGATGGACGAAACGATGATCACCATTTCACACTCATCTTTTCTGATCCATTCAGACGTGCATACTGACGCAAGTAAGTATGCCATAGGAGGAATTCTAGCACAACCGGACGAATAAGAAAAAGATTTTTTGATACATTTCTTGGGCAGGCAACTGGTGTCTGCTGAAGTAAACTATACAACAACCGAGAGAGAAGCATTGGCCATGGTCTATGTCGTACAACAACTTAGACACTATTTACCAGGCCAAACCTTTGCCTTCTACATAGACCATCAAGCATTGTTATATATTTTTAATAATCTTGTAAAACTGGACACATAGCTCGATGGCTCTTAATACTTGAGAAATTCAATTTCCGCGTAGTCGTCAAAAAAGAAACACAACACTTCATGGCTGACCACCTTTCCAAACTTCCCAATGCTGAAAAGGCTGATGCACCAGTCAACGACAATCTACCTGATGCATGCCTTTTCTAGATCGATGCCACTCCCTTATGGGCTAAGGAAATCACTTAGTTCCTCACCACAAGCAGACTCAAAGAAGGCCTAAATGTGAAAAACGCAAAAAATAAGCATGGTAGAGGCAAAAAATCTTGTATATAGGATAGACACACATGTGTGGAGCCTGTTCCCATGTGTGAAACTAGTGTACTTTTCATGTACCATAATCATATATGCTGTACATATGTTTTAATTCAAGTTCTAGTGGCTAAAATGGCCAAAAACTAGTTTTTTAGAGATATGACACATGGCACCAATCTAATGATTGCATGAGCCAAATATTTTGAATAGGTGTCACATCCCATGTGTAGAGGACAGCTCACACGTGTGGAAATATCTGAAGTAGGTGAGTTTTTGCTTCTAGAAGATTTCCATGAAGATCTCCACATAGTAGGGAAATAGACCAAAAATGCCCAAAATGGATAGTTTTGATCCAAGTGTCAAATTGCATGATGGTGACAAGGCATCCTCACACGTGTGAGATCTGATGCATGATCAGTACCTTGAGCTCCAAAAGTGTATATATAGAGGCTTATTTGGCCATAATCAATGTGAGACACCAATCTTGGTTTTGGAAGCAATTTTGAGCGATTCTCTCCATTTGTCTACATTTGTTTTGATTGTTTTGAGGTGCTATCAATGTGTACTTGATTTTCCGGTTTGGAGTCTGTCCTCAGACAGGGTTTCACACGTGAGAAACCAGAAAGTACACCTACCTTCAATTAATGATTGTTCTTGTTAGGATTTTGTGTCTAGAATTGATCTAGATTGATCTTAATCTCAAGTAGATTGATAGATCAAGTAATCTGACAACCAATCTCTCTTAAGGATCAGATTAGGATCCACTCTTGGTCTTTTTGTACTTTTTGCACATGGTATCAGAGCCTAGTACAAGAGGTTTTGTTGAAATTGATAGGGTTAATCCAAATCAAAGCCAAAATTAGCAGTTTTTTGGAAACTAGTCAAATTTTGTGTAGCGAGTTGGATTTATAGCTATCCTCAAAATTTTTGGTCCAGATTTCATTGCTCTTTCCTTCATAATACTCCCTCTTAATGATTGCATCATAAGAAGTAGAAATCTCAAAAACATTAGAAGCCATGGAAAAAATGATTAGTACCTTCAACATAAGGATGATTGAAGTACTCTCTTTTTTCAAACAAGAACTTCTACTCAATGTTTTAGGTAATGACTCATATGATAATGATTCTTCCTCACTGTCATTCAAAATGACATCATTCAAAGTACTTCCTACTTTGAACTCTTCACATACTTCTCTTCTTCTTGACTTGTGACTATCTCCCTCACCAAGTCTCTTGATAGAACCATTTGATCTACTCTCTTTATGAAAACATGTGACTCCACTTGCTGGAAAAATGACTTTCTTGGATTCATCACAAAAGAATGTAGAAGAATCATCTCCTTCATGAATGCACCTAGCAACATCTTTTTCCATATGATCAAAGACATCATTAGCAACAATCTTTTCCAAGGAAGAACCTTCACCTCCATTTATGAAGTTAGCTCTTTCCTTACCTTTTGCATGCTTGCACTTTCCATGAAGAACCATTGAAAACCATCATTATCCTCAAGACTAGCCAAGTTAGCACAAAGATGAACATCTCCAAAAAGCATATTAGATCTTGACCTAAATCTAGCATAAGGAAGCTTCTTAGACTTTGCATAAGATCCACCAATAAAAGCTACCTTGTCTATTGCCCCTAGCAACCAAGATTTCTTCCTTTGTAATGAAACAAGCATCACCACCAAACTTGATCATGTATCCTTTCTCTATCATTTGACCAACACTTAGCAAATTCTTTGAAAGTGAAGGAATGTACAGAACACCAGCAAGTCTTGCTTCCCTATTAGTAGAGAGACAAATTGGAATGAAACCAATACCTTCAATCACACACTCACCACCATTGGCCATGTAAATTGCTTTCTTGGCTCCATCATAAGTGAACAAAGAAGTAAAAATCTCCTTGTGACTAGTCATGTGTGAACTAGCTCCACTATCAATCCACCATGAATATTTGTCACCTTTACTTGATATTGGACTTGAAGAACACATAAAAAAAGAATCACCACCACCTAGATCCTCATCATTAGTAGTAAAGTTGATTTGCTTGCTACCTTCATCTCTTTGCTTCTTCAAACATTCATTAGCAAAATGCCCTTTGATTTCACAATAAAAGCATTTCAACTTAGACTTATCTTTCTTTTTGCCAAAAGAAGAAGTCTCACCTTGATCTTTCCCTTTAGACCAATTGCCTTTGCCTTTGCCCTTGAACTGAACTTGCCTTTGATGAACATAGTCTCTTCTTAATAATGAGATGTCGACGTAGATCCACCTCCTCTTGATTGAAGCCTATACTCCTCATTCACCAAGATCTCTTGCAAATCCACAATACTTGGCAAAGTCTTTTGAATATCAAAAATTTGAACAAGATTAGCATGATCATCCAACAAGCTATTAAGTATAACTTGAACAAGTTCTACCTACTTAATGATTTCATCAATACATGTTAACTCATCATTGAATGCTTTAACCCTCAAAACAAAAGCATGAGTACTCTCTTCCTTCTTTTGCAAACTTTGAAAGATTTGCCTTCTTAGAGTCAACACTCTAGATGTGGAATTGGATTCATAAAGCATATTCAAAGCCTCCAAAGATGATGTGCACTTACCAATCTCCTTGAGAAGTTCATTGGTGATATTCATCTTAATCATGTGTAGAGCTTTCTTTGCTCTCTTGTCATACCTCACTTGATCTTGAGGTGCTTGAGGTCTCTTCTCCACACCTACAACAATCTCCATTAACTCATTCATCTCCAATAAGGACTCCATCCTCACCTTCCAAGTGGAATAGCTGTTTGAGGTAAGCCTATCATTGCCTTCCAACTTGAATCCGTCACTTGTCGCCATGTTGCAATGACCTGATCTTCTCTTAACCTGTTCCAATGCACAAAGCACTCTCTTTAATGTCAAAAAATGAACTCAAGAAAAAATCACAAAGATATGGAACCTCTCAAATCTCTTCGAGCACTTCTAACTAGAAAATCAACACATAGAATAGTGAAATCTTGATCAACCTATGATCTATCCTCAATATAATGATTCTTGACACTTCCTAAGATTGAAAAACACTCAAATGAAGTTCAGTAACCTCACAAACTAGAGATCTAATCAAAATTAGGGTTTTGACAAAATCACAAAAAATTGAATATCTCAAATTCTACATGCAATTTCTAAAAACTTGATATATCATCTTGTAGCCTCCAATGAGACCTTCCTAATAAACCAAAATTGGCTAATTTCAGTAAACCAAGTGTGAAATGAGAATTGATCAAGTATATAACCCTATATTGAGTTTTGACCTACAAAAGATCCAATCTACATATGCAAAACTGTTGATTTTTGAGTAGAAATCAATCTAGCATGCTCTAGCATTGGCAACTCCTCCGGATCCTTGCTAAAGATGTCTGATCCTTTCATAATCTAAAACAAAAGAGCTCTGATACCATGTGAAGTATTTCAGATTATTCAAGATCCAATCCATATCCTTGATCTTTGGTTACAATAAGGAGCAAACCAACAATTTTGCCAATGTAGGAAAATCAGCATCTACATACAAAATGAGATGCAAACTCTAAGAGATACTGATCAACATGAACCAAAATATAAAATATGTTTGTTGTCCTTGAAATTACAATACCCTACTGTATTTCACACGTGTGGGATTGGAAACAACAATAAATGATCATTCTACACACAAGATTGCAAGATATCATCATGAGAGTGCACCAATGAGCAGTAGAACCCAAAGAGAACGATGTATAATGATGAAATGAGAGAGAGAAGAGAGAAGTTATGTCTCTCCATGATTTACATCCTTTTATAACAGGTCCAAACCCTATTGTCTTTCCCTCCAAAATGTAAACCCTACTATTTTTGGGTCTAGATTCAATGTACCCAAAGTTCGAATTTGAATCTCTCTCAAACTCGACTACCAACTATTTCACACTTTCAAAAAGTGTTTATTGAATGTATTTTAAACTAATATAACTTCAAAAAGTTTTTCTCTAAGTTTAGAATGAGTTTTGGCCTCATATTGACAATTTACCAGAATATGACTAAACTTGTTGAAATCTCTCACAATATACACTTTTGGGCTTTTATGCATTAGAGGTACTTCATGTGATTGATTTCTTTTTACCTCTTGATATTTGGCATTCCTGGTTAATACGTATCAACTAAAGAGCATGAATTTACAATGTGTTGTAACCGAAAAGTGGTTTGCCCACGAGGCAACTACATGCAAATGTCAGTAAGATTATGCTAAAATGATAGATAGAAACAAGGAGAATACTCTCTGCTATATAAACAAGAAAGGAATAACTATTAAGAAACCAAATTATTGTAAATTATCACAAGTCATGACAACAACTAAAGAGCACAACTATGTGAAACGACTGTTATTATTGTAAAATGTGTAATGTATTTTTGTAGTAAGTAGGCCATATTAAATATAATAGACCTTCATGGTATTAAAGTGTGCTCAATTTGAAAGCATGGCTGCAAGCACAAATGTGTAGACACAAATAGAAGATGACCAGACAATAATGGAATACAATATCAAAGTTGCAATAAATATCGGGGCTAGACAATGAGCACCCAAGGTTAGGGTTTCAAGGTTTTAAGGTTTCCACAAATAATGCCTAGGATCTTGTTATATCAACACCTCTAGCTTGTGCTGTAGTTGTCGCACATAAGTCCATATGCATACCTTGAACCAACACAATATTTGGTACTAGGTTTCAAATCATTTTTCTCGGGAATGCACACACGACCTGTTGGGAGAGAGAGAGAACGAATAAATGACGAACAAGACATGAACGAGAAACGAACTCGAACAAGAAGCGAACGAGTAGCGAACTCGAATAGAAAATATTTGCGCGCAGCAGAAAGAGTTAAATGACTCTCTCCCTAAGCATGACTACACCTATCAGAATGGACAGAACAGACAGTGATTGAAATTATGGTCATTCTAGATTACGTAGCCAAACCTTTGAATGGACGAAGCGCTAGAAGAATAATTTGTCGCGAATTGCAAGACAAATTATTTGTCGTGAATGATTCGCGAAGAGCTAGACAGTGCTCGAATGATATTTAGTTGCAAATTATTTACGAAAGATAAGAATAAAAATTAATTGTTTATTATCAGAAAGAGCAACTGGAACAATCAGATAGAAAGAAGAATAAGCATAGCAATATTGACAGATCTTAAACGCAGAATAGATGAACTGTGTCAGATTAAGTATAGCAAGTATACAGATCAATAATGCGATAGAGCACAAGACAGTAGCGGACGAAACCGCATGCCCTACAAAGCTTATTTTTGTCTATAATGAGGAATATAACCTCCTTTTGCTTATTCTAGACTTATCTTGCTCTTCTAGCAAACACTGCTTCATCGTCATCTATTAAATACACAGATGGTATCTACTATATACAAGATATTATAGGTGTGCAGATATGAAAGTACAGAGTGGATGTGCTATCTATAGGAGATTGTGGGTGGCTGCAGTCGTTGTTCAATCTGTTAGCGCAGCTGCAAAGGATGAGTGTGGAAAAGGGTGTGACGTCAAGTGAACGTTCGTGATGATGCAAGAGTGCGTCACTCTTACAAATGGCCTTAGGATAAGATCTACAGTGTGCCTTAGCTTTTAGAAAACTTTGTCATTCTATGAGGTAATGTCCTCCTTTCGCCTGTCACCATGACCTATGTAAGAACACAGTATCGCGATTCATTCGCCTTTTATTCCTCTATGTGAATTTGTGTGTAAAAATACAGACTGCGTGACAACGCTAGAAAATATACAACATGAATGGAGGCTGACTAAAATAGGGATTTAGAAGAGTGGAAGGAGTAAATCCAACACCCATCCTTAATCTGGATCCGTGAATGCCTTGATCTTCAGATTGAGCAATGCACAAAATGTGTTGTGTGCATTAACACTGAGTGCTTTCATGAAAATATTTGCACCCATGTCATGTATTTTGCAGTACGTTAAGCTCACCTCTCGGTCGAGAACCTTGCCCCTGATGTAGTGATATCTTATCTCAATGTGCTTACTCCTAGAATGAAATCTAGGGTTGGCTGATAGAGCAATAGCACTTTGATTATCACAAAACAAGATTGTAGGGCTGTGCTGATACAGATTGATGTCTGACAACAAATTTCTCAACCAAAACGCTTTCTTAATAGATTGAGAAGCAGCAATGTATTCTGCTTCAGTAGAAGAAAGTGTGATAGAGGTTTGCTTACGACTGTTCCATGAAACATTTTCAGTTGACATTCGGGATCTGAGTGAATCCTCGTGCTACCAGTCTTGCCTTCCTTCGATCAATTGCTCTGTTGGCATTGTATTTGATCTTGAAAATCCATTTGCAATCAATAATATTGCAACCAATAGGAGCTTCAACTAATGACCATGTCTGATTCTTGATCAGAGAGAATACTCTCTATCCATAGCTTCTCTCCAGAGATCAGAGTCTAGTTGGCTAAGTGCCTCTTCGACTGTCGTCGGTTCTTGCATTAAAAGACAGGCAGACTCAGGAGTATACCTTGTGGGTTGTGTATGCACTCGGCTTGATCTTTTGGAAAGATTCGACTGGTCTGACTTTGATGGCTTTGGGCCTTTCTTCTTCTTCTGATTTGTCTTGCCCTTGTTGGTGTACAAGGTGTGAGAATCAGCTAAGGAGCTTGAGGCTTCGTTCCTTCGCGTGTCTTCCTGCAACAACATAGTGGTGACTCTCAAAAGAGTCAATTCTGGATGAGTCATGATGATCTTCACCTAGCTGTTGTAAGAACTTGGCAAGCTTGTAAGCAGTTGCATCACTGAGCCTTGATCATCTATGACAGATCCGACAACGGCCATTTGTCTTAGCAGGTTCTTGAATTGATTAATGTGATTCTGTAGAAAATCACCATTCGTCATCTTGAGGGAGTATAATTTCTTCCTGAGATGTAGCTTAGAAGCTATATCTCGCACTTCGTATAGTGTGCTCAAGATGTCCCAGACTTCTTTCGATGTCTGGGCCTCAAATACATGGCCGATCTGTGTATCCGTGATGTTGAGGATGATCAATGCGAAAGCCTTTCCATCCTTCAGCTTCCATCTGGCGATTGCTGCGTCATTTGCTTTGAGTTTCTCTTATGTACCTGTGACAACGTCATACAATTCCTTTGCCATTAGTACAGTTTTCCTCTTAAATTTCCATAGATGGTAATTGGCTCCATCAAGCTTGTCCATGAGAGGACTGGCTTTCCCTTGGGAATCCATGTGGAAGAATTAGCCTAAGTGATAGGCGAAACTATCAGTGACTTAAGTATGAGAATCTGATACTGGAAAAATACAGAACAAGAAGACAATTACTCTATCGGATAGTAGAGTCTTGTACTGTGGAAGCTAATCAAACTATGAACATGGCTCTGATACCATGTTGGGAGAGAGAGAGAACGAATAAATGACGAACAAGATGCGAATGAGAAACGAACTCGAACAAGAAGCAAATGAGTAGCGAACTCGAATATAAAATGTTCAAGAGTTAAATGACTCTCTCCCTAAGCATGACTATGCCTATCAGAATGGACAGAACAGAAAGTGATTGAAATCACGGTCATTCTAGATTACGTAGCCAAATCTTTGAATGGATGAAGCGCTAGAAGAATAATTTGTCGCGAATTGCAAGACAAATTATTTGTCGCGAAGAGCTAGACAGTGCTTGACTGATATTTAGTTGCAGATTATTTGTGAAAAATAAGAATAAAAATTAATCGTTTATTATCAGAAAGAGCAACTGGAACAATCAGTCAGAAAGAAGAATAAGCATAGCAATACTGACAGATCTTATATGCAGAATAAATGAACTGTGTCAAATTAAGTATAACAAGTATATAGATCAATAATGCGATAGAGCACAAGACAGTAGCGAACAAATCCGCGTGCCCTACAAAGCTTATTTCTGTCTATAATGAGGAATATAATCTTCTTTTGCTTATTCTAGACTTATCTTGCTCTTCTAGCTTACACTATTTCATTGTCATCTATTAAATACACAGATGGTATCTACTATATACAAGATATTACAAGTGTGCAGATATGAAAGTACAGAGTGGATGTGTTGTCTGTAGGAGATCGTGGGTGGCTGCAGTCGTTGTTCAATCTGTTAGCGCAGCTGCAAAGGATGAGCGTGGTAAAGGGTGTGACGTCAGGTGAACGTTTGTGATGATGCAAGAGTGCGTCACTCTTACGAATGGCCTTAGGATAAGATCTACACGGTGCCTTAGCTTTTAGGGCATTTTGCCATTCTGTGAGGTAGTGTCCTCCTTTCGCCTGTCACCATGACCTATGTAAGAACACAGTGTCGCGATTCATTTGCCTTTTGTTCATCTGTGTGAATTTGTGTGTAAAAATGTAGACTGCGTGACAACGTTAGAAAATATACAGCATGGATGGAGGCAGATTAAAATTGGGATTTAGGAGAGTGGAAAGAGTAAATCCAACACGACCCACTAAATGTATGTTAAATATAGCTAGTTTCATTAGTTTTGGCTATATACATCCATGAAGTTGACTTGCATCCAGTTGTGTGATTGTCCTCCATGAAGTCAACTTGCATCCAGGTTTGTTCACACTACACCCAAGGTACATTTGTGTCATTAGCCAAAAATGTGCTATATAAAATTGAAGATAGAAGATGTGCTATCATCTATCCAAGGAAATAGAAAATAGTACATATGTGAGATTTTGAGACCATGTCAGCTCGACAACTGCTACATACAAATTGTGGAGCATGGAAAAAATAGACTTGTTGGTGACATGTTCCCTAAAACATGCATTAACGAACAAGCAACACATTTTCATTTATCGAGTCTAAACATAGTGGTCCTTCTTGTTTAGCAAACCATTCCCCGAACTTCTTTCCGTTCTTGATAGTGAACCGTCCACAACTATATGCATCCATTTGTTGTGAAGACTACACATTTGGTCAAGAACCACAGAAGCATCCTTAAACAATCTATAGATGTTGTGATGATTGGTGTTCTAAGATATTTGTGCATCCAAGATGCGAAAGGAATGCTTTTGAGTGGATGCACAACACAACAACGAGGCGACATTTTCCATGATCCTATACATTGCACAAATATCAAACATGTTGACTTCGCATTGAGAACTTTGGCAATTGAATAACACCATAAGAGTGCACACAATTGAGGCGTTACCTTCCAATGTCAACATGGGTGGTATCCATTGAGTTGCATGTTAGGCATGTCCAATGGCATGTATCCTCCTTGTCAAAGTGCATACCCAAAATTTCCATACTTTGGTGAGAACTGCAAAACACATGATGTATTTTTTAGTGCAAGTATTTAGTCAAATGTGATGGGGCAAGGGAGAATAGAGAACGCGAATGGAGAAGAGACTGAGTAGTGATATTGTAGAATAGCTCTCCCGTTACAATCAGCTTCTAAATGCAAAACCAGTATAATAGAATGATTATGCTAAGTATAATCACAGCTTAAAGCATTCTAGTTGCCCAACAGGATCTTAAAAATTAATTCATACTCACAAAAACGAGAGTACAGTCCACTGAAGAGACTAGAGATGGTTTGTGTGTGTGATATTACTGAAAAATGAATTTAGTATGAGAAGCTCAGTTCTGAAATAGATGGAAATAGTAGTATGATATCGCGAGCTCCTCAGACGTCAAAGATAGTCATTGTCTGATCAGAAGCATAGGAGTCATAGACGTCCGTGTTTTGATCAAAGTGAGTAAACAAGCGCGATCAAACAGTGATAATGTGCATTCAATCACAACAAGCATTCATCTACGTTATACATAGATAGAAAACATGTTGTTGCTATATTACACTGGAGCACAATACAATAGCAGTTACAACCAAAATGGCAGCGTAACTAGGAGGCTCAAATCATACGTCTCATGGACGGAGCATCATATAGAGTGTGCCTGAATGATCCATTTATAGATTTCATCCATGTATTAATTACAGTAAATGTTTGTCACCTAATTAGGTAAGTATTTGGCTTTTGTGACAACTATACATAGTATATACGGTTGACGCAAACAAGGATGTCACAATTTTCTCTCACATTGCATTTTTGGGAAGTGGCTGGGAACGTTCCTCATTCAAAATAGATGATTGTCAGATTTTTTTTTCTCTCTTCAGAATTTTGCGAAAAGCTGACTTGTCGTGTCGTGTCGTCTTTTGTCAAAAGTTCGGGATTGAAAGCTAGCAAAGCTTTGGCACTAGAAACATTTTGTTTCTTCGGCTCCCTCTCAAAGCATGATAGCTTGACGACTCCAAGACTGCTCCTCTGTTTTTTGAACAGACCTTTGTTTAAGGCCTTTGTGAGAATGTCAACAACCATGTCTTCCGTTCCATTAAAAGTAGTCCATAGCATTTTCTTCCAGATCAGATCCCTAATCAAGTGGTACTTGATTGCAATGTATTTTGTCCTTGATTGAAACACAGGGTTTTTTGTCAGATGTATTATATATGTGTTGTCCATCTGCAAAACCAGAGGTTCATTTCTCATTTTGCCCAATTCGTCAAGGAACTGTTTGAGCCAAATTATTTCGTTGGCCATCTTTGCTGCTACAATATACTCTGCTTCGCAGGATGACTAAGCTACAATGGTCTACTTCTTGCTAACCTAGAGAATTGCTGCTCCTGACGTGATGGTGCATCCTCTTGAGACACTTTTGTAGTCGTCCTTGAGGGATGCCCAGCTAGCATCATTGTAGGAAAGCATCTGGAACCCTGCATCACAACAATAACACAAACCAAAATCTCTTGTTAATTGAAGATATTGCAAAATTTGTTTTGCGATCTTCCAATGTGTCGAGCCTGGATTTGTGCAGAATTGGCTCATCTTAAACATGACATAAGCAATGTCAGGATATGTGTTATCTGCAAGGTACATCAACGATCCTATCAGTTTCCTGTATGGTGTGAGTTGCATCAATTTCTCTCTTCTTCAGTCCTTGAACACTTTTCGTTCGTCAGTACTGTTCCTACAAGCATTGGAGTATTCGCTCCTTTGCAATTCAGCATCCCAAAATCTTCTAAGATTTTCTGGGTATATTTGGACTAATGAAGGTACAATTTACCTCTCTCATAGTCCCTGTCAATCTGTAAGCCAAGGTAACACCTGGCTTCTCCCAGATCTACAATCTCAAAATGTTTCGAGATATCATTCTTTTTGCATGCATAACTAGGAAGTAAATTCGAGACATATTCTGGGGGTTGATCCATGTAGACTTCTTCGTCTAACTCACCATGCAGGAAGGCTGTCTTCTCGTCCACAATGTGAATCTTGAGATCATAAGCAACTACATATGCAAATAGCAAACGTAGGGACAAATGTTTCACGACAGGAGAGAAAGTCTCAGAATAGTCAATACCATATCTCTGAGAGAATCCCTTTACTACAAGTCTTGCCTAAAACTTTGAGACATCTCCATCTGGTCTATACTTTAGCTTGTATACCCATTTGCATTTAGCAGTCTTTCACTTATCTAATAATGGCTGCAACGTCCATACCTGATTCTTCCTCATGGATTCCATCTCCTCATTCATGGCTTGGATCCATTTGTCCTTCTCTGGACATTCAACTGCTTTCTCGAATGTCTATGGTTCGCCATTGAATCCACAAAATTCTTCTGATGTGGAAGCTGAGCTGCCTAGCACATATTTTGTTGGCACTTTTTGTTGTCTTGTTGACCTTCTAGGAGATCCTCCTGAAACTACAATGCCTTTGCCTTTGTCTACTCTGCTAGGTCTGGAACCATTTTGGTTTACAAGTACTGTAGCAGTAGGCTGCCTCTCGAAACTTTCTTCGTCTGATTCATCACTCGAATGCGAAGCGACTTGTTTTCGTGTTTATCCTCTACTCCTTTGTCACAGTTGGCAGATCATAGTACTGTCTTTCAAGAACTTCATAGCTGACAGGATCATCATTGGCCATCGTTCTGCTCTCATCAAACTTGGCATCCCTGATTGTCTTCACAATGTTCGTCTCTGGCATGTAGACTATGTACTATGACGAATTATTGTCATATCTTACAAGATATTCCTATTCAGCTTTCTCATCAAGCTTCTTTTGAAGCTTATCAGAAATATGTGCATAAGCTGCACAGCCAAAGATTTTGATGTGAGTCAGATTAGGTTTTCTACCCCACCATAATTCATGTGGTGTCGTGTGAGGAACACCAGACTTTCCTGTCCTGTTCTGAATGTAAGCGGCTGTAGCTACTGCTTCAGCCCATAGTACTCTTGGAGCTTTCAAGTAGGCCATCATGCATCTGACAGCTTCCATTAGAGCCCTATTCTTTCTTTCTGCAACATCGTTGTGTTGCGATGTGTAAGATGCAGTCCTTCTGTGAATGATACCACGATCATTGCGGAAGCAAGCAATTTGAGATGTATTCTCCACCTCGATTTGTCCTTATCTGCTTCGCTTTGTTACCAGTGCATCTTTCTGTCCAATTCACATACTCTGTGAATTTGTCAAATGCTTCTGATTTGTTGTGAATAAAATACACTCTGGAGAATTTACTATAATCATCAATAAAGGTAATGTTATATTTTGAGCCTTCTACTGAGATCACATTGAAAGGTCCACAGATGTCAGAATGCACTAACTCTAGAATCTTGGTCGTTCTATAGGAGTCCTTGACAAATGAAGTGCGTGACATCTTACCCTTCAGACATGCATCACAGGTCGTCGAACTGGTTGCATTCGAGATGCTCACCCCTGTGATTTCTTTATAATGGCTTGCTTGGTATAGTGCCATTGAATTCATATGGCATAGTCTCCTGTGCCATAGAGTGTCTGGCGAATCATCATGAGTCATAGGCACTTGATCTACAGGCAGACGTACCTTCAAGTGATACAGATTGTCTTTTCTTCTGCCTTGAGTGATCAAGGTACTAGTACTTGCATCAATAGCGTTGCATGCTTCGTCTAAGAATGTCACACACATCCCTGCATCAGCTATTCTTGCCACTGTTAATGGTTGTTTCTTTGAATGCTCAGTCCTTTTGATCTGATAGCTTTTCGGCTATGTCAGACTTTGACAAGGTGGCTCTGATACCACTGATGCAAAAAATGTGCACAAAAAAAAATACAAATTCTAGCTAGAACTCTAATGACAAACTGATAAAAGGTCTCGAATGATTCACGAAACTCGAATTATTTTTATTCGAGAATAATTCGTGTTGGATCAATCAGGCTTTGTAACACAACAAAATGAAACAAGACAAAATCTAGACGAAACTGAAACGAAGCGAAACTTAACGAGCTCTGCCATTGATTCATGCTGGAAACATAGAGATCTCGAAATGAAATGAAGCGAAGCGAAAGCATTTGCGAAAAGATCAATTAAGCTCTGTAATGAGACGAGACGAAATGAAACAAAACAAGACGAAACAAAACGAAATGAAGCGAAACTTAAGTGAGCTCTAAAATTGATTTACGCTTATAGCCAAGTGATCGCGAAGCGAAACACAAAGTGCAGCGAAGCAAAAGCATTCGCGAACAAAATCAATTTGTCAAGAATTCATATATAATTGCTGGTCATTGCCGGCTATATCATTCCTACAATCCTTCAGAGAGTAGACATACACTGCTGATCTATGTTAACAGATTAATATAGCATTCAACAAAATCAAACCAATGTGCGAAATTGAATAAACGAGTGAATCAGATACACGAATAATATCAGACAAATATTCATTCGAGATCATACAATATCATCTATTGATTTTCTGATTTTTCAAGCACTGCATGACAGATCCACGGAGTGCATTAGCGTGAGAGAAATACAATTCTCCCCCAATTTGTGTCTACTAGCGGACTTTTGGATCTACAGATCCTCTACAAAATTGTCTGACTCACAGACGGACATATATTCTGTATATTTTTGTCTTCTTCTTGCTTACAGTATTATGCATCAAACAGAAAGTATATAGTTCACGAACAATTTTGTGTCGCGTCGTGTAACTTCCAGATTAGAAGGATTAAACATCTACAACTAATCACGGATTACAAGAGTGGTAGATTAGCCACAATCTAGAGTACTTCTGCTGATGTCATGATATCTGATCAAATACTTGTACCCCATGGTACTTGGCTGATCTTCTTGATCCTTTGAGAAGCATGACTGATTTTTTGTCATGTCGTGTCGTATCATGTCGTCTTTTCTCAAAAGTTCAGGATTGAAAGCTAGCAAAGCTTTGGCACTAGAAACATTTTGTTCCTTCAGATCCAAACAAGATCTAGAAGCTAGATTACTAATCAATGCATTGATTCCTAGCTTATCTTGGCTTGAACTCCATGAATTAGCTCCAAAACTCTTCACACGTATGAAAGTACGACCTGCTGCTACCTGTGTACTGTACCTGCAACTCCAAACTCATTCAATCATCACAAAAAATCATATGCCAATAACTTCCAAATGTAGAAGTTAGAACCATTGAACTTGTCAATGACTCTAGCTTAATTGAGTGATGAAGATGAAGAGCTACCTATATGAGACATGATAACAGTATACAAATAGAACAAACTTAATCTCTTGGTTTATTTGAGCTATGCTCTGATACCAATCTGATAGGGCAGTCAACAATTTAGCATCGTTGACACTGACGAGGACGTCGCTGATTCTCTCACTTCGCATTTTACGTGAAGTGGTTTTCTCTCACTTCGCAAATTTTGGGAAGTGACTAGGAATATTCCTCGTTCAAAATAGACGACCTTCGGCATTTTTTCTCTCTCTTTGGGATTTTGCAAAAAAGGCGAAGGTGCCCTTGAAACAATCTAATTTAAAAAATAGATGGCCTTCGGCATTTTCTCTCTCTTCGAGATTTTGCAAAAAAGCCGAAGGTGCCTTTAAAACAGTTAAACTTTTGAACTATAAAAGTGTCGCATTTCGGGAAAATGCAAAAAAGCCAAAGCTGTGGAAAACATAGTTCATTTTTGCAGACTGTGGCGACACTTAGTGTATTTCTACAAACTGTTGTGACACTCTTAGTGTATTTCTGCAGACTGTTGCGACACTTAGTATAATTCTGCAGACTGTTGCGACACTTAGTGTAATTTTGCAGACTTGTTCTAAATGCTAGTTTGTGGAAGTCCTTGAAGGTGGCCAAGTCTTCAATGACTTCAAGTAATTAAACTTAACATCTAGAACTTCAAATTATAACAGGATTGATTACCCTTTGCTGGAGATCAGCCGGAAGCCCGTTGTAGACGTTCTTCAAATAAATTCGTTGTCTAAGTTTTGTGATTCTTGCAGGTATCAGATGAGCAGACATAGAACCAAACTTGGTTTCACTTGACCCTAGATCAATGATCAATAAATATGCAAGAAGAATCATGAAATAGAATTAGTCATTCACCAAGGAGGAAACTGTGGGCTTAATTTCCAACAGAGAGCAGGAGCCTTCCCCAACGTAAAGCAACTAAAATTCACCCTCTCTAAATACTTCTAGATTTATCGTGCCCTTTCCGTCCTTCGATGCTTCTACCGTATGCTTTGAAGATTTTACTGCTTTCTTGTTGTTAGCTATGGCGTGATCCGGCAAGCTAGTGAATTCCTTGTGTGCTTCATGGTGGAATGGCGTGATGAATGGTGATTTGGGAATGTAGAATCGATCTCTCTTCTCCTGGCGATGGCAGAGGAGGAAAGGAGAAGGAAGGCAAAGAGAGAGGAGAGGAAGAAGGAGATGACAGAGACAATGCTATGTGTAGGCCACAACTGTCTCCTTCACTACATTTCTAGCTAGGTTTTTTTCCTTGGTGCTTAAATGATTCGAGATTATATGCCAATTGGATTCCCTTTCCAAATTTGGCGCAGCCCTTGAAGTTTGCAAGCTACATGTAGTGATCGTATCCATGATACCATCTATCTTTGTAAGCCCAACGAATGAGATGGCAGGACTCGAAGTTCTGAGCTGAAGGAGAGGGTAATAGGAGCTACACCACTTATTGGGAGCATGACTATCTATCTTTTCTACCTCTAGACTTCATGAATTTTTGGGCTTGGTGTATTTGGTTCTATAATCCTTTCAAAGAGGAGTAATTTATATTCCAATTTGTTTTTTTTTTTCGCTTTGTTCAATTTGATGACATTGTAATCTTTCCAAAGTGATCAAAGAGATGCAATTTGGGTTTTTTGCTCTGTTGAATCTTTGCTATGTAGTATTTCCATTGAGGAGCAAAGAAATGCAATTTGGGTTTTATACTTTGTGGAATCTTTCTCTGTAGCCTTTCCAAAGACGAGCAAAGAGATGCAGTTTGGGCATTTGGATTTATTTTGTTTTGCTTCATAATCTTTCCAAAGAAGAGCAAAGAGTTGCAATTTGTGGTGTTTGCTTTGGCAAGCACAATTTTTCTAAACAGAAGCAAACATTTGTAACTGGTGTTATTTCACAACAGTGTGATTACATGTCTTTGTATGTGAATAGGAGCAGCGACTCTTTTTTGTTTATGTGCTTTCACTTGGCAGTAATTTTGCTAGAAGAAGCAAAATATTGCAAAAAGCTTTGAAGCTGGTCGTGAGCTAGATTAGAAAAGAAAAAGGGAGGAAGAGCTGCTCATTCTGGTAGCTATGGCATCTTCTAGTGTGATCATAGCAATAGTGGCTATGGCATTGAGCATTGGCCTTTCTAAGCTAGAACTCACCCCATTGACATAGAGGCATTGAGAGAGCTGAAGGAAGCGATAGACCACTCCTCCATCTACTCCACCTCGTGTTTCGACTCCTGGGACTTCTCGTCTGATCCATGTGATGTGCTCTCCTCTACTGTGTTTGTGTGCGGATTTTTTACAACTGTTTTTGCATAATGTAGTAAGTAAAAGTTTGTTACATAAGATAACGATTTTTTGCTTATTGTAAGTGAAATGTTTTTACATTAGGTAAAAAAAATTATTATTGGTGAAAACATCAGTCATTTTCTACCTCTAATAAATCAATTTTTTAAGAGGAACCTTACGCTCTCTTATAGAGTGTAAGGTTCCTCTGATGTGTGAAGTTATTACAGCTGTCATATTCTTTAAAGTGCTTTATGTATTATGGAAGGAGCCGGGCATAGGCCATTCTGTCCGGTAAGGATTTCCAAAAAAAATTGGGCAAGGCCCCGAAGGGCCGAGCCTAAATTTTTTTGGAAAGCCGAACTGGGTAGAATGGCCTGTGCCTGGGTGCCTTCCATTGCGTAATGGATACCTAGAATTTTTTATCACAAGTACATTACGAAACATAATAGGTAGTTTGACTTTGATTGACCACTACAAATGTGCCACATGGCAATCGTACGAACGTCGTACGGGCACGGATAGGCAGAAAAAAAAAAGTGCAAAATTTGCCTTTGAACAGAACACATATTTTCTGTTTTTTTATTTTTCTAAAAATGGGCATAATATTCATAAGGTATCCATTACGTATTTTGGAAGGAGCCAGCGGACATAGGCCATTCTGCTCGATAAGAATTTCGAGAATTTTTTGGGCAAGGCCCGAAGGGGCGGAGCCTAAAAATTTTTGGAAAGCCGAACCGGGTAGAATGGCCTCTGCCCGGCCTTCTTCCATTGCGTAATGAATACTTTGAAAATGTTTACATGCTCATTATAAAACATAAAAAAGAGTTTGACTTTTTCTGCCCACTCTGACCATGTGGTAGGCTTAGGCACACGTGATGCACAGGATAGAATGGGCCCAAAAAATGGGCAGAATATGCGATGTGCAATAACTATCCATTACCTATAACGGGAGGATGATCATCAAAAAAAAAAAAAATGAGAACAAGGGCGTCAGCAAGGGCCATATGCAAGAAAATAAAGGATATGGTCATGATCGAACAGTTACTGTATGATCTGTGTGTCTTTGTTTTGTTGAGCAGCTGTTGCAGCTGATGAAATGAGTTGATTGATACTGCTGACTGATCGAATCGAAACAAAAAAGAAAACAAAGCAACCAAAAGGCTCGCAGATCTAGCATCTATGGCAGAGGATCATCTTCACAGCCCAGGCAAGATCCAAGGCCGATAAATGATAAAGGTTTCCAACGCGAGTGCATGATGGATTTTATTGGCTACCTGACATCTCATGGCTACAATGCGCCAATTTCATCATCAAAGCTTCCCTCAGGAAAAGAAATCAAAGACATGATTGAGTTTCTTTTCCGACAAACTTTGCTGCGTCGTTTAGAAGGTCTTTTTTCTTCTGTTCTAAGACGACCAAAGGTCTTTTTTATTCTGTCCAAGAAGGGCAACATAGAAGCATTGTATCAATTTCAAGTTTTGACAATGACATTGGCGCATTGTAGCCATGAGGTTTCAAGTTTGCGCATCCTCAAAATCGACCAAAGAACATGGAAATACATGCATAACTCCTCAAAATCACTAAGGTCCAATCAAGTATTGTTTTGATCTGCACTAAAAAGCTGTACAACAGCATGTCACATGTGTGGATTCATTCGACACAAGAAAAATAGCATTCTACACATTAGAATAGAAAATATCAAGCAAAATATAATAGAGATGGATATAGAAGCAAAGAAGCAAAGTTCTCCACACAAAATGAGAACATCAGGATTTTTTCTCCGCGCAAGTACATCTATTTATAGCTGCAATAGTTTCACTTGGCAACTTGCCAAATATTGCCCTAAAATGGTAGTTTCTAGGTGATTCACCAAAAACCTAGTTTTACATACATATATATCTATATATATATTTAAACTTATGTACACTTTTGCGCATGGGTATGGGTGCACCATGCATGCTCCTCCCCTCACCCATTCATGAGCTTTTTCTAACTAAAAAACTTGGGGAGGAGAATGCATGTATGGGGAAAAGGATGCATGGCCCTCCTCCCCATGCATGCATCTAAGGGGACCACTCCAAATTCAAATTATCCTTTACCAACAGTGTTTTGAAGTGCATGTACATACTTTCATGGTGAAAGGTGTTAAAGAAATGAGACTTTCATTATCAAAAAATTGAAGGGTGCTGTAAGGATTTTTTGAATTATTAGACTTTCCATGGGAAAGGTTGAAATAAAAATGCATTTCTATGAAGATCGGCCTCCATTGCCCGTCAACGACGGGCACTCTTTACTAGAGTATATATATATATATATATATATATATATATATATATATACAACTTTGAACAATGTAGCAAAAATTATGATCATACAAACTCACTTGCGCGAATATTAAAGTTTGATCGATACCCCTACATGTTTGATACATTGTATCTTGCTTGACATGAGCCCAAAATTAGGAGCACAATTTTTTAATCAATAAACATATATTTCAAGAACACACCTTTGAAACAGTTTGATGAAAATTGTGATAGTTAGAGATACATTTTTTTTTTTGTGCAACTCTAGTGCTAATAAGCACTTAGGGGAAGTGGCATCTAACTTCAAGTAAAACAACACAACATTGTGCTTCAAGGCACAAAATAGTTCAAATGAAATTCACTTTAATTTAAGGAGCATCTTTTGATGCAAAATGCATCATTAATGTTACAAATTCGGAGATCATTGAGTTCTCTTTATTTATATCGAAAATGGTGAAAAGCCTTTTGGAGGTGATGGTCACTGTGTGGAATCTTTGTTAGAAATCTTTCAACCACACTTCCAAAAAAGGCAAACAAGTCCATCAAATTTAGCAATGCATATTAGTATATAAGAGGTGAACGATAAATATTCAAAAGTGAAGAAGATGCGAGTAGTGAGGAGGAAAGGTCCTTAAATAAAGAAAAAAACCAAAAGCTACAATAAAAGAGAAAATGGAACAAATATGGCGTAAGATGTTGCAACAATCATTGAAGAGAAGATGTAGGTGGTGTTGTTGGACTAGAGAAAAGAATGGCATATTCAAACAAAAAAATATCGTAGTCATATATAAAAACTTATTTAAAATATGGACCAATTGAGATAGCAAATTGGCAAGCACAATTGTTAATATGAGAGAAAGGCCTAAGTGGAATAAGTGGAGCATGGAAGCAATTGTGGTGCTGTATAAGAATGTTTATGTGCAGTAAAAGTTCGAGAGGATTTTATATTAACCTCAATACTTTGGGTAGTGCTAAAGTGCAATTTTATTCTTAAAAGGTCTTTGAAGTAGATGTACTTAAAAATTTGTTGTAAAGTTCTTTCAAGAAAATCTAAATACTTAACGTAATTAGGTCCTAAATATCAATACAAGACAAAAATCTTCGGTCGAACAAACAAAATGCCAAGCTTCAATCATGTTTTATTTGCACCCCAAATTGAACTTTCCTAGTCTAGTTACAACATGGGCTATTTTATTTACTTGTCTAGCAATAGCAAACAATATCAATTCAATATATCATTCGTGTGTCAACTAATATAATCTTCAATGTCAGTTTTGGTCCTTCACAAGGTGTCTACTTATTGTGCTCTTTGAAAGATAAATCACCACCACGGTATAATTATCTGCTTGCTGAGGTTTAATCCATCATGTGCTTCCACAAATGTTTACTCATGTCAATGATTGTATAAGCAACAATTTCTCATTTAATTTGTATCATGTCATTGTTCCTTCATTGGGCCAGCTTACCTTCCCACATGTGGTGAATTGGTGTATCGTGCTTGAAGTGGGCTTGCCCACCTAGGTTCAATTCTCTATGATCGCATGGGTTGATAATACCAAAAAGCATTAGGCCACCTTATCGTTATTAAATGTTACTCTCTTCTGAACAGTCTATAGCCATTCCTCCTCACCCTCATAACTTTCCAATCAAACTAGTAACACTCATACTCATACTGCAT
Organism: Diphasiastrum complanatum; assembly: GCA_029204225.1. Taxonomy (NCBI): domain Eukaryota; kingdom Viridiplantae; phylum Streptophyta; class Lycopodiopsida; order Lycopodiales; family Lycopodiaceae; genus Diphasiastrum; species Diphasiastrum complanatum. Next base: position 4,351,082 of record CM055100.1, read on the forward strand.
GTGAAGCTTTTAAATTGCAATTTCATGTTTCTCAAACAGTGTCTGCTCAAGGTTGAGCAGTGTGTTGAAGACCATAGCTATCATCCATGTCATCTGCCTCAAAAAAATATCATTACTCCTGTTGCGAATTCCTAACCACCAACACAGATTGAACATGTTGATAAATGTGCTTTGAGCATGATCCAAACCAAATTAAGGGATAAGTCACTGCCAGTATGATCCAAAAATATCAACGAATGAATCATATGTACCATATATGGCAAAGGCTATACCACACACAATAAGAAACATGTCCACCAATTTTTCTAACAAGCCAAGGTCATCCTTGAAAATGTGAATGTGGAAGATTGCTGGTAACACCAAAGCAAGCAAGGCACAAACTGTGCTTCCAACCAAGGATATAAACACTCCAAATCCTGGAACCAATACTGCCACAAAGCCGATTATCAGCACTACTAATCCACGAAGACTTCTTGATAGCAGTTCTCGCAACTTTGGGGATTTCGAAACGGACTTCTGATACCAATCTGTCATCCCCAATTTCCTCTCAAAAATGTCATAGACAGGGTGCATCATTACTGGAAATGTGAAGAACAGGGCAATGCATAAGCTAATTTTGACAGCAACAGTCGTCCATTCATTTGGCAGATTCAGGGTGATAATGTCGTGTGTCTGCTCTCCATATGCAAGGTAGCCAGCAAAGCCAAAAGAAATGTACAGAAGACCAATCAAACCGAATGCCAAACCAAGCACTTTTCCAAACTTGTGAGGTTTCTTCATAGAGGCCTCTAAAGATAAAGTCATTGCCATTCCTTCGAAACAGTACAGAGCAACTCCCACACCAAAAAACGTTCCGCTCAAGTTCGTATAGGGCTTCACCTTGTCAAATCTAAGGGACCCATCGATATCATCTTTAAAAACAATTGCCATTGCTAATACATTGCAAACATCAGCAAATATGCTAAATGGGGCAAGGGCGGCTAGGGAGCGGACCCATGCTAAGAAAACTTGGAAAGGAAGTAAACAGAAAATGAATACACAAGACTGTGTTCTTCCAATGAATATGGAAGACAGATTTTGTCCTATGAATAAAAGATATGAAACACAGCAGCCAATCTGGGATATCATCTGCGTGATATCTACCACTTCACGACCAATGCTTCCATATGTATAATGCCCAAAATCACCCAAGGCCGATATCTGGTACTGTTCTTGATTGGCCAATCTGATCCTGCATTTTATCTGGTAATTTAAGTGCAAGAAAACTGCATTAAGTTCCCAACATCTACCACATTACTCTACCAGATGAAAACAGCTACAAGCTTGATCTACCTCTGACCTATAGTTAGCCTGCTTTAGTAAAATCTTTTCAATGTCTTTCTTCAGATGTAAATTTCAAGCTCTAGTGAGATGCGGCACCTCATTACCTTGATATTTCCTAATGGTAATTGTAAAACTTGTTCCAGTCAAAATAATGATTCCAGTTCAGTTTTTGTGAAATTGTTTGATTTGTCTTTTATAGGGACTCAGAAGTCACAAAAAGAATATGAAAACTCTTCTATGGTAAATACACATTACACATGCAATGTTGATGCTCAGTTCAAGACTGTGCAGAGATCCTGAAGTCAAAAGGGTAAATGTTCTCCACAATTCAGAAGCATAGCAGAACGTCAACACACATTAATCTTCAACACTTTTGAGCACAGAAAAGAAAACCCTGATAGCTAATGGACCTTAGAGGCTTTTCTCTGGTACTTGTTTCTTCAAAGTATTTCAAAGTTGCGGCAAACCTAAATGGCAGATTTTGAATGCTCCCTTCTTACAGGGGGGCAAAATTCTACTAAGATAGAGCTAAGTTGAAGCAGTTACCCTCCTTGGCTGAAAAATCTACGAGATTTAAAAGATGACTCTTACTTTTGTATCTTTCTAGCATATTTCTAGTCTTCTACTGCTATTGTAGCATTTAGGACGGATCAAATATTATCGCTCTTTGAAAGCGTATTTTGTAATATTCATCTTGCGCATTAGTTTGTAGAGCTTGTTTGAAATAGGATCATAAATCATGCAACACAGTAACATACAGAGAAAGCACTCTCCACCACAAGCTCTCATAGCAATAGTATTTAAAAAACTAAGTACCCTCCTGTACATATAACTTTCTTTATCATGCATAGCCCGGGTTGCCGTCAACGGGACGCGTGTCCCATCGACTTGCCTCGTGGCAAGGCCAACGGGTGCTAATCCACTAACCAGACCCACAATACAGTAACACAATATTTATACTTCTATTCTAAATCTCTCCCTAAAAGTAGAATGAACTTTTTATACACTCATGTACATAGCATTAAAGTTAACAAACTTTAAGTACATAAAGTTTTGACCTACACTTACCAAACTTTTCTCTAATGAGTGGCTTGGTGAAAATATCAATCTATCCGGGTTTTTTTTTTTTTAAATTTTTTAAAAATTGTTTTTGACTTAAAAAAAATTAAAAAAAAAAAATATGGCATCCGGACCCCCGGACGCCTCAGTTTTTTTTTTTTTAATTTTTTATTAAAAAATAAATAAATAAATTGGACGCGTCCGACCCCTCGTCCAAGGGTCAAACGCGTCCGGGTCCGGACGCGGAAGAGGGCATTCCGGCCCGGACCCCCATCCCTGGTACTATAGTCATAGGTCTTTCCTGCTTCATGTCCATTTCTTCCAAGATTTGCCTCAACCAGATGGCTTCTTGTGTTGCGCTACACATTGCCTTGTACTCTGCTTCTGTTGTGGACAAAACAACTATACTTTGCTTTTTATTAGACCAGGAAAAGCAACTGCCACAAAACTGAAATACATAACTTGTGGTAGATCTAGGATCATCACAATTACCTCCCCAATCGGCATCCACATAGCCACATAGCTCAGGTAAACTTTTTTCTGTACACCAAACCGTAATCAAATGTGTCTTTGACATATTGCAAGATGAGTTTGGCTGCCTTCCAATGTGTTTTCGTAGGTGCTGCCATGAATTGACTTACAATATCAACAACATAGTATATATCTGGCCTAGTCGTGGTAAGGAGAATCAGGCTCCCTACTAACTGCCTATACAGCATAGCATCAAATGGCTGTGATTCGTCAAGCTTAGAAAGCTTTTTACCTAGCTCAATGGGAGTTCACATTGGCTAGTTATCCTATAGCCTGAACTTGTGCAACAACTCTTTGACATACTTGACCTGTGTTAGTCCCACCTCATGTCCTTTTTGCCACACCTCCACTCCAAGGCAATAATGCATTAGGTTGAGATCTGTCATCTCAAATTGATCCATGAGATCTTTCTTGATCATATCTATCATCTCTTGATTATTTCCCATAAGAATCAAGTCGTCAACATAACGAGCAACCAAAGCAATCATACCATCAAAGCATAAGACATAAAGGTTTGGATTAGAGTGTATTCTCACCATCCCCTTAGAATGAAAGTAGGCATCAATCTTGTTGTACCACGCACATGGTGCCTGTTTGAGACCATAAAGTGCTTTCTTCAAGTGAGATACTTTATGCTCATGTTCTTTTGTTACAAAGCCTTCAGGTTGATCCATAAACACCTCTTCTTCTAACTCACCATTTAGAAAAGATTCACATCCATCTGACACAAAGGCCAACCAAAATGTGAAGCTAAGCAACAACCAAAGCTAAGGTCTCCTCATAGTCGATGCCTTTACTTTGCGCATAACCCTTGATCACCAATCTGGCCTTGTGTTTTGCTATGAGAAATTCTCACTGTATCATCTTTGCCACTTGGTGTGTCCATCTTCTCAACATCCTCATCTTTGTACATCTTAGATTCGTCAAAGATGACATCACAGCTAACATGCATTTTGTTCGCCAATGGATCAAAGCATCTATAGCCCTTCACACAATTATCATATCCGAAGATTCGCAAGTGGTTCACATTTGGCTTCTTCTTCGTGAATGCCTCCTCAGATGTTATCTTTGGTACATCAATAGTAGGACTTCCATTTTGAAGATTAGACTACAGTATTGCATGCTTCTAACCAAAAATCCTTTGGTAGTTTCATCTCAACAAGCATAGATCTAGTGCTTTCCACAATCGTATGATTCTTGCTCGGCTACACCATTGAGTTCAGGAGTATGAGCTTGTGTGAATCGTCTTTTCATCCCACATTGGTCACAAAAGTGTCTTGGGTCACTTGTATGAGCATGATATCGGAGCATGGTTCAAGATTTGAGAGAACAAGAAGGTACTCAACAAACAAAATCAATCATCATATGTAGACTGATTCAACCATCTTCAAGGTGTGGAAGTGGTATCCCTAGCCCTCTCAATTTCAATATTCATCTACAAGGGTGGTAGTTTTGAGGAAGGAGATTTGGCGCTACAAGGAGAGGAGTTGTGCTGCATGAGGAGACTATGAAGTCTGCCTTACATCTCGGGTAGAGATCAATAGCTAGTGGAGGTTGGAAGTTACAAGAAGGTCAACTTCAGAAGTTCTAAGAGTGGACAAGGTTAAGTCAAGATTGGAATCGACAAAGGTGCAAGCTCTAAGAGGATGCTTCATTGTTTCACAGTTTTTTATCATGGTGGCAAATGATAAGTTCATTGTTACAAGTTGTCGTTCTACTTTGTGTATCAGTTTGGGACGACAAAGATACCAAGGAGCAATTTAAAAGCTTTGTATTGAGTACAAAGATCCGAGATTTCTATTTGTTCTAAATTGTTTGGTTTCTATCCAAGTCATAGTAGCTTGTTTATGTGGTAGAAACTTTCTTGTCTCTCTAAACTAATATCACTTGAGATTTATGATAAATCGAAGTGATTGTTTACTGTGATTGTCAAATAAATTCCTAGATACCATCCAAGTCATAGTTGATCGTTCATGTGGTGATACCAAGTGAGATCAATTCTACTAGGAAGGTCTAGTTTGAGTTGAAAAAAAGTTCTATGTATTCTTCAAGTTTTTGAATCTATCCAAGTTCATGTTGTCATGTGGTAGATTCAGTTGTTTCCAATAAGATTTGGAAGTTCAAGTTGTTGATTAGCCTCTAAAAATCAACAGTTCTGGTTGTTGTTTAGCCTCATAAAAACAACATGATTCATTATTGAATGGACAGGTTGTTGTTTAGCCTCACAAAAAACAACAAGGTTCATTTCTATGAATCGACAGGTTATTGATCAACCTTAAAAAATCAATATGAAGTCTTCTTAAGTGAAGCAGGTTCCTTCAAGGTGAGGAAGTATCATAAATCTTTGATCTGTACTTTAGTTTATCATCATGGATGATTTTGGTGTAGGGATGTGTTGGCAAAAAATTCATGACAACTGTTTTATGATGGAGGTGTTTCAATCTCTTAAGCAACAAGAAGATGGACATTCACCAATTGGGAAGTCTGCATATAACATAGTGCCAGGATAAAATAGATGTCATGATGAGATGCGTTCTAGGTTGGAGAGTTGTTTGGGGCAAGTGACTCTTATGTGTGAGATAGAAGCAAGAGATTCCATGGAACAGATAGTATGAAGTACTTTGTGTGAGAAAGTATTTGAGGAGGAGTATCAATTACTTAGTGTGAGGAAGCATTGCATATGTTTTATCTTTCTATTGGGGATGCTCTATTACTTGCATATTTGGTTTGGTTCATGGATGACATTCTATTTGTATCATTGTTGGAGAGTGGTTGTTAAATTAGTCCTAACAGGAATGCAAACGTGAAGTGTTATCAATGGTTTTCAAGGAGAGTAGTTAATCAAGTCCATCACAGGTGGTAACTTATGAGAATACCAGGAGAATTGAAGTATATTCAATTCAAAAATTCAACACAAGTGGAGTCAACGATGGTGCTATGGTTATGGGTGTTGGCGAGATCCTTACATATTTGTGGTAGCTTGGAAGATGTTCAAAGTTCAAAGAGACCAAGGAAGGCAATCTTCAAGCAAAGTTCTAAAAGTTATGGCAAAGGTTATCATGTCTACATGATTTGATTCAAGGAGAGTCAAGTTGTTTGATCCAAAGGAAGTTAAGGAATCGGGTGATATGCTGCACTTGTGGAGGTCACACATATGCACTAAGGGACATGAAGACAAACACAAGAAATTGGGAAGTCATATGATGCATGTTCATATGAAAAGGATCATTAAATGAAGAAATTATACATTGACATAGAGAGGAAGTTCTACGTTGAGAAATGAAGACATTGAGAACAGAGTTGATCGTCTATTCTACATCAGAATTGAGGGGCATCATCGCCATTTGGTTTAGATTTTGCCATTGAGAGTTGGAACGTGGGTGAATCATTGAATGATCATTGGTAGGCGTGAGAGGGAGAGGGAGTGTGTGTGTACAAGAGAGAGTGTGAATGTGAGGGAGAGGGACAGAGCTTAGAGGCATTCATTACTAATTAGAATTTAGGAGTGTGAGGCTTGAGCCATCATCCATGAAAGTTCAAAGTTGAAACTTGAGAGGAGGGAGTGTGTTAGACTTAGTAAGTACTAAGTAGGTTGGGGAGTGAATTTTGAAAGATAATAGATCATAGGTATTATTCAAACATCAACAGTAAATCAAAGCCTAATTTTTCTAAAGATTCAAGAATCAAAACAACAAATTGATTTTCTGGATTTTAAAAGTGCTCCAAAATATAGTTGGAGATTTAGGAAAGGTTTATACCCAAAATTAAGAGTTACCAAGACTGGAAACTAGGATCGTTTTCCAATCTTATATCTGAATTACAAAAATCAAAGGTTATTCAGACTGTTGACTGCTCTGTTGTGCAGTTTGACGCTCATTGATTTAGGCCTTGTGGCAGTAATATTCATGATTCATATGTTTCCTTCGCAAAACTAGTGGCAAACAGCCACAGCACCTGATCTTTTCTCAAAGAAAAATGGGAAAAGGAAACAATGTTCAGACCAAAAAGCTAAAAAGACGGACCTGATATTTTGCAAATAACATGCCATAATGGATACACCATAGCGACACCTATTTTTACAGAAAAAAAAAAACTGAAGACAGTACAAATCAGGGGCAAAAGAGGAAGTACCAGCAGCATCATGGAATAGTACGACACGCAGCCACAGAATGTGATGGCCGCAGAGGTGACGGCCCATCCACTAACTTTGAAGGCGAATGGCAACCCCAAAATGCCTGCTCCCAGAACCGAAATTATCACATTCCCAAACGTCTTCCGTGCCGACGCTGTCCCTATTCCTCTGTGCGCCTCCAGCAACGGATCCGTGTCACGGAAATCGGATAGATCGCCTGCCATGGAGCTCCAGCTTCAGATTCCTACAGTGAATAAATTCCTTCTGATTTTCGAAGCTGAAAACACAACCGACGCTTCATGGACCATTACCAGAGGCTGGAGGCAGCGGCCGCAAGAGCAAAGCAAGCTGAGGCCAGTTTGCCATGTTTGAGAAAGCTCTGACCAAATCAGCGATGGCGAAATCACTGCCAAAAACAGGCTGGTGCATGCAAAAGCATCGATCGAAATGCATGCGAACGATTAAAATATAATGAGAAGGCGCTGGAGCGATCGGAGAAGCAGATTCGAGAGAACAACGTGAGCATTTTCGTGCTTTGCTTACACGTGAACTAAGTCCAAAAACAGTATATCATCTATAGATGGCCATATTCCCTTTTTTTTCCTTTCTTAGGCCAAATATCTTGGACCAACACACACGTGGCTTTGTTTCCTATCAGCACACACCTTAGATCTCACATTTTTTTTTAGCTTTGTCGCGTTAGCAGTAAGATATTGTGATCATTTGCTAAAAGATGAGATGTCGGTCTTAGGTGAGTTTGAGCATTAAAACAACCTTTTTTTTAAAAAAATTAATTGCAATCTTCGTTGTTTTGTTCGCTTTTCTAACAATTTAATTGTTTGGCATAAGGCGAAGCATAAGGCAAAGCTTCTCGTGATGTACTGATCACCTTGATTTTTGTTGACGCACTTTCAACCACACAATTTTTTCCATTACCTTGCAAAAGGCAGTACTGTGTTAGAGCTAGTCAATGGAGGTTCTACAAAAGTTAACATTAAAGTCAATGTCTTAAATTATAAGGGTAGGTGTGCACAAAAATCTCTGTCGCATTGCTAAGGGCTTTATTGAAAGAATTTTGTCCTTTAGATGCACCTCTATATGCAAGTCATATATAGCAAAACTTCGTGTCTCCTAACTTTTTATTGCCAGCATGCCCACCCTTTAGATGCACCTTCATATGCAAGCCCTAAATAGCAAAATATTTACATCCCTCCCTTGTATTCATCCTTAGGCTCTCAATTTACAAATCCCTTTAATTGAACACTCACCATCATTGGCCGTGGAGATAATTTTCTTGTCACCTTAAAATGCCATCAATGAAAAGAAATACTCTTTGTGAAATGTCATATGTGAGCTTGATCCACTATCAATCCACCAAGGGTGCAAAATCAACAAGGTAAAGAAGTTGGAAATGGAAAAGACAACTCAAAAGGTGGGGAGTGATAGACAACAACAAAATGGAAAGTATATGGATTAAAAATGGGTGATGGAGGACTGTGTGGATGGACATTGAAATGCAAATGGATACAATGCAAAACAGAAGAAAAGATGAGAGGGAGATGGGCACGAGGTGGTTGGTTGGGCGATAGAGTGTTATGCAAAATCATGCAAAATGGGCAGTAAATAGTCAACTGAGTGGGTGCTAATCCTCCTTCAATCAATGATGTAAAATATGCAAAATGTAGATCCGTATGCTGAAAATCCAATCTTTAGATGGAAGTCCTCTTGGAGAAAAATGCTGATGAAAAGCTTTTCCAATTAAAGCACTAGAAAATGCAAAAGGTTACACTCAGAACATTTGCCAAAATAGCTACCAAAAAATATAACTGCTGCTAAAATAGCCGCCGAAAATAACCTACCAAATTTTGTTTTTTGGCGAGGCCACCAAGTTACGTTGAAGCTAAAGATCCGCCAAGGAAAGTGCTCAGGTACCAAGTTACAAATAGATTCACATCATATCAATAGCTAAGTTAAGAAAGCAGCTCATAAGCAAGAACTAACCTTAGAAAGTGGCGAAGAGAATGCCTAAGGAGACTAAAGAGAGAGATCAATATCAGCAACTAAGAAATGATGACAATAATTCCTACTTATAGCCACAAGAAGGCCATAAATTGGAGCCTTCCACATGATAACATAATGTCGGTGAACCTACTCAAAATGGATAAGGAGGGATAATAGTGTGCCCTCCTACAAGAGGCGCCCCCCCACTCCAATATCATATGGCCAAGTACCTAATAAATAAATGGGGCCAAAGGCCAATACATTAGTAAAAGTGCCTATGGGCCTACTGATGCATAACAATAAAGTAATAAAGAAGGACAAGATAAATGTAATGAGCCGAGTCCATAATTGTTCTCCACAACAGTTTTTATAGGAATTGCAATTTGAAGGATGAAAATGAAAAATTGTGCATGTTAAGAAATTGGAAACAAACAATTAGCTTCCAAAGAATTCAATAAAAACAATAGATGCAAGTTGAGAACCACCTCTCATGAAAAAAAATTAAGATCATTTTTGTTTAAAGTTCATATTTAAAAGAATTTGTTTTTTTTAGAACCATGTTTCTTTTTTTGTTCTAGCAAAACAAAATCCTCTCTCATCCAACTATGACACAATCATGACACGGCGAAGTCAAGGAAACTTTGGCCATATTAAAGTGCTTAAAATTAGTTCATAACATATAAAATATACTCTGAACCATAGCTTTCTAACTAATATGTTATATTATGGCATACAAATTCAATGTAAGATGTATTTACAATTTGTCACATAATCAAGTTAACAAGTTATAATCTTTGGTAAATTTAAAAGTCTAAAAGTTTAAACTTCAGGACTAGGTTATATCTTTAGATTTTAGAGGTTGAAATTAAAGTTATAAGGTACACAGAAGGGTAGAGCCTGCTTTACTAAGATAACTTACAAAGTAAGTTTTCACCTATAATGCAACTTGGAATGAACCTCACACCTGCCATTATAGTGGATAAGGAGCAGTGAGCCTCGAGGGCAAGTTTCCTCATAAGTCACCATAATGAAAGGTGCAAGCCCATTCTAGGGTGTATTGATTTTTGTTTGCCAGTTTTGGCTACTTGTACACCATAATGGAGTATGTATGCCACCCTTAAACTGTGTGTAGACCATAATGAGCCTATAGAAAAATTAACTAGCCTATTATGCCATGATTTAACTTTTTCATTTTAAAATAGAAACAATATACTTTCCTCTACCATTCATGGCAATGACCCTTTCATCTATAATTTAGAAAGGCTACAAAAATCATGATGAGAAGTCCACCTTTTTTAGAATCTCCATCCTCTTCTCTTTTCCCTTCTAAAACCCCCTCCCTTTTGCACATTCACATTCATTGGTTTCCACAAGAATCAAGATCAAAATCCAAGTTGATCCACGTAGATATAATCAGATTTAGCAGATCAACAATCCTTCTTCCTGATCAACAATAACCATAATTCACCATGATCAATATCCAAGCCGATCCAAGCATATTCATGCCAACTCCAATCAAGCATATCAATGCAGATCATCGATTCTCTAACTATTATTCAATGTCAGTCAACTTGATAGATGTGTGATTCTTCTTGTAGGATCTTTAATTATGAAGCCCCTACAAGAAAAAAGCCACATCTACCAACCATCTACCAACACTCTATCCGCAATCTATTACCAAAGTACCAACACTTCACACTAGGCGACAATGCACTAGACCAGCTTCAACACATACAAAAACAATGGTAGTGTGGGACTAGCATCAAAATATTGTAGGGGCATGTTGGCCATCTATAGTACCATGCAATGCCCAATACACAAAGCATGTAAATAAATAATGAGAGCTCATATAGCCTCAATAAATAACTAATGAGAGCTCATATAGCCTCAATTTTGTAAAGTTATAGTTAAATAAAATCTATACATTGCATAATGATGCATTTGTATTGTGCAAAGTGCCAATATCTACAAATATGCCATGAATTGTTAAAAAGAATAAGCGGCTATTTTTTATTAAGTGTGCCTTGAAGCACAAAGTAGGAATCACAAAAGCATTGTAAAGTCAAATTCCTTGCAAAATAAATCAAATCAAGTTAGCTTAGACTCTCAAGTTTTAGAAATGAGCCAATAGCTAATTGCCATTTCAACACTTATGGACTCTATCATTCTTCATAATGAGAGAGACGAAGCCAAGAAAATACAAAAAGAAGGTTTTGACAAAAGATAATGACGAAGTTATCTTTCAGATCCTATTAGAAAGCTAGGAATCTTGACTTTAGTGAATCTCTGAGAGGAGAGTCCATTTCAGACGTGTCAATTCAACATGTTTATATGTCATTCATAACTGAGTGTTCAATCTGTAAATCCAAATGATCATAGGAAATGCAATTGTAAGTATTTAGATTATTGCAGTTTTACCTTTATTTTATCCAACAAAATTTCAATTTGTATTTTTAATCTCATACTTTGTTGTATTTTGCATTTATATCCATCAAATATAAATGAATGGGAGCCCACACAGTCCATCGCCAGTATATTGGATGTCATACATTCAAATATAGAAAAATTGCAGTATTAAGGGAGATCTCCAAAAGAATTTGCTAATAGTGGTATCTAATTTTATGAATCACTTTACATTTCATATATGCATAGAAGCTTTGAAACTCTTGAGGTCATTCCACTTCCGAAATTGGACAGTGACAAATGGATTATTCTTAACAGCACTGAATCATTTTGATGCAAGCTCTTTATTGATGTCAAATTCAATGAAAATAAGTACTGGATCCAGACATATTTGATTAAATTGGATTACTTCTGTGAATGTATTTATTGATTTTTTTTCAAATGCAAATGTGCATAGAACACCGAGTTTATTTGTTTGTGAAGATTTGTCAGAGGATACCTTGTCAGAGCTTATGAACAAAGGTTGGAACTGCAAATCAAATGGAGATATATAGTGTCGAATAAAAAAGGAATCCATTTGCTTTCGATATCAAATTCAAAGGAAAATGTTGAGTCTTAATTTTAGCTTTGGATTTGAAAATAGCATTTAATGAACATTCTACACACAAAATTACAAGATATCACAAGTATAGTGCACCAACAGATAGTAGAACCCAAAGAGAACCATGTATAAGCATGAATGGGGTAAGAGACTCCTCTTCCCACGAGTTACATAATTTTATAGCAGGTCCAAACCTAAATTCAAACTTTGGTTTCCCTCCATATTGAAAAACCCTACTATTATTGTGACTAGATTCAATGTCTCTACTACTCAAATTGAATCTCTCCAAAACTCATATTCTACACTTTTCAAAAGTGTTTATTCATATGATTTTAGACTAATATAACTTTGAAAAGTCAAACTCTAAGTCTAATATGAAATTGGCCTCAAATGCCATATAGACAAATGTAGCAAATTTGACTAGTTGAAATCTCTCACATGGCCCTGGATAAAAATGATATGATCTTTCTCCTTCAACCTATTCCAATGCACAAAGCACTCTTCTGAAATACAACAAATGTTTCCAAAATGAAATTACAAAGATATGGAACCTCTCAATTCTCTTCTTGCAGTTATATCTAGCAAATCAACACATAGAATGTATAAACCATGTATAGATGTCAATGTCTGCTATGTCAAGTCCAGTGTAACATCCTCAAGAGATGCAAACCAAGTAACACCAAGGATAAGATCATAACGCTCCATAGGAATAATGTAAAGATCTGGTTGTCCAAAAAAATCTCCAATGCGGTATGATAAACCCTGAAACATCTAAGAACTAGGAAAAGAGTGTGAACTGGCAACCTCAATTGTGAGAGGCTATGGAGCAGGAACAGGTGAAGCATGGATCCGACTGGTGATATAACTATTGATAAAAGAATGAGTGTTGTCGGTATCAACTAAAGCAATATACTCACGACCAGTAATGCGTACACGTAACCGAATGAAACGAGGACCAGGACGCCGTGTCCAAGTAGCATAGGCAAGTTGAGCATGGCACGTAGCAGGAATTAAATTAGTGGAGGCTCAAGAGATAGGTCAGGCTCATCAGAAATATGAATGTAGATATCAAAATCATCTAGAGTAGTGCCCTCATGGTAAAACAAACAATAGTAGTAGTAGGGAGGGACTGATGGAAATCACGGGTCAGGACTCTTACAACAAAAGCAAAGATGCTTTTGCTGAAGGTCAGCGAACTCTATAGATGTGTAAGGTCGGACAAAAGCTGAACGAGGGGTCAGAGGGGGCAATAGAAGGAGCCAGAACAGAAGGGGAAGGTCTACATAGAGGTGGACGTAGTGAAAAAAGATGAAGCAGAAGGACAGGGTCGGGAGAAGCAGGAAGGAAGGATGTCAAAGTACTTATGCTGTAAAGTACTGGCAAGAGACATCGCCTCAACAAGTGTGAGAGGACGTAAGGAAAAAACATCATAACGTAAGGCACCACGAAGCGCAACAATGTAATGAGAAATAAGCTCAGTGGGCTGGAGATCTATGAAAAAATAAGAAAACTCCATAAACTGATCTATATAGGAAGCAAGATCACTGGTCTGAGTGAGACTACGGAATGTATCATGCTAGCAGTTGAGCCACTGATGATCAATCATAGCATGACGGAGGTCATGATGAAAGTTAGGCCATATATGGAGCCCTTCCCAATCAGATCAGTTTGATAGACCCGCCACCACGTGGCAGCGCATCCATCTAAGTGTAAAACAACCAACTGGATCTTCTAAGGATCAGTCTTAGGATAGATCTGAGAATATGTGTCAAACTTAGCAAACCAATTCTCTAATAAGTTCTCGTCAGAGGAATCGAGATATGTAGCAAGTTGTACCCTATCACGAAAATCTCGGGCAAAGTATTGTGCAGAAACTAAGGGATGTGGAAAAAAACTAGGAGATGGGTTAGGTGGAAGGAACTAACCACCACCAGTCTAACTAGCCGAAGAAGATGGAAATCCAAATGGAGAGAGAGTAGCAAATGAAGAATAAGCAGGAGCTTTACTAGGACCATGGGGCTGTAAAGAATCAATCTGTGACTGCATAGTGGCAAAGTCGGTCATAACCATATCTAGGCGAAGAACGAGGCCAAAAAGGGTATCATCCATGTGACGAAATTGATCGGATAGGTTCTCCTAAACAGTCTCACTCAGGGTAGGTGAATGTGCCATAATGAGAAAACTACGAAATGCGAGACAAGACGCTAATCAAGTGGACGAACTGAAGGGGAGAACATAATTCATTACAACATGTATGCCAATAAATAGACGTGACAAATAGTGTAAGTAGTACCTCGCAACTACAAATGAAAGCGTGCTGAAAATGGTAGTAAGATGAAAAGATATCAGGCAGCCACCAAATAGAGATTAGAGGGGCTTGCAAAAGCAACCAAATAATGAGAGAGAAAAAAATGTAACAAATAGTGGAGTAGATGGTTGGAAAATGGATAGCCAAATAAGGAAGGGTGCCAAAAAGAGAGGGTTAGGCCGCCAGCAAGCAAGGCTAGAAAATCAGTAGAAAGAAGATGGAGACGATCCAAAGAGGGGTGGGTTAAGAAATAGTGCAAATAGGTTGAGTTGTGGACAACAAACGGAAAGTAAAATAGGGTTCTAGAAGTAGGTGAGGGTGGGCAAAATGGGCAATAGTAGAGTGCGAGTCCTCTTCCAAATGATAGTGATAATTTGCAAAACAAGTGGAGAGAGAGAGAGCTGAAAATTCAAGCTGAAAATGGGTGCTGGGTAGCAGCTAGTAAGATCCACAAATGTCCTGCAAAATTATGGAAAAACTGAAAATGGTGATGAAGTAGGGCGCTGGACAGCCTCCAAACAATCAGCAAAGTGGACAACAAATTGGTGGAGAAATCTGTCAAAGATGGCAAGGTAGTAGGGCGCTGGGCAGTAGCTACCAAAATTCGCACATAACCTGAAAAAAAATGAAGAAAATCGTTGAAAATGGGGATGAAGTAGGGTGCTGGGACAGCCTCCAATCAATCCACAAAATGGGCAGCAAATCGGTGGAGAAAATCAATGAAAGTGACAAGTAGTAGGGCACTGGCTAGCCTCTACCAAATCTATCGGAACCTAGGCTGGAGAGAAGTAGTTTGTAGATAGTTTCCTACAATGCTCCGATATTGAGGTTGTAAGCCATATATATAGCATTGTACAAGATATACTTCTGCATAATCAAATACTGGGACCATTTGTTGGAATTCTCTATTGTACTCAGCAACTGTAGTTGTCTGGTCCAAAAAACATCATTGGATGAAGTCAGATCGATTGAAGATCTGTCTACAAACTCTTTTGAAAGTTAACCAGTTCTCAAGAAGGAAGTCGTGAACGATGTTCCACCATGACTGAACACGTCCTTGGAAACCTGATGAGGCAAAGAAAACCATACTATTGTCATCAATACCTCCACTATAGTAGAAGTTATAATCCAAATCTTCTAGCCATCGACTACAACGAGACTTTCAGTCCAATAGTCATTTCTTTCAGACTGATTGTCAGTAATAAGCCCATAGCTTTTACAAAGCAAAGATAGCTTCTTGAGCATGTAATTTAGTCCTAATGCAGCCCATGGTTTGGAGTACCACTTAACCAGCAACACATGGCATTATCAGTCCCACCAAGGCTAGCAAACAATCAAGTGGCCCCAAGTGAACTTGACAGCATCAAAGCACGATGTTCCATCCCAACCTGAGCAGCAATAGTGGTATGGGCCTGATGAGCCATACATCGATCCGGCCATCAATGAGTACTTTGCTACATATGCTACCCAACCTCAATGCTAAGGTGGAAGAATCTACGGTTGGGCATAGAATCGTCGAATGTCCTCACAAGGACATGTACACACCCTTCTATCAAGAGTATGGATATGGACATTGCTACAAGAATTTCCAACTAAGAGCTGGAGCTAGTGAACCATTGTACTTGATCACGTTGCGATCAACTTCAGCTTCAGAAAGGTCACCACAAACCTCTCCCCTTCTCCATATTCTTGTGCTAGTAGTCAAACGAGCACAAAAACAGAAGGAGGTGGCATCATCATCACCACCATTAGTATCAATAGCTAAAGATCAACCTTCGATGGTAGGACCATATCATAATGCCAAGGAAGAAGGACGACAATATTAGAGAATCCTCCATCGGATATAGGAACCCTAGGCAGAAGAAGCTGCACAAGCCAAAGTGAAACTTGCAGTACCTCTGGCCACAAAAGTTCCAACACCACCAATAGGCTCGCCACTAAGAACAAATCTAAATGATTGTTTGCGTCGTCACGAAGTACCTTTCTAAATGGCAGATCCTGTGGCTACGTAGTTTGTTGATGGAATACCGAGACTATTTTATGTGGTCATACAAAGATCTAAAGGGTATACCACCATAGTCCAGGATACCATACCCTTAGTGGATGGAGCAGTCCCCAAGGTGAACCATTACTACCACTACAATCCTAATTATACGGAGCTCGTCAAATAGGAGTTGAATAAGTTGTTGGACGTCGATTTCATTTATCAAATTGAGTATACGAAATGGGTATCGCCAATAGTCATAGTACCTAGAAAAAATGGCAAAATGTAGATATGTGTAATCTAAAGGCACTAAATGTGGTTATAAAGAAGGATCACTTCCATCTACCCTTCATGAAGAGTGTCCTAGATCATGTATAACAGGAGCATAAGCTTAAAGTTTTTAGGACGGCATCAACGGCTCCAATAAAGTGAAAATTGCATCTGAAGACCAACACAAGACAACATTTGCCAAAGAATGGAAAACTTATGCCTATAAGATAATGCCATTCGGATTTTGCAATGCCCCCAATACCTTCCAAAGAGTTATGCAAGCGACATTGAAAGAGTACCTGCAAAAGTGTTTGGAGATCTTCTTGGATAATTTGTGCATGCACAGGCCTAATTCAGGGCACTTATCTCATCTGGAGAAGGTGTTGATTCAATGTTGCATGTTACAGATATCTTTGAACCCAAAAAAGTGTCAATTTTGGGTGACACATGGCCTCATTTTAGGCCACATCGTATCAAGACATGGAATCACCACTGATCTTTCAAAGATAAGGGTCATTGTTGATCTGCCACCACAAGGGATGATTTGTGAAGTCTACATTTTCCTGGGCCACACTAACTATTATTAGATTTTTATCTTGGATTTTGCGAAGTTAGCAAGGCCAATCTACAAGCTTACCATGGAACCACATTGAACGGAAGAAGCCATATAGGCTTTCCAAAAACTAAATGATGCCTTAGCGCCGACCACCCAATTGGACAATGGAATTCCTTGTGATACGGATGCATCAAAGTATGCAGTTGGAGCTATCTTGAGCCAGCCTCGAGATTGCAAAAAAGATTTTCCAATCCGATTTGCAATTGCCAGCCAATAGCTTAGTGAATTAGAAATGAATTATTCAACCATAGAGCAAGAAGCCCTAGTGATGATTTTTGCGGTCAACAAGTCTTTTGCACTTCCATCAACCCTTGTTATATCTGGTAAATAAAACTTTCAACACAAGGCAAATAACCTGATGATTACTTTTGTTGTTAGATTTTGATTTTAGGATCGTGATACGCAAGGGGAAGCAGCACTACATGGCAGATCATGTATCGCAGATCAAAGAAAAGGAAACCACATTCCAACCTGATGACGAACTGCTAGATGTTGTCTTGTTTTATATTTACATAGTACCAGAATGGGCTGCAAACATTATTGAATATTTAATGCGGGGCCAACCATACAAGAATTTACCAAAGGCGAAACATCCTAAGTTGATACTTAGAGCCAAACTTTACCAACTGATTGTCGGCCAGTTATATCGACAAGGATCAGATAACATCCTCACCAAGATACTGGTGGTCGCCCGTTTATAAGGACATGGAAGTATACCTAAGAAAATGTGATGTATGCCAATGATCCATAAGACCGACTAGAATGAATTATGATTTGCTATATTCGGTCATGACTCAAACGCCATTTGAGAAGTGGAGATTGTTTTATATTGGTCCCATCCATCTAGCAACAAAAAGCTCGCAAGCTCGATATATTATCGTGGCTACCAATTATCTAACCAAATGGGTAGAAGCCAAGGCGGTATGAGTGGCTGATGCCAGGACTACTGCCAAATTTCTATATGAACATATCATTGTGCGCTTCGAATGCCCGGTTGAGATAGTCAGTGATCGCAGAAGTCATTTTGTCAATGAAATCATGAAGGCTCTATTGGAAAATTCTTCATGATCCAACTATTCAGCATGCCATATTATCCTCTAGGTAACGGGCAGGCAGAATCATCCAATAAGATCTTGTGTAGCGTTATTACAAAAACGGTCGAAGCTAGTAGATATGATTGGAAACATAAGCTACTATACTACTTTATGGGCATTTAGGATAGCATATAAGGCTAGCACAGATCAGACAACATTTCAACTGGTTTATGGTCAAGATGCGATAATGTCAGTGGAGTTTTTGGTACCATCATTGAGGGTTGCAACCACACAACGTCTATGAAAAGTTATGATGCACGTGATGGATCTTTGATTTTGGGCCTATTTGATCAACACATCTAGAAATAGCTAGAAGGTAGAAAATAAAAATACAATAAGGTATTTTCCCTGCCTATACAACAACAGTAGCCTATTGTCCTTCACACACGTGGATTCAAGATCTACAAGAAAATCAACATTCTACACGTAGAAACTCAAGATACATGTGAAAATGACATGAGATGGACATAGAATCAACAAAGATGAGTTCTCCTTGTATAATAAGAGAAAAAAGATCAGTTCTCCAAGCTGGTACAACTATTTATAATAGCCATAATGTCATTTGGCCCTATACTCCAACTATGCCCTGAAATGGCAACTTCTAGGTACTTTATCAAAAACCTATAAATTATGGTCCAAATGCAATGTACCAAAATTGACCAATAAGAATGGGTCCAAACATGATCTCATCCACTTATGTACTTATTAAAAATAATAATAACACTATTTAGAGCCTTATTGACAAATATGAGACTATTTCTATGTTCAGGGTACTGCAGCATCAGCCCAGCAGGTCAGACCCAAGTTCACACCAAGAAGACTTGATCCTCCTGAATTTGTTGGACCAGCAAAGTCTCAAACCGTAACTAAACCAGTGTCGAAAAACTGCTATAACTGTGGAGAGCCGGGACATTTTTCACCTGACTGTCCTCAACCGCGAAAGCCGATTGGTTATGTACTGTTATGCTCGAACTGTAGAGAGCCTGGTCACAAGTATCATGATTGACCTCAGCCACAGAAGCCGCGACCCAAATATAATATTACTTTTGAGTTGCTGCTGGCAGATAACACTTATTACAAAAAGCAACTGAAAGGTCTTTATGCCCCAAAAAAAAAGAAAAAAATTTCTTTGCCAGACGCTGGTGTTCTGTCTATTAGTTTAGGTGATCTCGGTGCACCTGAAATTGATATTACCATTGCGGGATGCCTGATAGAAAAAGTGCCAATTGACTCTGGTTCCGGCGTGAGCTTATATAACAGAAGATACAGCTCATGCTTTGGGGCTGATTGACATTCAATTGACACAGCGAAACATCAGGTTAGCTGATTCGACATGACAAAAACCTGTTGGAGAACTGAAGGATGTCACTATTTACATTCAAGCCAAGCCATTCACAATGAATTTCATAGTTATCAAACCACTCGGTTTATCATCCTATTTTGTGCTGATTGGACAACCTTGGCTTTATCAATCAAACGCAAGTGTTCATTGGAAATCCATAGAGCTAAGATTTCAGACTGGTGAGATCAATAATCGTGGTAAGCTAGTAGAACAAATAATCACCTGGAGTCGGGACAATATGATGGTGACACGTCTTTGTCTGACACCAGTTTTACATCAGAGAAATCTTCTTATGCCTTAAATGTTTTTTCTAACGCATCTAACATTGAAGTTCAATAATTTCGAATGTTATGAGAATGCTGATGAAGAAGAATTCTTCGATGCTTGCAACACTGAAGTGGATGTTTCGTATGAAGAAATTAATGTTGCAGACACGAACTCGAAAGAGTTTGATGATTCGAGTGACGAATTTGAACACGAATTTGGTAACAAGAACCAGACTGACAACAAGAATACATCTAGGGAGTCAACCATGCGCAAAATTCATGGCCATACCAAGGCCAGTATGACAGAAGGTATCATATTACCATATTCTACTGAACTAATTGAACTTGCACCTAGCAGATTTGTGCATGTTTCAAAGTCACTTGGAGAATCGGAGTTAGCGAAATTCACTGAACTATTGAAGAAGTATCAAGATGTTTTTGCCTGGTCGCTTGACGCTTTGAAGGGTATACCTGCAGAATTCGGAGAGCATCGTATTGATCTTAAGGAAGATGTTGTACCTGTTCGACAGAGACAATATCATCTCAATCCTAAGTACTCTCTCATGATTAAGGACGAACTCAACAAACACCTTAAGACTGGTATAATCTATCTCATCTTAAGCAGTGAATGGGTTTCACCCATTGTTGTCATCCCAAAGAAGAAGAGTGGCAAAATACGAATAAGCCAAGATTTTCGCAAACTCAATGCTGCCACAAGGAAGGATCATCATCCTCTGCCCTTCACTGTTTCCATCTTAGATCAGGTTGCTGGTCAAGAGCGTTACAGTTTCTGTGAAGGTTTTTCTGGTTATAATTAGGTTGGAGTGCGGAAGGAGGATCGTTCAAAGACCACATTCACTACGGATTGGATCACTTATGCCTACAACAAAATGCCCTTGGTCTTTGTAATGCTCCAGCGACTTTTCAGCGAATCATGATGTTAATATTCGCTGCCTTCCTAAGAACTTTTCTCGAAATATTTATTGATGATTTCTGTGTATATAGTGATATAAAGACGCATTTGCAAAAGCTGAAATTAACATTGCAACGGTGTCGAGATACTTGTTTATCTCTTCATCCAGAGAAATGTTTTTCGGTATGAAAGAAGGGATATTACTTGGACACAAAATATCTAACAGAGGAATAGAAGTCGACAAAGATAAAGTCGAGCTTATAAAGAATCTCCAGATACCAACCAATTTACGTGAACTAAGAGCTTTCTTAGGACATGTCGGCTATTACCAAAGATTTATTCAAAATCATGCTTCTATTGTTGCCTCTCTTACACATCTACTGAAGAAACAAGTGGAATACTTGTGGACGAATGAACATCAGAAAGCATTCGAAGAACTTAAGCAAAGGTTGATCAATGTTCCTATTCTGAGGCCACCCAACTGGGCTATTTTATTTCATAGTTATGTGGATGTTTCTACATTTGCTATTGGCATCTGTCTAAGCCAGAAGGACGACCAGAAGAAAGATCATCCCATTTACTATGCAGATCGACAGCTCAGTGCATCAGAGAAGTATTATTTGGCTATAGATAGGGAAGCACTTGGCATGATTTTCACTGTTAAAAAATTTCGACTTTATTTGTTGGGATATGCATTTATTTTTCATGTTGATCACTATGCTCTTAAATATTTTGTAAATAAACCAGATCTATCAGGATAAATTGCTCCATGGGTTCTACTTCTGCAAGAATTCACTTATCAAGTAGAGCTTCATCAAGGAAAATATCATACAAATGCTGATTATCTTTCACTACTCAGCACGGGAAAAATTGAAGAACCTATTAATGATGATTTTCTAGACGAACATTTATTCGAAATTTCATCTACACAAACACCATATTTTCTTACGTATAGTATGCATCCTATTTTGCCAATTGAATTTGAGGTGAAAATTTTTCGTATTCAAGCTCAATGAATAGATGCAGAATGTATAAATGAAACGTTGACGAATATTGAAGAACTAGCTGAAGCTTGTGAGAAATCACAAAAACTAACGAAGGAAATCCAGGAACAAAGAAAGAAGAAGTATGATAGTCGTATTAAAAAATGTGATCTTAAAGCTGATGACTTTGCATTGATATATGTCAGTCGACATCAAAAATTCCCTAGAGGTGTTTGAGAACGGTTCTGTACAAATGCAATCACTTGAAGGTGAACTGTTACCTACACATATTAATGGGTCCAGATTGAAGAAATACTACCTTTGACTAGAATTTTTTTTTTTATTATTCTTATTATTTTCTAGTATTTTTCTAATATTTTTCGCGACTTTTCCTTTATCTTTTCTAGCAATTTTCGTGAAATTTTCTTGACTTCTCTCAATCTTTCAATATAATTTTGAAAGTATTTTCGAGAATTTTTTGCGACACTAAATTTGTTAATCAAATTTTCGTAAATCGTTTTCGAGAATTTTTCTAGAATCTTTTCTAGCATTTTCTTCAGTTTTCCGAGAAATTTTCTAGTATGTTGTTAAAATTTTCGAGAAATTTTTGTGAGTTTCTGTATCATTTTTTTAGG
This sequence comes from Diphasiastrum complanatum, assembly GCA_029204225.1. Classification (NCBI taxonomy): domain Eukaryota; kingdom Viridiplantae; phylum Streptophyta; class Lycopodiopsida; order Lycopodiales; family Lycopodiaceae; genus Diphasiastrum; species Diphasiastrum complanatum. The sequence goes on from CM055100.1 coordinate 4,373,543, forward strand.
ATTCTAAGAGAAAGTTTTGCGAAACTTTCTAGAATATTTCTAGCATATTTTTGAGAATCTCTCGAGAATATGTCAACCTACTTTTTGTATTCCTCCATTAAAGATGATGGCCACGTGATCATCATTTTTCACACGTGTGTACACTCACATATCAAAACAAATATTGTTTTTTTTTATTAATTTTTTGTTCTTTTCACAAACGATCTTTCGTCATTAAAGATCGATTTGTCAAATTATAGTTTCAAACATTGAGCCATGCACGTCCTCCATAAATGGAAGTGACAGACGTCATGTCACCATGCCACGTCATCATCCCTTCCACACTGCTACTGCATATCAGAGTTATTTTCTATTTTTCTTTCTTATACTTTCTACTTGCGAGTTTATGCTTTCCTGCGCTCATTCTCTTTGCGATCAACACATTCTTTTAACGAACTATTGCGATCTACGGAACTATCGTCAAACATTCGACCAATGGCTTCTGGATCAAGCTCTAGCTCTACCATCATCTGGAAAGCATGCGCAGGAATCCGCCTGGCATCCATCCAGTCTTACTTGGATTGATGCAGGTTGGGTAATCTGAAAGTGGACCTCTCCATCATTCTCTCTGACGTTAACACGGAATTTGTGAACTCCATCCACTCAATTTCTGAGGTGGACTTCAAAGTTCATGTGCGAGGCCAATTTTTCACCATTATTGAAGACTTGTTCTGCACAGCCCTCGGACTACCATTGGATGGGAAAATGGTTTCAACGAACAAAGACTCAGTGGATGAAGCAGCCCACTTTTTGAGCAACTGTTTCGTACCCACGAAGGGGTACAAAATTTCAATGATCCGCGACACAACATTTAAACTGTTTTGTAAATACGCGAACCAAGCAATATTTTTGACGGATGCGGATGCCACAATTTCAGATCAAAATTTTGGTTACATATTGGACGCACTCACCACTATTCCAGTTTGCTTCGGCGTTATTACCTACAGGGCTTTTTTGCGATGGATTAAGAATCAAAAGTTTTCTGGCGTTGGAGCACATGTTTCTATATTGAGTGCCAATTTTGACATTTTGACCGAGCAGGAGAAAACAATGCTGACGGGAAGGATGTTGGCTGCCAAGCCAATTGATCTTTCTAGCATCCTGTCTGTTCCTATTTTGGTTGCACCAGATGCTGCACCAGTAGTCGAAGTGGCAACTCCCACTTCTATGGAGATTGATGTTGTACCATCCCAACCAGATACAGTTCCAGCTGGGGCAATGGATGGCGCTGCTGCTGCTGCTGATTCTTCAAAGCTCCCATCTGCTTCTACATCTCAGAAGCAGTAGAGTGCATCCACCACTGATGATGATGCAACCCAGTCCAACACATCAGACAAAGGACGACCAGCTGCGGAAGGCGATACTGGGGCTCCTATTGAAGATTAAGACAAACCAAACAACTAGCCCCAATGGTTTTGATCCATGACAGAAGAAGCCAAGAATTTAGTGGCTGAAGTGTACTGGATAAGTACCACCGACAATTCACCATGGAGCTTATCAACTCAGAGAGAAAATCTCTAGAATCTCTCAAGGAGTCCTACAAGAAGATCGATTCGCTCGAATCAAACAACATGAAGCTGATCGAACAAAATCGTTCTCTCGAAACACAGCTTCAGACTCTAAAAAAGGAAGCTGATTCTTTGAAGCAGACAAATAAGACGATTCAGGCCAAGTCTGATAATTTTCATACTCAAAATGATTCTTTGAAACAACAAATCTTGGCTGTGAATCAACATAACGTCGCCCTCCAGATAAATTTGCAGGAGGAGAGAATGACGTGAATAAAGACAGAAGCTGTTCTTTTTGTGAGCACTAATGCAGGGTTAGTCACAGTCGACCTCACGAAGCTGAACCAACTCCAAGGCCAGATGCTCAAAAATTTTCGAGTCGAGTTCTTACAACCGCTCGAGGATGCAAAGGCACTTTTCGAGGAAGAGTTGGCTGCGACACCTTAATCAGCCAGAGTGGAGTATTGTTGTACTACTCTGATAACATCTCATCTGTAGAACGCGTTTCATTTGATTTGATAGAGGTAGATTATTGTTCTGAAACTATTAACATTACATTTTCCAAACCATAAGTAATACTGGTTACTTTTTAATGACTGTTGACAACCAGAATAACACTCGAAACCACTTGCCATAATTGTGCCAAGTACATAACTTTCTAACGTTGTCCTCTATGGGAACGACATTATTTACTATAAAATATATATTAACCATGTTGGTATAGTACGACAAAAATAGAAATTTATGGATCTTTCTCTATGGTTGACGGAATTAGGCACTGAAAATTGCTACCCAGGAAGGTTCTACTGAAGCCAAGCTAATCCTAGAAGAATGGAGTCAGCCATGAAGCATGTCAAGAGCAATCGCCTTTCTCTCAGGCTATGGAAGGAAAAAGTCTGTTGGGGCTTACAGTCTGAAAACCGAAGAGTTATTTCAATAGGAAACCTTTTCTGGACCCAAAGGGCTTGAAAGCCAACGCTTCATTAAAAATATATTTTTTGAAGTTTTAGTTCAATTTAGCAAGCAAATTGGTTTTTGGGCCTATCATTGGCTGGAAGGCATCTATTTTGGCCATCCTTGGGCCAAAATGACCTCTGAAACTGGCTGCTCAGAGCCAGCAAATAGAGTGACGTTACAAAGTAGGGAGAAATGTGTTTCATGGAGTTTTCATCACCATTCTATTGAGCGGAGTGCAGCTGACCTAGTGATGGGCTACATTCGCCATTTGGGTACTGTAGGGCCAATTTTGGGGTAATTTTTGGCTGGTGAAACCTACTACAAGGTAGTAAAATGAGACATTATCACTTCAAAATCGTTATTACTTACTTCTAATAGGGTAACAGGGTGTTTGGATCGGTAAATGCAGTATGGGGGCGGATGGTAGTGGAATTGTGTGGAAAAAGCTAGTATCGGTGATGAAAGTGCAGTTTGACGGCGTGACTACTCATCATTGGCGACAATTTTGAGAGGGAAAACAATCACAGGTGAGAGGTAGGCATGGTATGCTAGTTATGGGTGAAAAATTCTCGTGATCACGTTCAACTCTTGGGGTTCAAAACAACCAACATCATGTGGCATTTTGGAGGAACGCTCTTACAAGTACAATCGGCAGTGGCATTGTCGAGTCAGGTGATAGCTGCATTGACACACACATTTGTAGCTTGGAAATTTCTCATTCAGAGGGAAATATGGGCTAGCTTGGAGGTACACACATTTTCTGGCGGTCATAGGTGATTGAAGTGCGAGGTGGTGCCAGTTGGAAGCCATTGGGCAAGATAGTGGACTTGCATTGGATGAGCTGTGTGTGGGACACACGGAGAATGAAGAACGGGTCAATGATCACACTTTGGAGACTCTTGGCAATTGGTGAGTGTGATGATTTTGCGATTTTGCAGTTGGTAAGTCAATTTTGATCAAGTCAAAGTAGCTGTGGAGCAGTGTATCAGGCTTGTCATTGAGGAGATACACTTCAACTGCCTATTCTGGGTAAGTCAAGTCAATTTGCCATATCATAATTGCATCAGGAATGCAGATTCCAGTGATAGTAGGGTGCAGATCATCTGGTTTGGGCCATGGAGGATCTCACAGGTCCACTTGGAGGGATATTGGCATGCACAGTCATGTGAGGGACTTGATGGTGGTTTTGAAGTTTACATCTCAATGTATTCTTAGGGAGTGGTTTGGAACCATTCACAGGAGCAGCTTGGAGCTAGCTTGGGGGAATACAGACGGACACTATAGGGTAGATGCTCAGATCTTAGTGATCGTGGATGGCATTGGGATACTTGATAGGGATAGCACTATAGGATGACATGGGATGATCATCAGGGACATCAATTTCAGATTGGACTTGAGTCATTGGTTTGGACAGGACTTACAGGGGTGATTCATGATGGAATCAGGATGCTGCAAACGCAAATGGGCAAAGCGTGAAGCTTTGGGAGCCAACTCTAGGTTGGAGAACTAATGGAGATTGCACAATTGGGTGTGATTGGAGGACAAACACTATGGTGAGTGTTTTGATAGCGATCTACTGGAGGGTACACTGATGGTGACGACTTCATGGTGTGCTCATTTGGGAGTACAGGATGGCATTATAGCAGGGGGCCAATCATTGGCATTGGCATCGATGGAGAGGCATCTACCATCATTGGCATGGATAAGCTACCTATAGATTTCATGCATTTGGCTATATTTGTAGGAGTCTAGGCTTGGCACAGGTGTTGGAATTTCCATGGTGCAGACTCTCAAGTGGTGAGATCAGAGATAAGCCTAGAAGAAGTCACTCAGAGCCATATACCTCAGTATGATCAAGGAGACAATGGTCTCAAGGTCCCATGAGCGGCGACTCAGGGATATGCTTGTGTTGGCATGGTGTCGGGTGACACATAGCCAGGGAGAGCGAGCGGATGCTAGGAGCCAGGTGGAGCAGGTGATGCCTTGGAGTCGGCTTGTCTAGCAGGATGGTCACCAGGATCGGAGACATCAGGTGAGCATAGTATCTGGATGACGAGTCCATCGGGGTGGCACTCAAGGAGATGCTACACTTGCTCAGGTATGACATGTCATTTGATGTATGGATGATGTTCTTTAGTTGGTGCATCATGTGTGGTGAGATAGGTTCCTTGGTGGGAGGCCTATGTTGTTACATACCTATGTAACTAGCAGTACTTCAGACCTCTATTGCTCCATTTAGTATTGGGGGCTAAATGGCAAGCTATCCTTGGATAAGGATTACCCTTAGGATTAAGGGTATGTGCCTTTGGATAAGGACAGGCAAGTGACTATAGCTTGGTCGGAGGTATGGAGTCACGTGACCCTTGGATAAGGGATACCCTTAGGATTAAGGGTAGGTGTCTTAGATTAAGGTACTAGTGTCCTTGATTAAGGACAGGTAGGTGTCTATGCCTTGGATGGAGGTATGGAACCTAGAGAGGTGCCAAAAAGTCATTGGATGACTATTTTTCTAAACCTTGGGCCTCAACCTTGAACCATATCACTTTAATGGTTTAGGACCAAAGTATACATGCACAACTTGGGCAATGGGACCTAGTAGGAGGGCGCCATTCTAAAGTGTCCATTGAGTTTCCAACTCCCACAAGAAAGGCATTCAAAGAGTCATAGGTTATGGAAGGAGTCTCTTGACCTTCCATAAGCCTATGGAGGTTCTTGGAGATTTTTTAACTCCCGTAGGCTTCTCTCTCTCTCATTGGATGGGCATGGAACTCCATAGTGCACTGGAGGGGACCATGGACCATCTATATGAGGGTAGTAGGGCGCCCATTGGGAGGAGGAGAGATCTCTCTTGTTTGCTTTGCTTATGCTCTAGTGTTTCTACTAGTGTTTAGAGTGCTTTCTTGTGGTAGTATGCTTAGGGTTTGGATCTTGCTTATGGTATGGGACATAAGTAGGGTTTGGATCTTGAGTATGCTATGGAGTATTGTGGTATGCTTGTGATTTGTTTATGGTTAGCAAGGGGATACTAGATAGATCTTGCTTGGAGCTTGGATCTAGCTATGGTTGGGTGGCGAATACTTGAGGCCAGCTTGTTATTTATCTTTGTGTTTAAAGACTAGGGACACATGTGGAGGAGAGATCCTTGGAGGCTTGCAGATCCTTGCTTGCAGGGCGGCATCCTAGCTTGGAGTTGGGGAGCATCTTGAAGGTTGTAGGTTGCTTGGAGGACATTTGGAGGCTCACCTCTACTTGTAAAAGTATGTACTGGTCAAATCAAAGTTGGCAACGTCAAGCAAACTTATGTTCCTATCAACATAGCTTCAAAATTAGGCCAAGATTTGACCTCATCTTCATAAAGACATTCTTGGTGAGTTTCTGTATATTCATTCATTGAGTCTTTGGTAGACTCTTGTGCTTGGAGCATGGAGAATGGATGGGGATCAGCTTTCAGGAATTATTGGACAGTTGGATATGCTTGGATGTGAGGGCATCTTGTTACAGGTGTGGGCCACGGTTGAGGACATGATTTGGTGACTAGTGGTGTAGCAGCAGATCTACAGGTGGCACATGTGTTGGTACAACAGGATACCAATTATGGGCAGACCTTGGTCATGTATTTGATGCTTTATCATTCATTTTGGTTTGCATGAGTGTGTGGGCTTGCATGTTACCTTGTCACGAGGGTCTAGATCTGAATCGGAGCTGTATGTAGTTGTGCATTTGCTACGTTAGAAGCAAAGTAATCATTTGGTATGCTCTTTGACTTGTCATTATGTCTACTAGCTGTTTATCCAGTGAGGGTATAGTCTTATGGTGGCAGTAAGATTTCCTCATGTTGAGCCTCATTCGCTCATTTATGTCATCTTATAAGTGTCTGATAGGATGTCAGCCTAGCTAGATGGAGGATGTAAGTCACATGGTGGCAATGGGATTTTCTCAATTTGAGCCATGTCACTCATGTGGCCCACTTGTGTTCAAGTCAAATTGGGGACGAGTCGGTTGGTCAAGAGTATGGTAGACTCTTTGTATGACCATTGTGTTTACATGATACTTTGTGAGTCAAACCTAGTGGTTTGTTGGTGTGCTTGAGTGTGAGTCAAGTACAGGGGAGTAGGGATATGCATAGCATCTTTTGGACACTCCAGACATTGCTACAGTTTGTATTTCTTTACCCCTATCACATTTGAGTTAAGGGAGAGAGTTAGAAATCGAGTTGTGATCTGATTCATTAGTATAAGCTCTAAATGTGATAATGTAATTATTGTACAGTTTATTTGGTTTATTGTATATGGTTGTGATCATGATGTGACCCGTTAAGATATATTGATCGGCCACTGATCCCATAGCCGGCTACTTGGGTTAGCCGAGTAGCCACACATAGGAAAAATTAGCATATACAGAGTTATATACAATACTTGCTATACTCAGGGGCATGTCTTGAGTTTTTTGGTCGAATTTGGCCATGTTGGGCCCTTGATAGGTGGTAGGCCAATTTTAGGACACCTGCCTTTTCATGCAATTTGTGAATACTCTATATGCACAGTGTTTCTTTGTAATCTATTAACTTTTGTTGTGCCATTTTTTAGAGCTTCTGAGGAGTGGCTATGGCAATTGTGTGATGTGATCTGCATACTACACTAGATTCTAGTGGAATTTCAACTTAGACCACATGCATCAATGGTAAATTCACATTGATAGTGAAAAAAGTGAGTTTAGAGTTTTTGAGATTCAGAACAAAGATTGCAAGTGTCTCATGACCACTATGTTATGGCATAAAAGGTTTGGATACATCCCTACTAACGATGAACAAAGAGAGTATCTTCTAAATCTTGATTGATTGATGTTCACTTTCTTTGAATAAACAACATCATCCACTATTTCTTCAACTTCAATCTTGAGTTGAGTGATCTCCTAGCACTTGTACATTTAACACAATACATTTATATTTTGATAATGATGGATCTTAATGGTTTAGACTTCCAATAGGTCCAATCAAGCACTGGAGTTTTCAAAATAACCAAATTAATCAAGACTAGCTTTGAATTTTGGCTATATGTGCATATAAAATGATTGTGGCAATTGCTCCTAGAATCACTATGATCAAGCAATCAAAGCAACCTTAAATGTTTGTAGGATAGCAAATCACTTCATTATCATTCAATTAACTATCTAAATTATAGTGACAAGGTTGATCTTGAACAGATTTGAGAATATAGGTCTCCTTTGGATCTTCTTCAACAGTAACCTCCCCAATCTGATGAAGCTCCCTTTGTTTGATTTCTATCCTCTCTCTCCCTAATCCTATAGCTAACCTAGATCCATTCATTTGCTATATATATTTGTACAGTCACACAGTTTGCAAAAATACACAAGTTATTTGACAGTCTGCAAAAATACATGAGATTGTCCAACAATCTACTGAAATACACTAGAATCACTTGAATGTTGATGATAATGCTTCTTGATTTGACCATTTCACATTTACAAAATTGAACGACCTTGTGTGTGTCTACAAAATCGATTGTATCGATCCTTGAAACTTTGAAGTGTGGATCAAGTAAAGCCATCATTGAATTATGAGGAGTCTAGCATGTGTGCAAGCCAGTGAATGGAAAACCCATTGAGATGCAAGGAGACTAATGGGATCAAGGGTAGACCGCCACGTAGCCAAAGCATTCATAGCATCGTTGCTTTTTTATCCTTGGCCGCTCCATGTACCAAATCTTTGGCCATAGTTAGGAGCTAATTAATTAGTTATTTACATGCTTAGGAGGTGGCCGAGTTGAGACCTAAATCAATTTTCCACATTATAGGCTTAATTTGAGGAAATTTAGAGATTAGGCACATGTTTTACCTAATCCACCTACAAAATGGATATGATATCTAGATTAGATGGCAAGGTTAGGTCCATACCTAACCATGGACATTCTAGATCTCACATCCAAACTGATGATTTTAGTCCAAATTTTTTAGAATACTCACCTCAAACTTAGAACAATTCCAAATTGAAACATTTAAGAAATAATTAGCTAATTAGAAAATTGAAGATTAAAATTAATGTGAATTTTCAAAAAATCATAAAAGCTTTTATAAAACAGGTCTCTTTGCCATTTCTCGTTTCAAAAGATTTTGTGTTTATCGAGCACTAATCCTACTAACATTGTGAATCTCTTTCTATCACAAATTTCAATAGACAGATGATCTAAGTTATTATAGACATGTTTGGGACAAATAAAACATATTACGTACTTCATGATATAAGTGAAATATGGGTGAAATCAAACTCATTGGGTAGAAAAGTTCAACGTGCAACATAATGGCCAACAACACCAACCGACTACCTCAATGGATGTTTGGCACTCAAAATTCAAGTGGAAGGACTAATGGATATAACATAAAGCCCAAAGTACTAATTTTAAAACAAGTCGTAGTGGTAGTTAACCCATTGTAAAAAATGCCATTTGCAATTTCAATTACCAACAACCATGTCATTTCTAGCAGACATGTCATCAGCTCAAGTAGCAAAGTGTTACAATGACGATCAAAATGAAGAGATAGACCTGACCAAAGAGGGGATTGATACAATTCAACAAATTGGAACCCTTGCGGTGTATAAACAAGATCTGATGACAACATGAGTCAAAGAGAATGAAAATTGTTGTATGTGAAAGGAACATTGGTGAACATGTGCATCCACTTCGTGGTTGATGTTGGAGCATCATACAACTATTCATCATAATGCTTGGTTGATAAACTAGAGTAATGGAAAGAGGAACATTAGCAAATAATGTTTTGACTACACTAAGAGTATGGCATAGTCACTTAATGTGAAAAATACAGATCCTAAGTGGATCTAAACTCCAAGATCATTGGCTTGAATGCTTGCACTCCAAACTACATAAGCTAGGAATTGGCAACACATTCTATGCTACCTAGAATGCAAAGAACTTGATCAAAAAGCATTTATCACAAATGGAAACTTCCATAAACATCAAGTGCGGCCCAAAATAGCATTATACAGTCCATAATACATCAGCCTATCACTTTTGGAAAGCACCTAAGATCATACACAATAGCTTGAAGACAATACACACAACAATGCTCTCAATGGAGGAAGAAACAATGACAATGATCTATTGATCTCAATGAAGCATACAAAAGGTTTCTCCAACCTGTTCTCCACGACTTCCCTACTATTTATGGATGAGGAAGATGACTCTCTCTCCTCTCTCTAGAAGGTACTTGACCCTAGATATTCCCTATATAGGAAAAATAGCTAAAAATGGCTTATATGACCAAAATACATCAAAATGGTCTCATTTTGAAGGGTATGAAGTTTGACACTTCATCATACTGAAAAAATACAGTAAATAAAAACATTGTGGCCTGGTTCACACGTGTGAAACTCCAGAACCAAAACTATTTACAATTTTAGCCAATTTAGGCCTCAAACTAGCTAGGAAATGTTGACAATTTTCACACTCCCTCTTCAACATTGGATGCTAGTTTCAACATAGTCTTTGAGCACATTCCAAGATTAGATCTATGCATTAAATATAGGTCCTTTCCCAATGGTTTGGTGAAGATATCAGCCACACACTCCTTTTAAGAGACATGTTGAAGCTCCACCTCTTTGGCAATGACTTGATCTCTCACAAAATGGTGAGCAATCTCAATGTGCTTGCTCCTTGCATGAAAAACAGGATTGCTTGCCAAGCTTTGGGCTGAAAGGTTATCACAAAGTATGATTGGAGTCTTCTCTGGTTCCAGCAAGTGAAGATCCAATAACATCCTCTTGATCCAAAGAATCTCCTTGGTGCATGTTGTTAATGCCTTGTACTCGGCTTCGGTGGAAGATAGAGAGATAGTTGGTTGCTTCTTTGATAGCAATGAGACCACTCCATCTCCAAGATAGATTGCAAAGGCACTTGTTGACTTCCTATCCATTTGATCACCTGCAAAATCTGAATCTGAAAATCCACAAAGGTTAGGTGTAGTACCTCCATACAAGATGCCAAAATCTCTAGATCCCGAGATGTATCTAAGTACTCTCTTTCCTAGCTTCCAATGAGCCTCACTAGGATCTTGCATAAATTGACTTAGTTTACCAACCACAAAGCTTAGATCAGGTCTTGTGATGGTTAACCATATAAGAGATCCTATTAGCTTTCTATAGAGAGTAATGTCCTTGAAGGATCTTTCATTACTTCTTGTAGTTAGCTTTACATTTGATTCCATAGGAGTAGAAACAACTTTACAATCTTCCATATGAAACCTTTTTAGAATAGAGTTAACATACTTTTCTTGACATATGAATGTAGATTTAGAAGTTCTAATAATCTCTATTCCTAAGATATAATGAAGTTTACCAAGATCTTGAATTTCAAACTCTCTTTTGAGTGCCATCTTGATTTCATCTATATCTAGATTGTTACCACCACTTAAGATAATGTCATCAACATAGATCAAAAGTAAAGTGATATCATTTTCATTCAATCTAAAGTAGAGAGAATGATCATACTCACTCATAACAAAGTTTTGAGAAAGTAAGAAGGAATTGAGCTTAGCATACCAACTCCTTGGTGCTTGCTTTAGCCCATACAAACTCTTTTGGAGATAGCACACATGATTAGGCTCATCATGTGAAACATAGCCCTCGGGTTGCTCCATGTAAATATCTTCTTCAAGATCACCATTCAAGAAGGCATTAGTAACATCCATTTGCCACATATCCCAATCATAAAGAGTTGCAAGAGAGATTAGGATTCGAATAGTTACCATCTTTGCCACGGGTGCAAAGGTCTCATCATAGTCAATACCATATTCTTGAGCATACCCCTTTGCCACCAACCTTGCCTTGTACTTGTTGATTGATCCATCTTGATTTGTCTTGATCTTGAAGATCCACTTACAACCAATTGCCTTCTTGTCCTTTGGAAGCTTTACCAACCTCCACGTGTTGCTTTTGATGAGTGCTTGATGCTCATGATCCATGGCTTGGATCCATTCCTTCTTTTGAATTGCTTCACCTACACAAGTTGGTTCATCAAAAGAGGTAAGAAAAGCAAAGTTAGAGTTGTCCACCACTTGCTTTCCTTTTTCATCATAGGTTAGCCTTGATGGCTTAGCCCTTTGCCTTTGAGTCTTCCTTGAAGTTTGCTTTGGAGTGGCATCTCCATCTTCATCCAAGACATCTTGCACATCATGATGATTAGTAGGCACATCAACATCAACATCAACAACATTGGAAACATTCTCTTCATGAAAGATGACATCCCTACTTATGACAACTTTCTTTGTAGAAGGAATGTACACTTTGTAAGCCTTGCTTACTTCACTATAGCCAACAAACACACCCTTCTTTGATGAAGGATCTTCTTTAGTTCTATCATCAAGTGTGATATTGACAAAACATGTACATCCAAAGATCCTACAATGCTTGACACTCGGCCTTCTACCATAAAGAACCTCATGAGGAGTTTTACCATCCAAGGAAGCACTTGTCCATCTATTACATAGATAGTTAGCACATGCTAAAGCTTCCCCCCAAAAAGACTTAGCAAGATTAGCATGTAGTCTCATTGCCTTGGCACATTCACAAAGGGTTCTATTCTTCCTCTCGGCCACTCCATTCTGTTGTGGAGTCCTAGGACTAGACATCTCCCTCTTAATCCCATGTGCTATACAAAAGTCTTTGAACCTATTTGAGGTGTATTCCCCTCCATTATCAGATCTTAAGCATTTGATCTTTGTATTGAATTGGTTTTCCATTTCATTCTTGAACTTGACAAATGCAGCAAACACTTCATCCTTACTTTTAAGAAGATAGATCCAAGTATACCTACTAAAGTCATCAATGAAAGTTGCATACATCTTTGCCCCACCATTGCTAGTTGTACTAGAAGAATGAATATCAGAATGCACAAGTTGAAAAGCTTCTTTAGATCTAGAAGTAGATCTAGAATAAGCAAGTCTATGAGATTTGGACAAGGCACAATGTTCACAAACACTATTGTTTGCAACAAGACTTTTAGGGAGACCAAGAACAAGCTCTTTCTTTGCCATTACCTCCAAAGATTTGAAGTTGGGATGGCCCAACCTCTTGTGCCAAACTTCTTGGTTTGTCAATTGCTCCCTAGCCATACATCCTTCATGATTAGAGATCACACATGCATCAAGCTTGAAAAGTTTACCATGCCTCCTACCTTGAGCAATCAAGGATCCACATTTACTTATCAAACATGCATCTCCAATGAACTCCACATCAAGTCCTTTGTCAATCATTTGACTTACACTAAGCAAATTCTTAGTGATTGAAGGAATGTACAAAACATTTTCAAGATTTGCTTTCCTATTTGTTGAAAGGGAAATAGGAGTAGTGCCTATGCCTTTGATGTCACATTGACCATCATTTGCAGTGTAGATGATGTTACCTTCTCCCTCATAAGACAATAAGGATGTAAAGTATTCCTTATGTCTTGTCATGTGAGATGAGGCTCCACTATCAATCCACCAAGGATCATTATCATCTATGTTGGCTAACAAACTTGAAGTCATAACAAGTGATTCACATGTGTTATGTTCTTCCTCATCTATTGTAAGATTTCCTTGCCTCTCTCCTTGCTCTCTTTTCTTCTTATAACATTCATTTGCAAAATGACCTTTTATCCCACAATAAAAGCACTTGAACTTTGACTTATTGTTCTTAGTAGAAGAGGAAGAGGAAGAGTGATCATCATGATCAAAGTTACCACCTTTGGACCATTTCCCTTTGCCTTTACCTTTGCCCTTGAATTTGCCTTTTGTGAAGAAAGCCTCTTCACCTCCACCTTGCAAGGATGCACCATCAAGCTTTGATTGCAACCTATGTTCTTCAGCCAATAAGATTTCTTGCAAGTCAACCACACTTGGCAAGACTCTTTGAATGGCAAAACTTTGCACAAGGTTAGCATGTTCATTTAGCAAACCATTCAACATAACTTGGACTATTTCACCATCTTTTATGTTCTCATCAATGCATGCTAAATCATCACTTAGGGACTTAACTCTCAAGATAAATGCATGAGCACTTTCACCCTCTCTTTGCCTACTAGAAAATATTTGTCTCCTTAGGGTCAATACCCTAGATGTGGACTTTGATTCAAAGAGCTTCTTTAAGGCATTCCATGCCTCACTTGCACTTTGACACTTTCCAACTTCCTTGAGAAGTTCATTTGTAACATTCATTTTAATGATATGAAGAGCCCTTTTGGCCTTCTTATCAAACCTTTGTTGCTCTTGAAGTGTGAGAGGTCTCTCTTCAATTTCTGCAACTATGTCCATGAGTTCATTCAACTCAAGTAAGGACTCCATCCTCACTTTCCAAGTAGAGTAGTTTGATGAACTCAACCTTTCACTAGACTCTAGCATGATCCCACCATTGGAAGCCATGATTCTAATGTTTCTTCAACTTTTAGGTTCTGTCCTAAAGCACTTAGCACTCACTTTTCTCTCAACAAATGATAGATAAAGAGATCTATGAAGATTTAGGACCCTAAAACACTTCTATCTTGAACCTAGATGGTTTCCAAGCATAGAAAGGAAGATTGAAACACATGCAACACTTTGCACACACTAAGAATGGATTACAAAATCAAACCAACCTGAACACACTCTTGCTTAAGCTCTCAAACTTTCCAGCAAGTGACCAAATCAAGTTATGGTGTGAAGAGTTACTTGCATTCTTAGAAAATACCCAAAACTAGGATGCCAAGATTACCTAGTAATGAACAAACTTGATCAACATATGATCAACACACTAAGATATTGATTCAACCTGTAAAACCACATGTAAACCACACTTCTAAAAGTTTATAAACTCCAGCAAGTGATAAATACAAGATTTAGAGGTGAATGAATGAGCACACTTAGTGAATCACAAGACTAGCTTCACTATCTTGTCAAATCTTGGTGTTTAGATGTAGATCTAAGATCACTTCACATGAGAATGTTCCTCAACCTGTTAAGAACCTGAAAACACACTTGCATAATGGTTAACACCTTCCAGCAAATGCTCCAATCAAATTACATAAGGAGAGTTACTTACATGCTCAACAAAGTACACCAAAATTTATGCCAAAATTGATGACAATCTTTACAATATGCTCTTCACAATGGAGCTTACAATATGTTCACCCAAAAAAGGGGATCTTTCATCCAAATGGGAGCTTTGCTCAGCCTTTAGGAGAATTACAACTCACTCAAAAGAGCATTTGTCATCCACTTAAGGAGAAGTTTCATCCACTTAAGGAGAGTGTTCATCCAAGAATGGAGATTGTCAACAATAGGATTGAAAAGAACATTGTTAGTATTGAATATGCACAAGCCTCACAATCACAAATGATTAGGTGTTATGATCTGATCCAAAATAGTTTCTTTTCAGCCTCTGATCTTCAATAGACCTGAAATATGCTTTTGATCCACAAGTTCAACTCACAAAACAAAGGTTAGTAAGATTTGATCAACAAAGCAATGCAAAATCATGCTAGAACTTGATCAAACATCCAAATATCACCAAAAATGGAATACTTACTGTAAATAGAAGCCAACCAGCTCTGATACCATGTGAAAAATACAGATCCTAAGTGGATCTAAACTCCAAGATCATTGGCTTGAATGCTTGCACTCCAAACTACATAAGCTAGGAATTGGCAACACATTCTATGCTACCTAGAATGCAAAGAACTTGATCAAAAAGCATTTATCACAAATGGAAACTTCCATAAACATCAAGTGCGGCCCAAAATAGCATTATACAGTCCATAATACATCAGCCTATCACTTTTGGAAAGCACCTAAGATCATACACAATAGCTTGAAGACAATACACACAACAATGCTCTCAATGGAGGAAGAAACAATGACAATGATCTATTGATCTCAATGAAGCATACAAAAGGTTTCTCCAACCTGTTCTCCACGACTTCCCTACTATTTATGGATGAGGAAGATGACTCTCTCTCCTCTCTCTAGAAGGTACTTGACCCTAGATATTCCCTATATAGGAAAAATAGCTAAAAATGGCTTATATGACCAAAATACATCAAAATGGTCTCATTTTGAAGGGTATGAAGTTTGACACTTCATCATACTGAAAAAATACAGTAAATAAAAACATTGTGGCCTGGTTCACACGTGTGAAACTCCAGAACCAAAACTATTTACAATTTTAGCCAATTTAGGCCTCAAACTAGCTAGGAAATGTTGACAATTTTCACACTTAACCTAGACGGTGCTACCCATGACAACTTGTGATGCAATCCTTGAGTTAAATTGGTTCAATGAGCATCTCATTGGCCTTCTCACCACAAGAGTGAACTTGTAGCTAAAGACCTTGCATCATTGATAGCAATGATAAAAGATTAGTTGTAACCAGCAAAAGAACAATACCCACACATCTACAAAGGTTACTTCTTGAATATAAAGGATATGCGACAAACTTTTAGATCAAGGAGCAAAGTTGAAGCGCAAGTGCTTATAGCCTCAAACAATTCGAATTGAACATCAACAAAATATAATCATAGGGAGCTCCACTGGTCATCATGAGTGACTACGGTGTGCTTGGCTAACATGGACCACATTATCCTCGTCCATCTTAATAATATACTAGGTTCTACGTAAGTGAAATGAAATCCATGTTCTTTTTGGTGTCTTTTCAATGAGCATAGATTTGTACTTAGATCTTGTTGAGCCTCCAACTGTGAATGAGCCAAATTTACAATGCATCATATTCAACTATTATTGGTCGATGTGCAAACATTTTGTCATAAGGTTGGTGATTAAAGGTCATGTAGGTAATATAATAAATATTGGCCCTAATGAGGACATTGGTTTTCTTAAAGGAGGGGAGGATGTTGTAAAGCTAGTTTCGGTCACTCAATTTCTCTTAGAGACTCTAATTGATGACAATTTTTAAACAAGCCAACTAAACCATAGGAGTTGAGGTAGCTCTAGGACTCGAGCTTGAGCCTAGACAACTCCTAGAGCTCATGCCCATGAGTTGGACTAAAATTGCCAGGCCTTGAAGTTCCAAAAATATTCTAAGTTAAAAGAAATGTACAATTCCAAACAAACACCATGTCTCATGACTGAGTGGTATGGCAAAACTATAGGGGAACCCACTTAGCCGACCTTGACCCTCGAGCATTGGCCAATTAAAAATGTTGTAATAGGCCCTTTCCACTAGACTAGGCATGAAGGTGTATCCATAGAAGTTTGTCGTCCCCAATGCTGTGAAAGGTACATTCATTAGGCTGGCAGTTTTAGGGCCACCAACAGCATAGTGTCTGGCTTATGGTACATTCATTAGGCTGGCAGTTTTAGGGCCACCAACAGCATAGTGTCTGGCTTATATTGTTAAGAGTTGAGACCTATTGTTGCATTCTTACTGGAGTTGGTTGTGAGCTGCCACATTTTTGTACGACTTGATCTTTAACAAATAGTTCTATGCTATCATGTATGGAATGAAATTGTTACACTAACTTGCTAAGCTAGAAATTCATTGGGAGTCCACTTCATTAAGGCACCAACACAACAATCAACTATCTTTGTTGTACTAGTGTGGAAGGGACCTGCAACTTAACAAGAGCTAGCTATGCTTTCTCACCTACTTATAAAAAATAAACCAACCAACAAATCACAAAATTTAATAGAACATAATGAAGCAATAAAATGTTGCATAAATTTTCTATTTAAAGTTTGCTAGAAACTTTAATTCTCTTTAAATTATAAAGAGTTGATTTCTTTGTACTTGCAACTTTGGTCACTTGAGTATGCCAATCAATCATCTAGCTAATAGACTTTGCTAGTTCTTCGTGAGCACTACCAAGCCTCATCTCACTTAAATTGGCTCCACCCAATGCTCACAAAAACTAATCAAGCCTTATAAGCCTATTAGTTTCAAAGTTCTTACCTTTTTAACCTGCCAAAAATCAAGAATAAGATATGGAGTATTCTTAACCTCTACTCTTCTCAGGCTTGACCTTGACTCATGAATGAAGCATGGTCCCACCCTTATCAAGAGAGTGGAGATGGCGTGATCAAGGTGGGGACATAATCATGCCAACTTTGAATCATGCTCTACCTTTGGACAAGGGTAGGGCCCTCAACATGCACCCTCTAAAAATTAAGAGAACCCTAATCCCACTAATTGTAGTTATAAATCTAAAAACATATAGGTTTTATACTCATATTTTATAGGCTCCTTCCTTATGTTGTGTAGGCTTTTTTTATAAGATTTTGGTTGAGAGCTTTTAAGAGCACACTCCACTATCCCTCCTTCAGCCTTACACAACTCCACTTTCCTTCTCCTTTCCGTACATTCATCATCCCTACAATCCAGATTCATTCCCCACGTCATCTCAGGAGCAAAGCAGGAAAATATATATTAAGAACCTTGCAGCCAGAAGGATCTAGCTCCGAAAGAACAAAGCTGTCTGAAAAAGTTAGTGTTAGTGGGTTTTGAGCTGGGACAAAGTACTGTCCTTTTCCTTTGATCAGTTTGTGGATTCTTTTCTTGGAAAGTGTAATCTGCAACAATAGTTACTCTTTGTTGTGATCTGCAACAATTATTGTAAAAACGCCTCTCCCTTTCTACGATAATCATGAGTTGCAACACCAGGTTCCCAGGAGATTTGTTTATAAGGACTGCTCGCTAATAGCTGAGAGAGCTGAATATACTTCAGCTTCGTCCTGAGCTGCCGATCAAGGGAAAGATTCGTAACAACACTGGTTCTGAATTGAGAACGACATGTCTTCTTTCTAGTAGAAAGGCTAGCATAATTTATGGATATGGGTACAAGTCAAGCAGGATGCTTCCTGTTCATCATAGCACTAACATGGTTGTGTGCTGCTCAGCCCTCCTCCCTCTTCCAAGACAACAGCTTGGAAGAAGACTTTCGAGAGTGGCTGGCATTTATTCATGCAACGTCTGATTCATCTGCTTCCTCAATGTTTGAGCAGTTCGTGCAATCAACTCACACTTCAGAAAACAAAGCTGGAAGCTCAGACATTGTTTCGGATCATGTACTGGGAAAATTGAACAAGAAATTAGCAGATGCTGAGAAAAATAAAAGACTAATTATGGTGTCTCAAGATGGCAGCGGCGACTTTAAAACCATAACCGAGGGCCTGCTGGCAGTGCCGAGTAAGAACCGAATCCGCACGATCATTTACATCAAAGCAGGCATCTACAGGTGTTTCACCAAACATATCCAATGTAGTTGTGTTTATTGATCTTCTTTACTCTAGGTAGGAACAATTACTGTTGATATCTCATATTTAAGTGATTTTTGGCAGCGAGAAGATTGAAATACCACGGAAAAAGCCGTTCATTACTCTCTTGGGCGATGGAGAGAGCATGACTATAATCACAGGGAATGCAACAGCGGGCGATTCAGTTTATCAATTTAGAAAAGTTTCGTATGTCCGAACTTACGGCAGCGCCACTGTGGGAGTGAATTCCCAGTATTTCATTGCCAAGAACATTCGATTTGAGGTATCCATCTTGCTCTCCTGCTAAGCAGCTCATGTGCGTAGAATCCTTCCTCATAGAGGTTCAATTGTTGTGTAGAATACTGCGCCTGCTCCCAACCCTGGAGATATAGGAAGACAGGCCGTTGCATTCAGAATCAGTGGAGACAACGCTGCCATTTACAATTGCAGCTTCTACGGCTACCAAGACACGCTCTATGATCATGCTGGTCGCCATTACTTCAAGAATTGCTTCATCCAAGGCTCCATAGATTTCATCTTTGGCTATGGCAGATCACTCTACATGGTATGAAGTTGAACATTCTTCGCTAGCATTACTGTAAACAAAAACTACCCCTATTTTCAGCTACTGATTATTTCTGTTGCTTTCTGATGCCAATGACATTGCTCAGAACTCACAGTTGCATTCCGTTGCCAACGAATTCGGCTCCATCACTGCCCAGAAGCGAAACGACACCATTTTGAGCTCCGGTTTCTCCTTCGTAAATTGCTGTATCACTGGTTCTGGCAATGTGTACTTGGGGCGTGCTTGGGGCGATCGCTCGCGCGTTGTATACTCCTTCACTTACATGGATAACATTATCCTGCCTCAAGGCTGGTTCAACTGGGGCGATCCCACTCGTAACAAGTATGCATAGCTTCTCTGAATCTCTTCATGCTTTCCTCAGTTTTAACACAGAATATCAGATAGTTAGCTGTATGTGACAGTACACGTAGAGCTATACATTTCACTTGACCATATCGAGAGAAAGCTAGCAGCTGCATTTCGTCCTTACAGTTGGTTTATCTTTCTTCGAAATACAATTGGGACTGAATTGGGAATGTAGCTCGAGAGAGTTCACTTTCTTCATACAATCCGGCTACAATATTGTTGCCATGGATCTTAACATCTAGCACTAATTCTCTTCATAGTATTATATTCTAAGCTCTAACGTCCAACAGTCAACAGTAGATTCAATAAAAGAGTCTGATGAGAGCCTTTGATGTGGTGATCACTGATCAGAACTGTCTACTATGCGCAATACAAATGCAGTGGGCCTGGAGCAAGCCCAGACAGGAGGGTTCCCTGGGCAAGAGAGCTGACATTCGAGGAAGTCCAGCCTTTTCTAAGTATCTCCTTCATCAATGGAAAGACTTGGCTGCAGGAACTCTGACATAACATAAAATACGGACAACAAAGTGCTGCACTCATAACACTCAGACCTGATTTTGCATGCTTCTTGCCCAATGCCAACACATAGCTGAGCTGCTACAGTGCTACTGAGCCAATGCCAAATGGGACGTGATTCCCTTTGCAATCATCAAGAGCACCTGATTTGTTGTGGGTTTTTTAGTTAGCCTCGGTGCTCTAAAAAAATTTCAAGGCTACCTTATAAAAGACTGTACATTAACACTTTTCTAGAAGTAAATCCTATAATAAAAGCTTGTGTATTTTTAGCTCTTCATAGCAATAAGCTATTGTAATGATTTGGTGACGATGAGATGAGATGAGACTTCTAGGTGAGTTTGAGTATTAAAATAAAAAAAATTAATTTTTTAATGCTTCTAGAATGCAATTTTTGCTTTTTCTACTTTTCAACAATTTGGGTTTCATTCCGAAGTCAAAGCATCTCTTGAACAAGTTTGGAAAGTAGTGCACTAAAATGTCGACTTTAACAATGGGTTGTTTGATTCTTTCAATTTTTTATGAGCACTACTCTCACATGCTTTGAGACACAAGTTTGATCAATGATTAGATGTTGTGATGGGAGACTTCTATAACAATAATTTTATACAGTGCTCTTAAAAAATGACCTTATAAAAACCTTCTAACTTCTAATGTAGTAGGTATTTTCTCAAATTAGCCTAAAATAAGTTGTTGGGCTGATTTGTAATCCTTAAGTTTCCTTTTTCATCAATATTTAAACATGGAAAAAAACCCATCATTAAAAAAATTTCCTTTACAAAACCTTAAACAATCTATAGAAATCTTTTGATAATCAAAATTTAAAACTAGTCTTGATTTAAGACTAGAAAAATAAATACAATGTCAAATCATCCTCAAATCTCAAATCTTGATACTAGCCTCTTAAGTTAATTTTATAATCTATTATGTATAGATTGAACTTTGAAGACTTAACTTTAAAGTCACTAAGAAGACCTTTTCTGTATACATTTTTAGTAGGTAAAAAACTTACATAGTATTTTTAAACAATAAAAACATTTATTGACCCTAAATCTAGCCAAATTCATAAACCTACAAATTCAAAACAAGAGGTGAAATGTCAAATGTAACAATTGGGCCGTTTGTATTTGTAGGTTTTTCGTGAGCACTAATTCCCATGCATGTAAAAGGCCTACTTTTCTTTCAGAGAAAGTCAAAAAATTCAATAATGTGTCTTGATTGAAAGACAAACTACTCTTTTGTTTAAAAGGTCAAAAGTTCAAAATTTCCTTTTGTAGCAAGATTATTCAAACTTATTAAAAGAAAACCTTGAAACATAGAATCATATGACATTTTATCACCTATTTATGCTAAAGGGTTGGGCTAGTATACAATTTAATCTGATCGAGCTTAACTAACTCTCTAAACTACCCATTCTAGGCTAATCTAACTATTCTATGCTGCCGGCTATTCTAGCATTCTATTTGGTCTAGCTAGCTATTTAAATTTAAGGGTCAGGATTTTTTGTTTTCCTAAGGTAAGGGTTAGCTACGGGACTAAATTTACGTTTATTTTAGGGGTCGGGACCTTCTAAAATCTCCTTGACTAACTATCTGTTTTGACCTAATCTAAAAGGTTATCTAGATTAACTAAGCTAGCTACCGCTAACAGATGGATTGTACTAAGTTTAACTAGCTAACGGAATCAAGCTTGACCTAATTTACCTTTCCTGATCTAGTTAAGGATCTCAGTTGGTAACTATCTTAATCTACAGATCTCGATCTGTTTTAAAACTAACTAATCTAAAACCTATGCGACAGGTAAGATTTTAGGTCTAATCAAACTTCCTAGAGTTATCCTAGCTAATTGATTGGGGCCATCTAATGACAACACTATCTTAGTAGAACATTCCTGACAGAGACTATCTAAGCGAGCTAGTCTACCTACGCGGTCTCTCTAACTTAAAGTACCTAGCGAAAGGCTGATCTAACTAGCTAAGTGATATTAATCTAATCAAACTTCCTGATTTAACGAACTCTTCTAAACATAAGCGGAACTCTAAGAGAATCTAATTTCTACTCCTATGGATTTGGATCTAGACGACCACTAGGATCTAACTAAAAATTTCTAAGAATCTACAAGCTACTCCCACCTAGGCTATCTAACGGGATGTTGATGGTTCATCTTGAGCTGAAAATATGACGTGGATGGTGGCTCTGGCACATCTCTAAGTTCAACATTAGCGGAATAGTAGCGACGCAACCTACTGCCATTAATGGGCGTGTCTAGCAAATTGCCTTGCAGGTCGATGAGTATCACTATGCCATTAGGTCGGATCTCTACTACTCTATACGGTCCTTCTCCCTGAAACTTAAGCTTGCCTTTGTGAGTCTTGGCGTTGTATAACAATGCCAATTCTCTCTTGACGAGATCCTTGGTTTTTATATTGCAATCATGCCATGACTTCCATCGTTGTTTTTCTACAGCTAGGGCGTGAAGTGCTAGGAAGCGAGTTTCGTGAAGTTGAAGAAGGTTTTTCAACCTCCTCTTGGTTGATTCCTTTGTACTAAGTCGTTCGACGAACAACAAACTCAGCAGGCATTATGGCTTCCTATACATACACCATCTGAAATGGGTTTTGTCCAGTACTCACTTTGAATGTGGTTCTGAAAGCCCATAGAGCTGCATGAAGCTTGTGTTCCCAATCAGATCGTGAAGCTTTAACCATCTTCGTGATAATCCCACAGAGGATCTTGTTTGATGACTCTGCCTGTCCGTTACAACGTGGGTGATAGGGAGTACTCTTCCTATGGACTACCAGATAAGAGGATAACATGTGAGTGGTAGTCTTGTTTAGGAAGTGCATTTCACAACCACTCACGAGTTCTAATGGGCACCCGAAACAGACTAAGATGTTCTCGTACAAGAACTTGGCAATGGAGTTGGCATCAGTCTTCCTTACCACCTTGGCTTCCACCCATTTGGTCAAGTAATCAGTGGCTACAATTATATATCGAGCTTGCAAGCCACGAGCTGTTGGACGAATAGGGCCGACATAGTCAATGCCCCATTTGTCAAATGGCATTGTAGTCAAAATAGGTCGTTACAGCATTCTATCATTTCCTTGGGTCCGGTTGAACCATTGGCATATGTCACACCTTTTGACCTGGTAGTGAATGTCTTTGATCATCATGGGCCACCACAGGCCGTGTTGAAGCACTTTCCTATTGGTAGCTTTGGCAGCAAAATGCCCTCCTCCTATTCCTTCATGGGCGATGCTCACCACTTGGGACACTTCGTGCGGTAGGACACAGTGGCGTATAATCCCATTGTTACAAATGTGATACAGTTGTCCTGCTATCAATGTGAAAGGAGCAGATTTAATGATTAACCTGCATCGCTCTACTTTGCTCATCTCTGGGGGAGGACGTCCCAATATAAGATATCTTGCTATGTCAGTCGCCCACTCAGGGACGACGTCGACATGGAATAGTATGGCGTCAGGGAGTTCGTCATCAACCCCTCTACTCTCAGGAACATTTCGGATGCTTGAGAGGTGATCAGCTAGATAGTGTTGTTTTCCTTTACAAACGACGATTTTAAAGTCGAATGCCTGAAGAAGCAGCAGCCATTGGATGATCCGTCCAATTGTGCAAGGTCTATTTACCATATACAGTAGGGCTAGGTGATCTACAATGAAGACAAAGGAGTTGGCTAGAAAGTAAAACGGAATTTCTTTACACTGTATACCATGGCTAGTGCTTCACGCTCGGTGGTGGTAAAGTTCATTTCTGCAGGAATCAACTGCCTACTGGCAAAATAGATCGGATTGTCTTTCTTGTACTCCCCTCATTGCATCAAAACACTTTCTATGGCATAATTAGAGGCGTCTGTGTGGACGTGAAATTTTATGGTCCAAATAGGAGGTC
Source organism: Diphasiastrum complanatum (assembly GCA_029204225.1). Lineage (NCBI taxonomy): Eukaryota > Viridiplantae > Streptophyta > Lycopodiopsida > Lycopodiales > Lycopodiaceae > Diphasiastrum > Diphasiastrum complanatum. The sequence goes on from CM055100.1 coordinate 4,397,650, forward strand.
GAAGGATTGGTGTAGTAACTAAGGCCTTCTTGAGTTTGTGAAAAGCCACAATGGCTTCAGTTGTCTATTCTAGTTGGATAGTTAACAGACACATGTTTGTTCCTGGGAAATTACATACCAGATGGATGGGACCTTACAAAGTCATAGAAGTTTTTAATAATGGATCACTTCAGTTAGTCGGGCTTGAAGGACACTTACTTGATACTCGAGTAAATGGCTCAAGAGTGAAGCGCTACTATCATTGACTAATTTTCGAGGAATATGGCGAAGTTCAGTTTTTTTTGCAAAATTTGCGAAACATGTGAAAATTCCGATACTATTCACATTTCATCTAGTTTGAAAAACCCGCCACCTTTGGTCCAATAATTTCCATTGTAGTTTGTGAAATTTGCAACACTTGCACCTTCGCATTTTTCGTCCATATGTTGTAATGAAATTTGCGACACTATTCACATTTCATCCAACTTGTTATTTTCATTGTTGGTCAATCCTTCACCTTCGTGCGAAAAAGGTGACCACTTTGCTGCATTTTTTGCAAAAATGCCAACACCTTCGCTTTATCAATGTCACTATATTCCTTTCTAAAAATGCGACACCATTCTGGAATATGGTATGTTAAGTAAATTCACCATTTTTGGGAAAATGAAAATTGCGACACTTCAACCTTCACATTTTTTGGGGTTTACTTTCGTTCCATCTTTGACCTTCGAGAAATCTGCAAAAAAAGAATTCGCTAGTATGTTGCATATCACTTTGTTATGTTCCTTTGTTTCCATCATGTTTCCATGTTAACAGCATATTGGAAATATGCGAAAAACCAACACCTTCGCGTTTATAATTCCCATGATAGTTTGCGAAATATCCGACACTATTTTTGGAATTTGTTATGTTCCTCAATTTACCATTTTGGGAAAGCGAAAAGTGCAACACAGTCAACCTTCGCATTTTTCGCCCATATATTTTTTCGCTCATACATTTCTCTTACATTTTTCCGCTTTTACATTTTTCGCTTTTACATATTAACGAAAAAAGCGACAGTATTCGCCACTATTATCATATACATTGTTTCATAGATTGTGTATATTATTTATTTTCGCAAATCAATACTCATAAATATCGAGCTGAACTTTTGCGAACTGAGCGAAGCATTTGTGTATTTTATTTATTTTCATTTATTTATTTATTTTTGTTTTTCAGGACTAGACACTTTATTGTTGAGTCTGTACCTTCAAAAGAAAAAATACACTTTCATTATATACTTGTCTAATCCGCCGATATATCATCAATATACCAAAAACCTCAAACGCTTCTGTTTTTTTGCTACCTCTTTTCCATCACTCTTGCTTTTTGATTTCATGAACTTTTATGATTAAGCTCTCTTCCGCCATCGCTAGTTTACCATTACTATCGTTATGGCGATTGTGTTCAAAATGCACCCAAAACCAGTCTTACCGGTTTTGCAACCATTAGCAATACAAGCACGGATCGAAGGACTCCTTCAATTCGATCCATCAGTAATTCTTATAGATGTGTGCCACGAGCTAATTTGAAATCTAAACAAAACAGAGGGACATATTTCCACCATTGTTCGAAATCAAGAGATTGTTATTACAAAGGGATTTCATTGTCGAGCCTTAGGTTTGCCTATGGACGGTAGTATGCCTGTCACTAAGCCTGACTTCGTCACTGGGAGCGGAGCTTTTTGGGAGGAAGCTTATCTAGAGAAAAGGGGATATGAGATTTTTTATATCAGAGACCCCAATCTCAAGGGCTTCGTGCGATTCGCTCTTGCTTCCATATTTTTACCAGAGCAAGAGTACACTATTTCCAATACAAATATGGGATACCTTCTAAGAGCCTTGAACGGAGGATCCTTCGCCTTCGGATAGATTGCTTTTAAGCAATTCTGTAAATTAGTAAAGAGTAATCAATTTTCCAAGCTAGGATTGCATTTTGGTATTCTATGTATGCATGTCGGTGTTCTGACTGTGCAGGAAGATATCAGAATTGCACCAGTGCTGCCAGAATTAGCCCCTTCAATAGAGGAGGGTGATTCACAAATGAGAACATCAAAGGTGACCACCACAGAGATTGCATCATCATCATCAAGCCAACAACAAGGAAGCTCGATGAGGATGTCTTCTCCATCTAACCAATATAAGCCACTTTCCAGTGCAGAAGGAGCCGAGAAGCTGAAGAAGAAGAAGAAATAGAGATTGTTGCTGAGCAAGGGCAGATTCAAGAAAATATTCGGCAAGAGCCAGCAAAGAAAAATGAAAAAATCTCTAATATTCAACAGGAAAGTGATGATATTACACCAGTCCTGGATGAAGATTTATACTTGAATGATCTTTGGTATGTTGTTGTTAGACACACAGGCAGCCATTCAACATTTTGTCAGCCTAGATAAAGTCTCGAGAAAGCTTGGAGCAAAACATGGTTCCATTCGAACAGACTTAACCTAGAGGAATGAAGAGTTGGAAGAGGTCAAGGCTGAGCTGAAGTTAAAAAGAAAAGAGCTTGAAGCAGCTCAAGTGGAGTTGATAAAGAAAGATACATCTTTTGAAGAAGCGAAAGGTAGGCAGGATGCCACACTGAGGCACTTGAAACAGTTCAGGAGTAGTCTAATGCTTTTGAGAATGAAAATATATTGCTCAAGCAGCAGATCCAGATCCTACAGGCTTCTTTGCAGGAGGAAAGACATGCACGAGCCACTTTGTGGAGTAGTAAAAAGGAACTGAATGACAAACTCAACAACACAATTGCTGACAAGGAGAGTGTCGAAGCAAGTCAAAGGCAGCTCCAGAACTCTGTTGCCCAGCTACAGACATGCTTAGAAAAGACAACCAGATTTATAAGAAACATGTCGAAGAGGTAATTCTGTGGCGAATAAGCACCGAAGTGACATTGGGAGCCTGTGTATGGGAGATACAGGATCGACCCAATAGCTTGGAAGGGCGTGCAAGAAAGAATTATCCAAACCTTCAAGCTGCAATACTTGCAACCCCAAATGGCTGCATACGAGAAATTGAAGGAAGAACTATAAGAGGCTAAGTTTCAATCAAGCCAAATCCAGAATTTTGAAAACGAAGAACCTGTCCAGCGCAGGACCTGTCTACACAGATGGATGAGCCAGCCAAAGATACATCAGAGAAGGCCATCCAGACGGATATTGTTTTTAAGCAAACCTAGAAAGATCAAGAGATCCAAACTGACCCTGATGATGCTACGAAGCCGAAATCATCCAGTGACAAAGCTGCTGCAAACCAATCAACAACTCTAGCCATCATTCCGCAGCAGGCTGAAGCATCACAAAGTGGAGTTGTCAAGAGGAAAAACAAGGTAGTGTATTCACTACTAAGGACAGAATTTCATACATTCCAACAAGAACTATCAAAAGAAAATGTTGAGTCTTAATTTGAACTATGGATTTGAAAATAGCATTTAATGAACATTCTACACACAAAATTGCAAGATATCACAAGTATAGTGCACCAATGGATAGTAGAACCCAAAGAGAACCATGTATAAGCATGAATGGGGTAAGAGAGAGAGACCATGAGTTATATCCTTTTATAGCAGGTCCAAACCTAAATTCAAACTTTGGTTTCCCTCCATATTGAAAAACCCTACTATTATTGTGACTAGATTCAATGTCTCTGCTACTCAAATTGAATCTCTCCAAAACTCATGTTCTATACTTTTCAAAAGTGTTTATTCATATGATTTTAGACTAATATAACTTTGAAAAGTCAAACTCTAAGTCTAATATGAAATTGGCCTCAAATGCCATACAAACAAACGTAGCAAATTTGACTAAACTAGTTGAAATCTCTCACATGGCCCTGGATAAAAATGATATGATCTTTCTCCTTCAACCTGTTCCAATGCACAAAGCACTCTTTTGAAATACAACAAATATCTCCAAAATGAAACTACAAATATATGGAACCTCTCAATTCTCTTCTTGCAGTTATATCTAGCAAATCAACACATAGAATGTAGAAACCATGTACAAATGTCAATGTCTGCTATGTCAAGTCCAGTGCAACATCCCCAAGAGATGCAAACCAATCAGCACCAAGGATAAGATCATAACGCTCCATAGGAATAATGTAAAGATTTGCCTATCCAAAAAAATCTCTAATGCGGTATGGTAAACCTTGAAACATCTAAGAACTAGGAAAAGAGTGCGAACTGGCAACCTCAACTATGAGAGGCTGTGGAGTAGGAACAGGTCCGACTGGTGATATAATTGCTGATAAAAGAATGAGTGTTGTCGGTATCAACTAAAGCAATATACTCACGACCAATAATGCGTACACGTAACTGAATGGAACGAGGACCAGGACGCCTTGTCCAAGTAGCATAGGCAAGCTGAGCATGTAGCAAGAAGTAAATCAATGGAAGGCTCAAGAGATAGGTCAGACTCATCAGAAATATGAATGTAAATATCAAAATCATCTAGAGTAGTGCTCTCATGGTAAAAAAAACAATAGTAGTACTAGGGAGGGGCTGATGGCAATCACGGGCAAAATGGTCAGGACTCTTACAACAGAAGCAAAGATGCATTTGCTGAAGGTTAGCGAACTCTACAGATGTGTAATGTCGGACAAAAGTTGAACGAGGGGTCGGAGGACGAAGAGACAAAGGGGCAATAGAAGGAGCCGGAATAGAAGGGGAAGGTGTAGAGGTAGACATAGCGAGAAAAGATGAAGCAGAAGGATGGGGTCGGGAGAAGTGGGAAGGAAGGATGTAAAAGTACTTATGCTATAAAGTACTGGCAAGAGACATCACCTCAACAAGTGTGGGAGGATGGAAGGGAAAAACATCATAATGTAAGGCACCACGAAGCACATCAATGTAATGAGAAATAAGCTCAGTGGCTGGAGATTTATGAAAAGATAAGAAAACTCCATAAACTGATCTATAAAGGAAGCAAGATCACTGGTCTGAGTGAGACTACGAAATGTATCATGCTAGCAGTTGAGCCATTGAGGATCAATCATAACATGACGGAGGTCACGATGAGAGTTAAGCCAAATATGGAGCCCTTCCCGATCAAGATCAGTTTGATAGACTTGCCACCACGTGGCAGCACGTCCATCTAAGTGTAAGGCAGCCAACTGGATCTTCTAAGGTTCAGTCTTAGGATAGATCTGAAAATATGTGTCAACCTTCACAAGAACACATGTAGCAAATATCCACGCAAATATCCACGTACAATACAAAGGAGGACGCGCGGGCAAAAAAAAATTCGCATGGATATAGCCATGGATAGGCATGTATATACGCGTGGATACGGGCGAATGGATTATCCGCGCGTGGATGTTCCATGCAAGTTTCATCTTCGGCAGCAGATCGGTCGGATGTCGTGAAATTCAAACTACGTGGATCATCCACGCCAACTCCGACAACCGGAAGCCAGGCAAACCTCCAACACCCGGAGCCAGAAATTGGAATTCTAATTTCGCGTGGATAATCCACGATGGATAATCCATGCCATAGTAAAAATTTTAAAAAAAAACTCAGCTTTCTCGTGGATATGGCATGGATACCGCGTGGATAATCCACGCGAAATCTAGAGAGCTGGGGCCGTGGATACCAGGTGGATAAATTTTTTTTAATATCCACGTAGTATCCACGCGAATAAGTTTCTGGATTTTGACCGAAAAAAAAACATTTGGTGCAAACCAAAATGTGATTTGCTCCTAAACTAAAGGTGACTTCCTTTTTTATGTTGTGTGAGAGAGAGAAAAAGAGAGTATAGATGGGAGTGAGAATGAGATGGGGATGAATGTGAGTGAGAAGATTGATAGTGTTTAGGATTTTTAGTTCATTGATGGATGTTAATAGTATGTGTTTTGTGATCATAAGTTTTAAAATCTTTTTTGTTTGTGATGTAGGCTTGGATATGAAAAATGAAAGAGCTTTCATTGCAAAGGATTGAAAGATCAAGTGCATGCAAAAGGAAAAAAGCAAAGATTGCAAAACAATGGAGATACAATAATAAAGGTAAATTCACATTATTTTGATTCATTTGATCATGCAAATCATGTGCTAAAATAGATACATTGCATTGAATTCACAATCATGTAATCTTTACCAAAATATAAAGCAACTAAGTCACGCAAATGGGCATGAACTACATTGCCACGCGTATTTTTTATAGCTCCACCACGTGGATTAAGATCATAATGCACACTACACGATTCCTGGGAAGGGGCATCTTTGGAAGCTCTTCTCTCGAATTATTCACTCGAAGAAGATAACACAAGATTTTTTATTCTATCTCTTTGTTGAGGAGATAGATTCTCAAACCACTCTTGATTATATTCTTCAGGCTCCTCACGAGCCCTTCTCCTAGATGGTCTCCCACTTGGCCTTCCACTTGACCTACCACTTGAAGACATTGTATCAAAGAAATACTTTAAAAGTTAGAAAGTAGTGGAGAATGGGAGTGAAAGAGTAGTGAAGACTTTTAGATTAGAAGAGTAAGCAATGACAAGAAAGCAATAGATTAATAGTAAGCAAGAACAAGCAAGATCAATACCAAGCAAGATCAATAGAGCAAGCAATAGCAAGAGTTAGATCACTAGCAATGAAGAGCAACCAAAAGCAAGCAAGCAAGATCTATAGAGCTTGGAAGAGCAATAGCAAGCAAGAGCACTACACACTAGATTAGGAAAACCTATAAAATTTGAAAGCAAAAGAAGAGGAGCAAGAATGTTCGCAGAAATGTTGTTTTATTGGCATTCAAGTTTTGCGTGGATTATCCACGCAGAAGTTATCCACGCGTGGATAATCCATGCGATATCCACGCGTGGATGTTCCACACGATTTTTTTTTTCCTCTTTTCACACGTGAGAGGGTCCCCCACATGGGTTTGCATGCTTCAAATGTCATTCAATATTCTCATAATCTTTTCTAGATTTTATGAGAATATTTTATTGTAGGATTTTACATATTATATTTTTTTTAATATGATGGAATATAGAAAAATCAATTCAAAGATCATTATGGTAGTATTTAATTGTTAAAACTAGATTTATATTGTTATAAATTGTGAAAAGTACAGTACTAAGGACCATAAATGGATCTTTGAATGATCCACAAGGTGATTGTATGCTTGTTAAACAATCTATGAGAAACTAGTCATCAGAAAACAAGATCTAGTTTAGCAGCTTGATAGGAAACAAGTAGAGACAATCAAAGCATTGATCAAATAGTCTAATCCAACTCCACACGTGTGGAAATAAGGCTGTAGTACGGCCTGTAGACAGTGTTTACAAAGTGCCAAAGCTGGGTTTCATTGGAAAAATAGAGTAATCACCATACAATGAGAGGAAACTCGAGTTTCTCCTTGAGGCTCCAAAAAGTTTCTATCTTCTCACTATGCAGAATGGAAATACATAGTAAAACACACTTCCTTTGCAAAGTTAGGTGAAAATCCAGCATGTAATAAGGAAGTAGACTCCACTTTCTTGCCCTAATGTGAAAACCCTAGCCTAATCCAAGAGTCATGCTTGGTAGGTGCATGGTAGGTACAAATCTCATCATAAATCATGGTCTAGATCCTACAAAGTAGGAATCACTACCAAATAGACACAACCACTCCTCTTGACTCGTGGTAACCTACTTTAGGTGTGTATGTACAAGTGGTACTTTGGCCATTCAAGTAACCAACAAACAATATTGACAAAATGTACAATATTCTACATGGCTAGATTTGCCAATGTAGGCATTTTTTCACACTCCTCCTCAAATCTAGCCTTGGAGATCACAATGATTTTATTAATAACTCCAATTGAAGATCTAAGCTTGACAAATGAATCTTTAGGTAAAGGTTTAGTAAACAAATCAGCCAAGCAACTTGATGATGGCACGTGTTGGAGCTTGATCTCTTTAGCTTTTTTCCCTCACGAAATGATGAGCAATTTCGATGTGTTTGCTCCTTGCATGGAATGTAGGATTAGTTGCAAGTGATTGGGCTGATTGGTTGTCACAATAGATGATAGGGATCTCCTCCTCCATGACATGAAGCTCCACCAATAGCCTTTTGAGCCACAAGACCTCCTTGCATGTTGATGTCAAGGCCTTGTATTTGGATTCTGTGGAAGATAGGGAGATAGTATCTTGCTTTTTGAAAAGCCATGATACTACTCCATCACATAGAAAGGTGGCAAAGGCACTTGTTGATCTTCTATCCACTTTGTCACCTGCAAAATCCGAGTCACTATAGGCTCTTAAGCCAAGATTAGTTCCTCTATACAAAATACCAAAATTCTTAGTGAATGAAATGTATCTAAGAACTCTTTTGGCCATCTTCCAATGTGAAACTAGAGGACTTTGCATGAATTGGATTAACTTTCTAACACTATAACTAAGATCAGGTCTAGTTATAGTTAAATAGATCAAGGAGCCAATAAGCCTTCTATATAATGTGATGTCCTCAAAGGATGCTTCATCACAACCAATAGATGCTTTTACATGTTGCTCCATTGGTGTCTCAATGCCTTTACAATTCTTCATTCCAAATCTATCTAGGATGGATGTAGCATATTTAGATTGACAAATAAAGCTAAAATCACATCCTCTAATAACCTCTATTCCAAGAATGAAGCTCAATAGGCCGAGATCCACCATCTTAAACTCTTTTGCTAAAGCAATTTTTACATCTCTAATTCCATCTAGATCATTACCACTCAAGATAATGTCATCTACATACAAAACAAGAATAATGATCATGCCATCATGAAAACTTATATACAATGATGGATCATAGGCACTCATTACAAAATTGATGGAAATGAGAAAAGAGTTTAGCCTAGAGTACCATGCTCTAGGTGCTTGCTTGAGCCCATAAAGGCTCTTCTTCAAAAAACACACCTTTCCTTCATGCTTTGCCTTGATGAAGCCCTCGGGTTGCCTCATGTAGATCTCTTCCTCCAAATAACCATTGAGGAATGCATTTGTGAATTCAAGTTGGAATAGCTCCCAATTGAAGGTTGTAGCAAGACTAATGATCAACCTGATAGTAACAAGCTTAGCCACAGGAGAAAAAGTCTCATCATAGTCAATGCCTTTGGTTTGTAAAAAACCTTTGGCAACAAGCCTAGCTTTATGCTTGCTTATTGATCCATCTTGATTATACTTCAATCTAAACACCCACTTGCAATCAAGAGGTTTCTTCCCTTGAGGAAGATCCACAAGATCCCAAGTATGATTCTCAGTAAGAGCATCATACTCTACTTGCATAGCATCCATCCAACTTTTAGACTTACAAGCATCTTCATAGCATGTTGGCTCATCTAACATTGAAGTAAGAAAGGTGTAAGATGTGAAAGATTATGAGCCTTCCCTTTGACCACCTTGACCATCATAGGTGAGCCTCAATGGCTCGGATCTTGCCCTTGTAGATCTTCTTGGAGTTCTTGGAGTTCTTGCATCTTGAGGTGGATCCTCAAGTTCTTCTTCACTTGGAAGCTCCTTCTCCATCCTAGCATGATCCTTGGCATCAAGATGATTAGTAGCATTATCATCCAAATCACAAGCATGTCCTTCATCAAAAATAACATCCCTACTCACTATCACCTTGCTAGTGATGGGATTGAAGACTCTATAACCTTTGCTATTCTCACCATATCCCACAAAGATGCCTTTGATGGATGTTGCATCATCCTTCCTTCTCTTATCCAAGGATTGGTGTACATAGCAAGTGGATCCAAAAACTTTGAGATCTTTGAGATTGGGCTTCTCTCCAAATAGAGCTTCAAATGGTGTGATTCCTCCAATGGCTTGGTTTGGCAATCTATTGCACAAATAGTTAGCACAAGTTATTGCTTCACCCCAAAATGGTTTGGATAGAGAAGCATCTAGCCTTAAGGCCTTAACACACTCACAAAGAGATCTATTTCTTCTCTCACTCACTCCATTTTGTTGAGGGGTGTATGGACATGACAACTCCCTCTTTATGCCATTAGAAATACAAAAGTCAATCAACTTATCGGAGATATATTCACCTCCATTATCACTCCTTAATGCCTTAATCTTGGTACTAAGTTGATTTTCTACCAAAGTTTTGAACTTTACAAAAGAATCAAACACCATTGATTTGCTAGACAAGAGGTACATCCAACAAAATCTAGAATAGTCATCAATGAAGATTACATAGTACTTGGCACCACCATTAGACTCATGTGAAAAACTATGAACATCCGAATGGATGAGTTCAAGACGAGAGTTTGATCTTGATGTAGATCTTGAGAAGGGTAGCTTGTGAGCCTTTGAGAGGCTGCATGCTTCACATCTCTTCCCACACTTTGACAAATGTTTGGGGAGTCCAACTGCAAGCTCCTTTGTAGCCATAGATTCCATGGCTTTGTAGTTGGGGTGGCCCAACCTTTTGTGCCACAGTTCCACCTTTGATAGCTCCACCTTTGCCAAGTTAACACTCTCCACTGCAATATTAGCGTCAAGCTTAAACAATCTACCTTGCTTAAAGCCTTTGGCTATACATTCATCATTTCTAAGGATGGAACAAACTCCATGCTTAAATTGTACATCTAGGCCATTATCCATTAACTGGCCAACACTTAGCAAATTCTTGGTTAACTTAGGAACATAAAGAACATTATCTAGATTCATCCTTTTGGATGATCCCACATACAAGGGAATTGTTCCTATTCCACTTATCTTACATTCTTGACTACTTGCAGTATAGATTGATCTATGTAAATCATTGTAAGAAAGTAAGGTGGAGATTATGTCCTTTTGATATGTCATGTGGGAACTTGCCCCACTATCAATCCACCAAGAATCATTGGTGTTGCTCTTGGATGATGGTGGTTTGTTGGAAACCATCAAGGATGACTCTTCATCCTCCTCTTCCTCCTGATGTGCAATGTTGCTTTGTTTGCTCTCTTGTGCCTTCTTCTTCTTGAGACATTCTGATGCAAAATGTCCTTTCTTTCCACAAAAAAAACATTTGTACTTGGACTTGTCTTTGATCTTGCCCTTTGAGCTTGAAGCCTCATCCTCCTCCTTGGTCTCCTTGAAGTGCTTTTTCTTGCCATTGGTCTTCTTCTTACTTTTGAATGAGAAATTAGCTTTTTCATCACCATCCTGCAGAGAAATAGCATTCATTCTTGCATTGGTATGCAACATCCTACACTCTTCAGCTACTAATACATTGTGTAGTTTTTCTATAGTAGGCAAAGTGTCTTGGATTGCAAAGCTTTGGACCAAATTTGTAAAGCCACTCCCTAGACCATTTAGGACAATCTGAACAAGCTCACTATCTTGAATCTTCTCTCCAATGGAAGCTAACTCTTTATTAAGAGACTTGATTCTTAGCACATAATTGATAAATTTTACAGTTTTTAGGACAATAATGATTGTACTTTACAATCATAGAGAGTTATTGGTTGCTTAATCAATGAATCTATCAAGTTCTACACATTAGATCTTGATCTAGATTCACTACACTTGGATTTAAGCAAGAGCAATGGATCAACACATCATTTTTTAGTGAGAGCGGCTTCACACGTGTGGAGTAATGTCCACTGTACGGCCTGCACCTGAAACAACAAGTACAATGATACTAGATAGCAATCATGCATAAAAATCACAAGACAAATGACTAGAAATCTCACAAAAGTGTAGAGTGCAAAAGTCTCATCAATTTTCTTAGCAAAATGATGATCCTTTTATGGATCAAGTACATCCATGAGTCTGGTACAGTCCAGCAGGCCTTCACACGTGTGAAGAGTGCCACATCACTCATATCTATCCATTTGATCCATCCTTGATCCTTATCCAATAGTTGACCTTCTAGAATATGACTAAAATCCAAAAAGCTAGTCTCCTAGAATATAGGAATATTCCCTACAAAATAGGATCTAAGGAAAATGGTCAACTCTTATCTTCTAGTACTCTATACACACATGTGAACATCCACTTGCCATGTGGGAGCATTTACTCATGCACATGCAAGGAAAAGCTAATTTGTAGGTGACTAGTCAACTTGACTAAAAACTAGTCATTTCATGTTCACACTAACTAGAATGATACAAAATCAATTTGGATATATACAAACATGAAAAGTACATCCTTTCACACATGGGAACATGCTCCACACGTGTGAAATCATATCATCAACATATTCTAATGTTTGATCAATATTTACATGAACCAATGTCAAGTGAGAAGTGACAATTTTCAACACTCCTCCTCACTTCTAACTTGGCAAATCTAGTGTACATCTATCTACAATTCCAAGAGCATATCTTAACTTAAAAAATGGATCTTTGGACAATGGTTTGGTTAAGATATCAGCTATGCATTCGGATGATGGTACATGATGTAGTTGCACTTCCTTGGATTGTACCTTCTCCCTCACAAAGTGGTGAGCTATCTCAATATGCTTTGTTCTAGCATGGAAGATAGGATTTGAAGCAATTTGTTGAGAAGCTTGATTGTCACAAAATATGTAAGGGATCTCCTCGGCCTCTAGCACATGTAGTTCCATCAAGAGTCTTCTTAGCCATAAGAGCTCTTTGGTTGTTGAAGTCAATGCCTTGTACTCGGCTTCACAAGAAGATAGTGAGATTGTATCTTGCTTTTTGGAAAGCCAAGATATCACTCCTCCACAAAGAAATGTTGCAAATGCACTAATGGACTTCCTATCCATCTTGTCACCTGCAAAATCTGAATCCGAGTAGGCTCTCAAGTGCAAGTTAGATCCTTCATAAAGTATACCAAAAAATCTAGTACTAGAAACATATCTAAGTACTCTCTTGGCACTTTTCCAATGATGAATTAAAGGAGCTTGCATACTTTGACTCAACTTGCTTACACAAAAACTTAAGTCAGGTCTAGTGATGGTTAAATAGATTAGAGAGCCTATAAGCTTCCTAAAGAGAGTGATGTCCTCAAAGGATGCTTCATCACCTTCATTAGTTGCTTTCACAACATGCTCCATAGGGGTGTCAATCCCCTTACAATCTTTCATACCAAATCTTTCAAGAATGGAAGTAGCATACTTAGATTGACTTATGAAAGTACAATTGCTACTTCTAGACACTTCTATCCCAAGTATAAACTTTAGGAAGCCTAGATCTACCATCTTGAACTCACTAGATAAGTCAACTTTTACTTTGCCTATGCCATCATCATCATTTCCTGTCATAATGATGTCATCAACATAAAGAACCAAAATGATGATCTTTCCTTCATTACATTTGAAATATAAAGAAGGTTCATAAGCACTTAGTACAAAGCCAAGGGAATAGAGAAAATCATGCAACCTAGAGTACCAAGCTCTAGGTGCTTGCTTCAAGCCATATAGGCTCTTCCTTAAGTAGCACACCTTTTGCTCCTCACCAATCTTGATGAAGCCCTCGGGTTGCATCATGTAGATTTCCTCTTCTAAGAAGCCATTCAAGAAGGCATTTGTCACATCCATTTGGTAGAGATCCCATTTGAACAAAGTAGCAATGCAAATGATTAATCTAATAGTTACAAGCTTAGCTACAGGTGCAAATGTTTCTTCATAATCCAATCCTTTTATTTGAAGAAATCCCTTAGCAACAAGCCTAGCTTTGTATTTACTAATAGATCCATCTTGATTGTACTTAATTCTATAAATCCACTTACATGCAAGTGGTTTCTTTCCTCTTGGAAGATTTACAAGATTCCAAGTATGATTTTCTTCTAATGCATCATACTCTACTTGCATTGCATCTCTCCAAACTTTAGATTTACATGCTTCTTCAAAAGATGATGGTTCTTCAATCAATGTAGCTAAAAAAGAGTAAGAGGTAGAAGATGTAGAGCCTTCCTTTTGCTTTCCCTTGTCCACATAGGTAAGCCTTGAGGGCTCGGCCTTGCTCCTTGATGATCTTCTTGGCCCCTTTTGACTTGGATCCAAATCTCCATCCTCGGGTTTGTCATGATCCTCCTCGGGTTTGTCAAGATCCTCCTCGGATTTGTCAAGATCTTCAATGCACAATGGGTTAGATCCATTTGACAAGCTCTTAGCAAATTGTGACTCATCAAAAAGTACATCCTTGCTAACCTTTACTTTCTTGGATGTAGGATCATATATCCTATATCCCTTGCTATTTTCTCCATAGCCAACAAAGATTCCTTTGAAGGAGGTAGCATCTTCTTTCCTTCTAGTCTCCAAAGGAATGTGTACATAACAAGTACATCCAAAGATCTTAAAATATTTTACATTGGGTTTCTTATCAAACAAGGCTTGATAAGGTGAGATCCCATCTATAGCACTACTAGGAAGTCTATTACACAAATAATTAGCACATGTTATGGCTTCTCCCCAAAATGAGATGGGAAGTGATGCATCAAGCCTCAAGGACTTTGCACACTCACATAGACTCCTATTTTTCCTCTCGGCCACCCCATTTTGTTGAGGGGTGTAGGAACAAGTGTATTGTAACTTAATACCATTGATCTCACAAAAGTCTTTCATTTTATTGGAGGTGTACTCTCCTCCATTATCACATCTTAGTGCTTTGATAGAAGTACTGAGTTGTTTCTCTACTAGAGACTTGAACTTAATGAAAGCTTCATAAACAAGATTTTTCTTTGATAGTAACTCAATCCATGTGAATCTAGTACAATCATCTATAAAAGTTACATACATCAAGGCACCTCCATTACTTGCATGTGAAAAACTATGTACATCAGAATGTATGAGATCCAAGGGAGAGAGAGATCTTGATGAAGATTTCTTGTAAGAAGATTTGTGTGACTTTGCAAGGCCACATGCCTCACACATTTTTCCACACTTCTTGAAAGCTCTTGGTAGGCCGAGAGCTAGTTCCTTGCTTGCCATTGACTCCATAGATTGAAGATTAGGATGGCCTAATCTCTTATGCCAAAGCTCCACTTGAGTTAGCTCCTCCCTAGCCAAGTTCACACTTTCACTTGCAACATTAGCATCCAACTTGAAAAGTCTACCTTGCTTAATGTCACTAGCTATGCACTTATCATTTTTCAAGATGGAACAAACTCCATTCTTGAATTGTACATCTAGTCCATTGTCCATTAATTGTCCTACACTAAGCAAGTTTCTTGAAATGGTAGGAACATACAAAACATTATCTAGATCTATCCTTTTAGATGTGCCTAAACAAAGAGGTATAGATCCTATGCCATCTATCTTGCATGCTTGATCACTAGCAGTGTATATTGACTTCTTAGAGTCATTACAAGATAGAAGAGTAGAAAAATAATGCTTGTTAAAGGACATGTGGGAACTAGCCCCACTATCTATCCACCATGTGTCTTGACTTGAAGTTGGTGTAGATGCAACCATTAAGGATGTGTTGAATCCATCCTCATATTCTTCCTCTTGAGCAATGTTCCCTTGATCTCCTTTGGCTTGTTGATTCTTCTTCAAGTAGCATTCTGAGGCAAAGTGTCCTTTCTTTCCACAAAAGAAACACTTTAGTTTTGCCTTGTTCTTCACTTTGCCTTTGGAGGTAGATCCTCCATTCTTCATCTCGGCCTCCTTGCCTTGATTTTTCTTGAATGGATTTTGCTTTTTCTTGCCTTTAGATGTAAAGTTAGCTTTCTCCTCTCCTCCATTAAGTGACATGCTATCCATTCTTGTCTTGAGGTGTAGAAGCCTACTCTCCTCGGCCACAAGAACATTGTGCAACTTTTCAATGGATGGAAGAGAGTCTTGAATGGCAAATGATTGGACTAAGTTGGTAAACTCATCACTTAGACCATTCAAAATGATTTGTACTAGTTCTTGATCTTGGATCTTCTCTCCTATTGCACTTAACTCCTTGTTAAGAGATTTGATCCTAAGAACATACTCTTGTCCACTCTCTCCACTTCCTTTCATGCTTTGGAAAACTTGATTTCTTAGCATGAGGATTCTTGAAGTATTGTTGGATTCATAAATGCTCTTTAATGAATCCCAAGCCTCTTTGGATGAGGTACAAGAAGACACCTCTTTCAAGAGGTCATTGCATACATTTAACTTTATGCAATGTAGAGCTAATCTTGCTCTCTTCTTGTATTTGGCTTGTTCTTGGGGAGTTTGAGGCTCTTCCTCTACTCCTTGAACTATGTCATATAGATCATGGATCACTAGGAGTGATTCCATTCTCACTTTCCAAATGGAATAATTTGTGGAAGTGAGTCTCTCACTTGATTCCATCAAATATCCACCCATGGATGACATTTTAGAATGAATGCTCTTTTAAAAATCACAAAGATTTTTGAATTTTAAAAGATCTATGAAGTGGCCTAAAGCTTACTAGAATGCCTATAGGCTTGTCTCTATCAAACTAACACACAAGCTTGAATGATACTCAAAGATCTTACCAAAAATTTCTAGCTTTCACTCTCACAAAAAAAAATTGCTTTACACTTTTCTTAGAGATTTCACTTCAACTAAGGATCTGAACAAATCAGCCTCTTAGATCTGATCTTAGACTCTAAAAAGAAATGCTTCAATGATCCAAAACACTATTTGGTCATAGGCATTAGTTAGAATGAATCTAGATCAATACTATGCTTCAAAAAGCACCAAAAATGAACTAGTATTGTGATTTTGGGACCAAAAAACACAAAGTAACTTGAATTGAAAGTTGCTGTACGGTTTCACACGTGTGAAAAGTACATACACAGCCTCCAAGTCGTTTTGATCCAAATGATTACAAGCTATCACTCTAGAAGAACTCGCCCTCACTAGTATTGGCCAAAAAACAAATTTTGCCAATGATCTTTACAAGATTTATGATTCAATGATCACTCTCTTACTTAGCTCTGATACCATGATAAATTTTACAGTTTTTAGGACAATAATGATTGTACTTTACAATCATAGAGAGTTATTGGTTGCTTAATCAATGAATCTATCAAGTTCTACACATTAGATCTTGATCTAGATTCACTACACTTGGATTTAAGCAAGAGCAATGGATCAACACATCATTTTTTAGTGAGAGCGGCTTCACACGTGTGGAGTACTGTCCACTGTACGGCCTGCACCTGAAACAACAAGTACAATGATACTAGATAGCAATCATGCATAAAAATCACAAGACAAATGACTAGAAATCTCACAAAAGTGTAGAGTGCAAAAGTCTCATCAATTTTCTTAGCAAAATGATGATCCTTTTATGGATCAAGTACATCCATGAGTCTGGTACAGTCCAGCAGGCCTTCACACGTGTGAAGAGTGCCACATCACTCATATCTATCCATTTGATCCATCCTTGATCCTTATCCAATAGTTGACCTTCTAGAATATGACTAAAATCCAAAAAGCTAGTCTCCTAGAATATAGGAATATTCCCTACAAAATAGGATCTAAGGAAAATGGTCAACTCTTATCTTCTAGTACTCTATACACACATGTGAACATCCACTTGCCATGTGGGAGCATTTACTCATGCACATGCAAGGAAAAGCTAATTTGTAGGTGACTAGTCAACTTGACTAAAAACTAGTCATTTCATGTTCACACTAACTAGAATGATACAAAATCAATTTGGATATATACAAACATGAAAAGTACATCCTTTCACACATGGGAACATGCTCCACACGTGTGAAATCATATCATCAACATATTCTAATGTTTGATCAATATTTACATGAACCAATGTCAAGTGAGAAGTGACAATTTTCAACAATAATCTTGTGCATTCTCATCACTCCTCTTCATGCTTTGTAGAATATGATTCCTAAGCATGAGAACCCTCGAAGTGTTACTAGACTCATAGAAAGATTTTAAAGATTCCCAAGCCTCTTTAGCACTCTTACATGATGATACTTCACTTAAAAGATCATTGCTTACATTCATCTTAATACAGTGAAGTGCAAGCCTAGACCTCTTCTTGTATCTCACTAATTCTTGTGCACCTAGAGGTTCATCTTCATCATCTATTAAAAACTCATAAAGATCCTGGAGCACCATTAGTGACTCCATCCTCACTTTCCAAATAGCATAATTGGTAGAATTTAACCTCTCACTAGCTTCTAGAAGGTAGGCTCCCACTGATCCCATCTTACTAGCAAGATTCTACACACAAGATATAGATTTGTTTGGACCTGAAACTCACAAAGGTTTCTAACTTGTAGTGTTTCACTCAAATGTTGACTTCTAATCCAACAGATGGATTTGTAATCACAGTTCTATCACTCCCTCACAAGCTGGAATGAAGATAAGATGAGATGAAAACTACACTCAAGCAAATCTTGCCAATCTTGGCTATTCTTGGACAAAAACTGACTCTATCTCTCTCATTCACTTTGATGTACTTTCAAGACCTGGTTTCCACTTTAAGAAGGTCTGAAATCAGCCTAGTTTAATTAGTTTTCATGAAACAAATTCAAAACTAATCAATGGCAAGTGATCTTGGTAGCTTATCCTAGGATTTGCACCAAAAATTACATCAAACTGACACCATATGAATTTTCTATGATCCAATGAATATGGGTTATTAAATGCTGGATGCCCACACGTGTGAACAGTATGGATTTTGATCCTGAAAAAGTTTGGGATCAAATCCCCTCACCAAAACCTGGATACCAGCTCGCCCTTCCAATACTAGCTTTTTGCACCAAAACCTGCTAAAACTGGATTAGATTCAAGCACAGATCAATGGCCTTGTACTTGGCTCTGATACCATGTGAAAAGTACAGTACTAAGGACCATAAATGGATCTTTGAATGATACACAAGGTGATTGTATGCTTGTTAAACAATCTATCAGAAACTAGTCATCAGAAAACAAGATCTAGTTTAGCAGCTTGATAGGAAACAAGTAGAGACAATCAAAGCATTGATCAAATAGTCTAATCCAACTCCACACGTGTGGAAATAAGGCTGTAGTACGGCTTGTAGACAGTGTTTACAAAGTGCCAAATTTGGGTTTCATTGGAAAAATAGAGTAATCACCATACAATGAGAGGAAACTCGAGTTTCTCCTTGAGGCTCCAAAAAGTTTCTATCTTCTCACTATGGAGAATGGAAATACATAGTAAAACACACTTCCTTTGCAAAGTTAGGTGAAAATCCAGCATGTAATAAGGAAGTAGACTCCACTTTCTTGTCCTAATGTGAAAACCCTAGCCTAGATCCAAGAGTCATGCTTGGTAGGTGCATGGTAGGTACAAATCTCATCATAAATCATGGTCTAGATCCTACAAAGTAGGAATCACTACCAAATAGACACAACCACTCCTCTTGACTCGTGGTAACCTACTTTAGGTGTGTATGTACAAGTGGCACTTTGGCCATTCAAGTAACCAACAAACAATATTCACAAAATGTACAATATTCTACATGGCTAGATTTGCCAATGTAGGCAATTTTTCACATAAATTTTATTTTTCTTGAGATTTGACATACAAGACAAAATCATGAGATAAGAAATAGTACATATTATTATTAAAAAAGTAATTTGACAAGTTTTTTAAGATTTTATGACATAATATTATGTCAAATTGGTGATGTCATAAAACATTTAGTTTATTAATAATCTAGGTGTCATAGATTTGATATAATTTGATGACATAATTATATGGTCAAATAGAAAAATTTTGCTTTTGTCATGTGGCCTCTTAAATGGTTGCATGGGGTCATTTAGATTCATGATCAAAAGCATTTATGTTGTATTGAGGACCTTAGTGATATGTGACCTATATGATAGATCTTTTTAATTGTTGGTGTGTGACCTATATAACCTTATATGAAATCATAGTAATTAGCTAAAATATCATTTAGCATTGTAATAAAGATGTTGATCAATGGTGTACTATCTAGTATATGATTGACTGACATTGTCCAATTACTCGTCTTTTCTTTTCGATTCGAGGAACATCATCTTGCATACAAAGCAACCATAGATAGAAAGGGCGAATGCATAGGGGTAGGATATAATCGTGTGGTTCGAGAGTTTTGATTAGCACTCTATAATGTTCTCTCTGTTTTTCTCTTCATGTGTGTTTAGGGTGGGTGTGGGTGGGTGTGGGTGGGTGGGTGGGTGTGTGCATGTGTTTGTGTGTGTTTGTGTGTGTGCATGTGTGTGTTTCATGCTACTGGTTTACGGTTTGTGTTATATATTAATTTATGTTTCATGCTTGAGAGAGAGAGAGAGAGAGAGAGAGAGAGAGAGAGAGAGAGAGAGAGAGAGAGAGAGAGAGAGAGAGAGAGAGAGAGAGAGAGAGAGAGAGAGAGAAACTGCTACATCTAACATTTTCAACTTTTGCAGAAGAAGGAACACAAGTTGGTTTCAAGGAAAAGAGTTGCAAGAGAGACTGGGAATATTATTGATAGGATAAATCACATGAATATTGATTTTGGATCATCATTGGTCTTAGATGATGCTCTTGTTGATGATGACCCCTTGCATGATATAATTAGTTCATCAATGCCTTGTGATTCAATCCATGTCTCCAAATCTCTAGAATGTTCTTACCACCCAACCCCACCTATCCTAGATGTTGCACATGAGTCCTCCATGATACTCCACGTGGATTCCACAAACTTGACCACCCCTTTAAAAAAGAGAACATGTCTTGGACGTATTCTGACTAGTTTGAAAGATAATTGCAAATTAATACGCACTGTTGATGTATCAAAAGACATTCTAGGTTCTTTGTCTGACCTTTCTCTTCCACCTAGCTTGCAACCATTAGTAAAAATTTTCATTAGAAGTAGATATTCGTGTTGGCCACTCCAATCACCATTACCATTAAATGGAACACCATTTACGTACTGGGGTCGAATGTACATGATCATGCCTAGTGAACACTTTCCTGAGGCTGGTTTGGGCCTTTTTGCATGGAGTAGTATTGAGGTCCCTCTAAATAGTGTTGTGATAGTGATGCCATATGCAGGACCTCAATAGAATTGGGGTGATTGGCATGCTTTGTGTCGTCACCAATGGAGGATGCCACTATATGGTTTGAATTCAAATGCTTGTTCTTTAGAGGAGCAACGCATGCAAGGAGACAACATCTCAAGGGCAAATCGTACATACATTGATGGACGTCCAAATGTGCATGAAAACATTGCTGCATATATAAATAGTTCCATTGGCAACCCTCTATTGACAAATTGTGATTTTGAAGAATGCACCAATGGAAAAAAAGAATATTTTACTAGGAATGTAAAGGGCACTTATGTAATGGTTTGTGCCACTAGATCTATCAGGTTTGGAAAGGAATTGTTCATCAAGTATAGTTTCAACCGTCCTCTACCCAAATGTTTGTAAAAGACAATAAGTCAAAAAGATATAAATTTTGTTGATATGCAGAGATGTATAATCCATGCATCTTGATTGTATTTGGTTTGTGTCATTAAATATGTCAAATGTTAAGAGCATTATTTGTCATTTGTCTAGATGTTTACATAAGATAATAAGTGGAAGCTAATGAATGTGAAATTCATAAATATGTAAATATGTAGAAGCGTGCAATTCTTTGAGTTCATTGAATGTTAACAAGCTGAAAAGAAAAATGGTCTAATAGATACATTAGTATGTTCATACTTTTTAAACAAAGAGATAATTTATATTCATATGCAACATTTAGATCAAGCATTGTTTCAACCTACGTCTTGTTATTTTGGTATATAGGATTCTTCATTCTCATTTAGCGTCGGAGACAATAATCCTCGTAATGGTCAACGTAGACGACGAATGCAATACAACGGTCCTCATATAAAGCAATTACCTCGTCGTCTACGTCTAGGCTTAAAAGAGATGATGGAAATTGATGAGCGCATTAATCAAGAGACTAATGGATCTAAATCTAGCTCATCTAGATCTACTTCTTCGCAAACAAGTTCCAACGATGAAAATGAGCTTCCAATGGATGATGAATTTGAAGCCATGGGAGACATGTTGGATGATATGTACGAGAACAATAATGCAGCTAGACACAATGAACAAGATGAGGAGGCACTTTTGTCTAAAGAAGAAAAGAAATTGCGAGAAGAATCAAAGACTGCATTGTATCCTGGAGCAAAGACATCTTGTTTGGCGACTTCTCTAAATCTTCAAGACAAATATAGATGGAGTGACCAAAGCCTCACATCATTATTTGAGTGAAAAAATTTTAACTACTTGTCATTTTTGGTTTGAAACAAAATTTACAATTTGGACATCTAGTAATAATTTCTTTACAATGACTTCTTTTGTCATGTACAGACTATTGAAAAACAAAATTCTCCCAGAAGGGAATGTCATGCCTGAGACAAGAGATGAGGCATGAAAGATGTTGTCTAACATCGAGATGGACTACAAGCAATATCATGCATGTCCAAAAGATTGTATTTTATATCGAGGAAGGTAACAATCACTCAAGAAATGTCCCATTTGTGATACTCCTCAATATAGAGCTGATTTGCAAGGGGCAACCATTCCATGCAAAGTTTTACGACATTTATAGTAATTCCACGATTGCAACATTTATTTCATTGTAAATCTCTTGCACAACTTATGGACTAGCATGCACACCATACCTCTACGGATGGGATGATAAGGGTACCTTCAAATTCACCTGCATGGAAACACATCAACAAAGAGTATCCAATCTTTGCCAATGAGTCAAGAAATGTGAGATTTGGTCTTGCAATAGATGGTGTGAACCCCTTTGGTGTACGAGCAACTACGTGGTCCATTTGGCCTGTTTGCTTAGTAAATTATAATATTCCTCCTTAGTTGAGTACAAAAAAGGGACACATTATGTTGGCACTTCTAATTCCTAGCCAACGCAAGGTTAAGAACATGGATGTGTATCTTGAGCCGCAAATTAGCGAGTTGGAAGATTTGTGGAAGGGGATAAAAGCATATGACATTTCGTGCCCCTTACATAAGAGGGAGTTTACACTACATGCCATTGTAATGTGGACAATGCATGACTATACAAGATTAGGTGAATGCTCAGGTAATCATTCCAACAATGTCTATTTTGTGTCTCTGGAAATCTCTGCGAGGGTTAACTCTCGTATTAAGTGAAAATTTCACTGTCTGCGAGGGTTCAAAATCACTAATTTGGCTTGACCTTCACCAATAATTAGTTCTAACTCTCGCAAGCTTCATCACTAATGAAAATTGACATTCTGGATTGATTGGAGAGATCTGCGAGAGTTCCCTCTAGAAGGATTTGCTGGATCTTCACTTTTTAGTGATTTTTTAGCACTTATACCCAATTTTCTGCTCAATGGAATCAAACTAGCTCTCAGCGACTCTTCTGTGTCCTAGTCTCAATGAGATGGAACTTCAGAATTCTTTGCGAGGGTTCTTGACCATTGGAACTGAAAATTTCACTATTTGCGAGGGTTCTTTGGTAATTTCCCATCTTTTTTTCACTAGGAACTCTCGCACAGGCACTTAAACAGTAGGCTAACTCTCGCAAGCTTCTTTGTGTCTTGGTCTCTCTAAGATGGAACTTTAGGGAGCTCTACAAGAGTTCTTGTAAAGATTTGAATTTTTTTGATTTTTTACAAGGATTTTTTGGATTTTTATGGTTTATTCTCTAATTTTTGCAATCTGCTAGGAACTAACTCTCGCAGGCTTCTATGCAGGTCTGGGACAGTACCTTGGAGTTGCTGCCAGTCGTGTGAGGGTTAACTCTCACTGGTTTTGGAGAAAACAAAATTTGATGGAAATTTTGGCTCTTTTTCCCTCCAAAATGCAGATTGGTGTATTTTTTGGATTTTCTCAGGTTTTGGTTTGGATGTCAAGCCCTTAGAGGCTGTTCACTTCTACCCTCTCACAGCTCCTCTGCTAGCTGGGAACGGTCCAAACAAAAGAAAATACAGAAAACTAACTCTTCCTACCCCAAAATCCACCTAAAACTACTCTAAAAAGCAAGAATTAAGTGAAATGCAGCTATACTAGTTAGTGAGAACCTATCCCCGACAATGGCACCACTGTAGGGTCAAAGATCTCGCGTAGTAGTAGCCCTCCCGCCTATCAACAAGGGCTAGAACACTAGATAGGTACCTAACTATGTAAAGATGCTACTTTTATATAGTTCTCTACTTCTTTCACTAACACTACCACCTTTAACACTACTCTCACTAACTCTACTCCCCTAAACTAGCATTCCACATGATGTGTAGTGAAAGAGAGGGGGGGGAGAGAGAGTTAGATGGATAGAAGGAGCATTGGAGAGAGAGAGAGAGAGAGAGAGAGAGAGAGAGAGAGAGAGAGAGAGAGAGGGTGGAGGTTAGCTCAAATGATCATTGTACTTGCTAAAGGAGAAACATAAACTATTGAAACCAAAAAGTATGAACTTGAAAGCAATTGAAAAACAACAAGAGCAATAGCAAGCATTGAATAGCAAATGAGGATGCTTCTCTTCCAAAATGGTAGAGTTTCCTCCTTCTCATTAAGCATGGAAATAGAGTACAAATGGTGTCCTTTTATAAATGGGGAAGGCCCTTGCCCCAAAATCCTATTGGCTAATATTCACATTGATCCTATCCATTCATCTTGGACCCAACTTGATCCAAGGGTCCACAAAAAGTACATTGGAAATCACAAGATTCATGTGAGTCCAAAATTGGACCCAACTCTAAAAAAGTAAACTCTAAGTTCTAACTTGACTTTGGGCCTCAAGTTCTATTTTAATTACGAAGGGCCCAAGTCTATTATTTTTATTTACATTTAGCTTGCGTGCTCATTGGGCCATGGGCTTAACGCGTAGGAAGCCATGGCCTCGCAACACATTTATTATTAAATTTATCTCTTTGCTCACGTTGTGTTGGAAATACCCCCAACGATCCATCTCACAATATCCATTTCAGAGTCGTCATGACCTCCCTTAGCTTGCCTTGGGCGATCAATTGTGTGATCAGTGGTGGATGATCTGTCATCAGCCTTTGGTGTAATTAGTTTCACCGCCCATGTGGTTGGATCGACCTTTACAGCATGTTCTTTGTTTTCAAAGGTGAGTTTTCCAGTTCCCCAGTTGTGAACCACTTGCGCTATCCTCGACCAAGGTCCTCCTAGTAAAACACGGTAGGCAGAAGGGGACTTTGGTATGCCCATCACCACAAAAGTGAGTACAAACTGCATTTCTACTATTTTCATCGGGATATTGTCAACATTCTCAATATCAAGGAAAATATTATTGCAATCGTTGTAATTTAGCTCACCATATTCTGATTAGTATAATTCTGTTAGATGAAGTGGTTGGCCACTACTTTGAAAATTCCATCATGATAATAATTTCTTGCTAATCTTACCCAATATGGACGAGGAAATAAGTTGTCTTCACCATCACTTGAGAATAAGCATTTCTGCTAATTCCAGAAACATCACATGCACCTAGTATCACATTTGCATCAAGTAGGTTTGAACCTTATTCAAAACAGTCTCTACAATTTCATTTTTCATTTTTTTAAACCGAGCATTTTTCATCATTGCCTTTGTTGACTTTCTTGGTAAAACATGACTTAAAGAAGATTCGATGTGTGAACGATCTGTTAAATAGTTCTTTGCCACCAAACATGATCTGCAAAAAACATATAAAACTCAGATTATGTTTAATAAATTGATAATGCATATTATCAAATGCAAATGAAACTTGTATGACCAATATAAATCAAGTAAACTGTTTATAAAAAAACATATTTACTCGGATCTTATTTTCTGATTGTCGCTATGTGTAGATAAGTCATCAATATTCTTCATTGGTACTCTCTTTCTTTTCCTTTTCATTATTGTCTTTTTGATAACTTTTATAACAACATATTTTAAACGAGTCAGATCGCAACTTCTCCATGGATTCTAACATTTATTGGTTTGATCCCTAAAGAGTAGTGATTGTAGCATTCAACTTGGATATAGCATGCTTGATTGCAATGTTTTCAGCACTAGTGTGTTGCACATAATGAAGCAATTGTTGATTTTCACGTTGTAATTATGGATTAGAAAACTGTAATTGTTGATAAAGACAAGATATGCTATGCATTCCAATATCACGCAACCTTTGACAATATCCAAGTAATCCGCTATTTTCTTCACATACAAATATGAGAAGATGAGTTATAGACTTAAAATTTGGACACAAATTGTTAGCTGGATCATTAGGATAAATTGATCCATCCACTCACAAATCTATATTCTTATGATTATTCATTCTCAATTCTCTAACTATTGCAACAACATTCTTTACAGCTTTTGAATTTTTCTTAATAATTGAAGTGCATTTCATAGGAAGTGCAACATGCAAATGGAACATTGCCATTGTTGAAAGCTACAATCCGAAAATGCTTCAAACTACAATAAGTCAAATTGAATAGATCTAGCATACCTTACTTTTGTAATGTCTATGTCGCGCTGAGAAATCGTCCCGTCTCATATTTCACTGTAAGCATACAAAGATTTTAAAAGTGCTCATTGTACTTCCACTTCAGTTTTTGCTACTCCTGCTTCAGTTTTTGCAGTGAGTACACCAAGATTTACAGTCTCAAATTAAAGCTCTAGCCCCAAATTTTGAAACGAGCATGCAGAGAAGTTATTACATCTCATGCTTAACTAAGTAATGTCTGAAGTTAACCACAGCAGTTAAACGTCGGACAAGGCCGGAAACTTGAAAAATGGTGACCAAAAGTTAACGGTTTGCATTCCTCTCTTGTCGAAAACTAGAGAAAATCGAGATTAGCATCGAAAGTGGTGAGGGTAGCTATGGATCGGAAGTGCGGCAATTACCAGTAAAGATCGAGTTCAAGATGAATCAGATATTACAATGTGCAAGATAGAACAGAACAGTAGTGGAACGATGAACTCAAATTGATATCAGAAAACATAAATGCAATGCATGAAGTTGGGCGAAAAAACTGTAGGCACTCAAAGACAAATTGAACTGAGTTCTTGATAGATGCAGATCTTCCTTGATGATTGGATACATTGAAAATTGACATTAATCTACTTAATTAACTACAACCATCCTACAGTAGGTAGCCATCATTTTACAGTGAGTGTATGTATAGGAGTAGGTAGATTGTCAACATCGCAACATGGGTTGGATTTCTGAGTTGACAATACAAAGGGTCAAAATTTTACAAAGGGTCGGATTTATACAAAGGGTCAAAAAATATACAAAGGGTCAGATTTATTAGACCCGATCCGATCTAGGGTCGAAGACGCCCGGATATTTTTTGCCTTGATCCAATTCGATTTAGGGTCGGAAAATCACATTTTGATGGGATTGACATTGACTCAGAATATAGGCTTGGGTCGAAAAAATTTGGTCCTGAATTTTTCGATCCTTTGCTAAAATTTCAAACCTTCATATTTTTTTGTGTAGTTTTTCTAAATAAGTATGAACAAGTTTCGGGATGCTCATTACCTAATAGAGTGAGGCTTGAGCATGAGTTCCAACACTCTCCCTTAATGTGGATCCTAAAACATTTTGATCTCCAGATTTAGTACATTGTTAAATCTGAGATGATACTCCTTTGTTAGAGCCTTGGTGAAATAATTTGCTGGCAGTAAACCAAAGAAATTTTCTTGCTTTGCACTTTCTCTCTAAGATAGTGATATCGGATTCTGATATGCTTACTTTGGGAGTGGTATCTCAGTTCAGAGATAGTGCAATGGCACTTTGATTATCACAATAGAGGGTTGTTGGATGTGATGAGATAATTTCGATATCTACAAGTAGGTTCTTTAGCCAAATTGTCTCCTTGGTAGCATTTGTGACAGTTATGTATTTTGATTCTGTGGAGGATAATGCTACTGAGGTCTATTTTTGGCTGTTCCATGAAATTGGGCCTTGATAGAACAGGAACACAAATCCAAAGGTCGATTTTCTTGTGTTTATATCTCCTACCCAATCTGCATCTGTGTAGAGCCTTCCAATGAACTGGACCCGGGATTTTAATGAAACTGGCTGAGAGAGTTAATTGAGTAAGCAAGGTTGGGTCGAGTATAGAGCATACCATACATCAATGAACCGATTATGGAGTGAAATGGAGACTGTTTCATTTCCTCCTTCTCTGACTCAAATTTTGGACGTTACTCCTTTGACAACTTCAAACCATGGTCAAGTGGAAAGTGGCTCAGTTTGCACTCGGGCATTCCATATTTCTTCAACACATTGGTGAGGTATCTCTGCTGGCTGATGAATATATGCCTACTAGGTCGAATTCAAAAAATTTGAATTTCAAAACAGTAGTGAGTAGGACCCATATCTGTCATCTTGTATTCATGTGCTAACAAGCATTTGGTATCCTTCAACAAATTTAAATTGTTACTAAACAGTAACGTGTCATCAACATAAAGAGTGATGATTATGAAGGAATCCAATATAGACTTAAAATAAACATTTGAGTCTGCCAAGTTTAGAATAGAACCATTCTCGACTTAAAATGTATTTATTTTCTGAAACCAAACTCTTGGGGACTGTTTCAGACCATACAAAGCTTTGTAAATTTTACACACTAGATGCTCCTTCCCTTTAGCTCATGTCCTTCTGGTTGGAACATGTAGATCTAACCACAATTCAAAAGTCAAATTCAGTCAATAACAATAACCATCTTGCAATATGTCCAGTATTGCATGTCTTGTTTACCAAGTAAAATAATGGTTGGTGATCCGTATAAAATGCAAAGTGAGTTTCCATGAGGTAGTGACAAAATTTTCGAACAGAAAAAATCATGGCTAACTTCACCTTCTGTTGTTGAAATTTTTTTCTCTGGATTTGTAAGTTGTCTGCTTGTAAAGTATAGGATAATCCTTCTTATAATCTCATGGCGGCGTCAAAACTGATCCAATGGCGTATTTTGAGGCATCCATATGAACATGAAATTCAATCATCCAATCTGAGGAACGCAATATTGGTGCTGAAGTTAATGCTTTCTTAAAGCACGTGATGAGAGCCGCCTTAACCGCTTTGTAGATTTCTCTTCCTCTGACAGGTTGAAAAACCAATATTGAGCCATCGCTACTAGGGACATGGGGAACAACATTAACTTTTCTGCAGGTGTCCGTTTGTCGTAGATTTCACAAGCTTGCTCGTAGATCTGGAGGAAGCAGATGGGATCTGATGATTCATCGTATTTTGGTATCTCCATCTGAGGTGCCCTCCGGACTGCTTGCAAGGGAGTGACAGGTATCAATTGGCCCATTGGATCCATTGGCACTGGTTTTGGTTCTGTCTCTTGTTGCACATCTGCTAATCTGGGAAGGTGTGGTGCTTAATTTGCTATCCTTCTTGCTACTGATCATCCAGATCTTAGATTCATCTGATGGTGGGGTCCAAGATAGCTGGATCTTGCTTGTACAATGGAATGCCTCTGGATCTTAAGGATCTGACCAATCTGATTGGCCAGAAGTGAAATTTAGGCCTTGTACGGTGGTTTTTTCCTTGATAACTTTTTACTCCTTGCACTGATTGACCTGAGATTTTGACAGTAGTTGGATCTGGTGCAAATCTTTCCACTGATCTAGTCTGCGAGGGTTCTCTTGTGCGAGGGTTGGTTGTGCGAGGGTTCTTTAACCGTTCTGTAGACAAAAAAACCTTGATATCTCTCAAACCTTTGGGAAGTAACTCTCGCAAGGATCACAGGAGCTTAATCTGGCCCAAATCTAACTCTAAAATTCTCTGCGAGAATTAACTCTCGCAAGAAAAAAATTTCACTGTATGCGAGTAACGCAGATTCCAAAGAATCTTCAGATGCCGAGCCAAGCCGAAGACACATAATATCTCTCACCCATGACCGAGGAGGTCTCAAAAGGAGGAGAGCAAAAGAAGTTGAGAGCCGAGCATGAGAGTCGTGTCAGTTCTCAACCGACGGATGCTCTCAGATCTCACCCGACCCTTGAACCGTTGAGACCATCATAAAACACACTACAATCATTGCGATCACCTGCCCCGTAGTGATCGCTCTACACCGTGACAACTGATTGAGCCGTAGGGAATACATTTAGCAAAATCCCATTGCTTCACACCTTGCACCGTAGCCACGTAACAAGCGTCCATGAGCATATTTACACAATCATACGATACTCTACAAGTTGTTATGGATCGCCCTTATGGTCCAAAATCTACGGAGGACTATCCACCAGAGATGGTCTCCCCATCCACTGAACAAGCTCGATTTAACAGAAATTCCTGGATGAAATCCCAAGTCCAAGAGCCATCCACCAACCCATTCAACAGATGGGAACCCATGTGTTATGAAGCTCCATATGAACGACCACATTTTCATGCTGCCGAATCTTCACATGCACGAGCTCACTTAAACGGCGCTTTTGCAAATAATGTTCCACGTACTGAAAAACATATCCCAAAGCTAGATTTACCTAAATACGATGGTAACACTGATCCTCAAAGATTTTTTCAAGTCTTTGAGGATGCATGTGACGTTTATGGCGAGACATCACCAGAAGCCATGGTACAGCTCTTTTCGATGACCATGATCGATCGAGCACGAGAGTGGTATTTTAACCTTGATCGTGAAGATAAACGTGACTGGTCACTCTTGAAGGAGGCCTTTATCAAATGCTTCAAGCCATTCCGCTTGATAGAAAGTCCTTTTGTCAAGCTAAGTAACATCAAAATGACAAAAGACGAGAAAGTACGTGACTATATTGAACAATTTAAAAGATTAAAAAGTCAGGTACAAGAACAAGCCACTGAGTCTATGCTCATAATTTGGTTCCTCGTTGGACTCCCATGATGGATAAGACGTGAACTTCGTTCCAATGATAAATATACATCATTGAAACAAGCCATGTCTGACGCCATTTGAGAGGAAGATGAGGGCTCTGATGTCGATGAACCACATGAACGGAGAGCACATCGTGCTGTCCAAGAAGCTCGACCAAACGACGAAACTCAAGAACAGTTGTGGAAAACACAGATGGAGTTGCTTAACCAGCAACACCAACAACAGATGGAGAAACTCACAAAAGAGTTTCAAAACTCTCTTAAGTCTATTCAGAGTTCGATGCGGGGTCAGTTACCCACTGGCCAAATCCACCATAGACGAGAGAACACGTGGTGCCCTCACTGTTGAGGTGCACACACTGGCAATGAGTGCACTTCATACCAACCGGTCCCAGATACTTCCTTGATCAAATGTGACATCTGCGACTTTATGGGGCATACCTCTCTTTATTGCTATTATAACCCAAGGAACCAACCTCACAACCAATCAGGAGGACATACTCAACATCCTCGACAACCGTTTGTTTCACAAAACCAACACATGCACTACCAGCCACGAAACAACCAAGTCCATATACAAGAGTTGCCTAGACAACCTAGACATGAACCTCAATCACAGCCGGCACTCTTAGGACCACCTGCAAGAGGACAACCAGATCTAGGACCACAAAAACATAGAGATCCTCGAGAGTCTACACAAACACATCTTGTTGAAAACTCCTATGATCAGTCCTATCATCAAGATACAACACTTCCATCTGCTAGTTCTCAACATTATCAAACCGACAACTTTTGCTCATGCAAACGAGATGAGTATTCAACACCACCAGAAAATCCAGCACAGCTAGCCATCCAAGATGGTTATGTTATTGCCACAGGCCCAATGAGCAACCGTTGCTTTATTATATTATTATATTATTATATATATTTGTGGTGAAACAGGCCATTTCATGGCTGACTATAAAGTTAAAAACCAATACCATGCGGAATGTCCTGACTGTGTCCGTAAACACAGTTTCAAGGATTGTCCTAAACAACCTAACAGGATTCTTCCAGCATGTCATATCTCATCCAAATCTGTTAGAGTTCTCACTAGAGCACAACGCCAACAACAAGAACAGAAAAAATTATGTCAAATCAGCTGACCCCCAGGGAAGCCACTTGACGGCTTCAACATTAATAAAAGATTACCCAGACCCAAAGGTGGAACAACGACAATACAATGAATTTCGAGATGAGTTTTTGCGAGAGGAAGAACATATAGAAAGTCTGTTCTCAGCTCATATCCCCGAAAAAAAGCAATCTCCACAGGGACTTGAAGTATTTTCTGACCTCCTGCAAGCTCAACTCACCATGTCGTTTCATACCGCAATAAAATCCTTCACTAGGCTTCAACGTTATATCCATCGAAATTTTCAGCTACCTACTATTCCTGATGAACAGCGGAAAACTGAAGAGATTCTTGAAATTCCCCAGATTCCTATGAATCTGTTG
The DNA here is from genome assembly GCA_029204225.1 of Diphasiastrum complanatum. Classification (NCBI taxonomy): domain Eukaryota; kingdom Viridiplantae; phylum Streptophyta; class Lycopodiopsida; order Lycopodiales; family Lycopodiaceae; genus Diphasiastrum; species Diphasiastrum complanatum. The sequence continues at coordinate 4,429,824 of CM055100.1, forward strand.
AATATAGGTGTTGCTAAGGGGAATAGCATCACCCTACCTTTGTTCTATAAAGACCATCCCGTGGTATCTGCTATCCTAGATAGTGGATCAGACGTTAATATCATGGCTTTGTCATTAGCAAAGTCATGGGACTTTCATACCCTCGATCAACCACGATATAAACTTTGCATGGCTGATCAACGAGTTACTGACCCTGCTGGTCATTTATCAAATATAAAAGTTTGCATAGCAGGTGTCAAATTTGTGCTAGATTGTGTCATCTTAGATTTACCAAAAGATAACAATACATATAAACTCCTTCTTTGTACACCCTGGCTCCAGATGGCAGGTTAACATCATCCCTCCACTACCTCCACCTCCACCTCCATCTTCAGCTCTAACACAATGCTTATTTTTTTTGTTTAACCTCACCATCCCACACTCCAGATCAGTACCCAACTCTCACTAACCTTGAAAAGCTCACTGAAGCAGCCAAGCGCTCGATGATAGGCCTATCCAAAACGAGCTACCACATGCATTGGTTGGTGAGGCAGTATCAAATGCTCGAGAGCAAGGTCCAACATCAAGACCAAGAAATCGTGCGATATCAAGGGCTGGCCAAAGAAAAAGAAAAAGAGACAGTGGAAGCCAGATCCGTGATGGCCGGGCAAAAATCCACTCTGGAAGAGGTCCAGCAACAACTGAAGCACCAGATGGTCCAAATCGACCAAGTACAAGATGGATCATCGGGTGCAATGACAGTCGATGCTCCTCTAGTCAAGCCTGTGGACATTCAATTCCAGGCCCCACAGGCCTCAGCCATCCGGATGGAGAAATACGTGCGCTAATCCAAGAACGAGAAGCTGAAAAGAAAAATTTTCAAAACATTGTGGCCAAGTAAGAGAAGATCATCCTTGAGTTCCAGAAGCAGCTGGAAGACACCACAAAGGCCCTGCAGCAAGTCTTGGACAAGGTGAACCAATTATGGGACACGACATGCAAGGCCCAGGCAGGCGTTCAATCAACGAAGCCACGGGACAATGATGGGAATGATGAAGCAGGGAATCAAGGCGAGAAAATCCACCCTTCAGACGGTAGCTCGGGATCGGGTGGCTAGAGAGCTAATGCTGCTTCTAGAACTTTTCCCCGAACCCCTCCCACCTTTAACCCCTCCTCCTACTCTGCATTGAATTTTTTCGAAACATTTATTCCAACTTCCCCGATTCTTTCATCTTTCCTCTTTCCATCACCTCCTAGCAAAATAATAGGCACATCAAAAGGCCCAGCTGACACCTACAAAGCCCGACGGGACGAATTCCTCCAACAAATCCACTCCCCCGGTGCGGCGTATAACTTGTTGATCCCACCTCCTCCTAAACCTATCACCCCCACACCTCTCTCTCCAGATCATTCCATCCTTGAACTTCCAGAAACTAACACCGACATGGGGGGTGATGATGACTTCCTAGCGGATCAACCAGAGACAAGAAGATTCTCGCCTAGGTAAGACACGGATGCAGCTGAGCCGTCGACAAGCGAGCAAGCTAAAGAGAAAGATACGGGCACCAAGGCCCTAGATGATTATCTGGCGAGGCCATCCCAACCGCGTAGGACAACTTCCCCTACCAGGCCCAGAGACAAATTGGCTGATACAAGAGAGTCAGAGAAATTTGAGAGAAAATACCCTCCCAACATGAGGGGAGGCAAAGAAGATATCGAACGAAGCCAATACTCCACCAGGGCCGAGATCATTGCCACGTTACAACCGTAACCAGAATGGTGGAATAAAGTCCTGAAGGATAGCAGGCGACTCCAAGAGTATCTGAAGGCACTGGCATGGAAGCGAGTGGACCTCTTCTACATGCCACTCAAACGCAGAAACCCATGGCCGGAGGAAAAGCCACGAGTAGAGTTGGTAAACTGGCCAGTCATTCCGAGAATTTCAGAGAGAACTCCCCAGATGATCTGAGGCTGCAGTTACTCAACTTCGGGCATAAATACAAAACAAGCACCGATCTTTGCGTGCAAGAAACTGCCGAGTATTGCAGATCCATGGCCTTTTTGATGCAGCAAGATTGTTTCTGGGATCGAGGCTTGGAGCCCATCAAAATCAACCCAAATGTAGCCCTTTAGTCGGAAAAAGACCATGAGATGAGGGCCAGGCTATACTATAGAGCAGCCTTCATGTTGTCACGCTATGTGACCATGGTGGAAGACTGGCAGGAAATGGACTCCGTGGAAAAGATAATAGAATATCTGGGGCCCCTCAATTTTGGAAGTAAGCTCCGCTTCCAAGTTTTTGAAGCCTTGGGACGAAATGTAAAAATTACAGCAAATAAGGATCCTAAAACACTTGAAATGATGAGGGAAACAATAGATTATGATTTCATAAGATTAGCACAAGTTGAACCATCAAAATCCATCAAAAATCTATGCTTGAACCTCACTAAATGGCCCAAATCCTTGAAGAAGGCTTCACACGTGTGAAAGTACGGCCTCCCACAGTCTGAGTACTGTACACCAGACCTACATTCAATCCTATAATCATTAGTAATCACAAGTACTCAAACAATTATGAACATAGAGAGCAATTGCACCATTATGAGAGAAAAAACATGAAATTGCTTGATTGATTTTGGTGAGATATCATCACCTATATATACATGATCCATCACGGTTTTGGGCAGGTATGAGTAGCCCTAAACCTATCCCTAATGCTAATTTTGGTGGATCTTTCATCCCTACCAAGTTAGGGTTGGAATCTTGGAGATCCCTCAACAATGCAAAAATTACCAAAAATAGCTCCTATTTTTTCTCCCTTGTATCTAAGCATAATTTGGACTCATTCCAAAGGTTCTAACACTTAGGTCTACTTGAGAACATCCTTATGAATGGAATCCTATGCTATTTGGCACGTGTGACAAGCCACATCATGACCATCTAACTATTTACAAGTCATATGACCAAAACTAGTCAAGCTAGAATTGTGAATTTTTAACACTCCTCCTCACTATCTAGCTTGGTTCAATCATTGCTTTACTAATCACTCCAAGTGATGATCTGAACTTCATAAAAGGTGTCTTTTGAAGTGGTTTAGTAAGTAGATCAGCTACACATTCATTGCTTGGAACATGCTCCAAAGCAGTCTCCTTGGCTTGCACCATTTCTCAATGTGCTTAGATCTTGCATGGAAGATTGGGTTAGATGCAAGGTGTTGGGCTGATATATTGTCATTGTAGATGATTGGTGCCTCCTCTGAATCCATGATCTTTAGTTCCACCAATAATCTCTTGATCCAAAGTACCTCCTTTGTAGTGGTTGTCAAAGCTTTGTACTCGGCCTCGGTTGAAGATAGAGATATAGTTTCTTGCTTTTTTGAAAGCCATGAAACCACACCTTCTCCTATGAAAGTTGAATAGGCACTTGTTGATTTCCTATCCCTCTTGTCCCCTGCAAAATCTGAATCACTAAATGCATGAAGGTTAATCACATCTCCTCTATATAGAATCCCAAAATCCAATGTACCCGAGATGTATCTTAGAATCCTCTTAGCCTTTTTCCAATGGATATTCAATGGCTTTTGCATGGATTGGCTCAACCTACATACACTAAAGCTAAGATCTGGTCTAGTTATAGTGATCCACATTAAGGAACCTATAAGTTGCCTAAACAAAGTGATGTCCATGAAGGATCTTTCATCATCTTCATTTGGCACTTTTACATCTTGCTCCATTGGTGTGTCAACACTTTTGCATACTTCCATCTTAAACTTCTTCAAAAGACTTTGAGCATAGTTTACTTGACTTATAAAGATAAAATCAGACCCTCTAAGTACTTCTATGCCTAAGATGAAGTGAAGACACCCTAGATCTACCATCTTGAACTCTAAGGATAGATCTATCTTGATTTTTTCAATACCATCAACACTATTTCCACTAATGATGATGTCATCTACATAAATGAGTAAAAGTACAATACCAACATCATCAAACTTAATGTAAAGAGTGGGATCATATTCACTTTGAACAAAAGAAAGTGAAATAAGATAGCAATGTAGTCTTGAATTCCAAGATCTCGAGGCTTGCTTCAAGCCATAGATGCTTCTTTGGAGATGGCATACTTTGTTCTCCATTCCATGCTTGATGAACCCTTGTGGCTGCTCCATATAGATATCCTCTTCCAAAAAACCATTCAAGAAAGCATTAGAGACATCCATTTGACATAGAATCCATCCAAAATGTGATGCAAGTGCAATGATTAGTCTTATTGTGACCATATTGGCCACGGGTGCAAAAGTTTCCTCATAGTCTATCCGTCTCTCTTGAGCATAACCTTTTGCAACTAATCTTGCTTTATGTTTGTTAACACTCCCATTTGCATTCAACTTAAGCTTGAAGACCCACTTGCATCCTATTACATTCCTTTGAGATATCTCAACAAGCAACCAAGTTTCATTCTCAATCAAGGCATCATACTCATCCAACATAGCTTTATACCATTCTTTGGAGTTCAATGCATCTTCAACATTAGACGGTTCTTCAAAACTAGATAAAGCATAAGAAGTGGATGATATACCCTCAACTTGCTGTCCTTTGCCTTGATATGTGAGCCTTGATGGCTCCACTTTTGCCCTTGAAGATCTCCGTTGGTGTGATAGGTGGGTTTGGTGCTTGCTCCTCCATGAGCTCCTCCTCAAAACCAAGATCTTGCTCCTCGGCCATCTTCTTCTTGATTGTTGGAGCACTTGAGCCTTCTTCAAGCATATGCATATGATGTTCATCAAAGATGACATCCCTTGAAACAACAAATTTGTTCAAGGATGGGAGATAGACTTTGTAGCCCTTGCTTGAGCTTGCATATCCAAGCATGATCCCTCTTGTGGAAGATGGATCCTCCTTGGTTCTTGTTTCCAATGGCACATGCACATAACATATACACCCAAAAACTTTCAAGTGATTAAGATTGGGTTTCTTTCCATACAACATCTCATATGGAGTTTTGCCTTCAATTGCTTTGCAAGACACCCTATTCATCAAGTAGTTTGCACATACAAGAGACTCACCCCAAAAGGATTTGGGCAAACAAGCATCTAATCTTAAAGCCTTAGAACATTCACATAATGTTCTATTCCTTCTTTCAGCAACTCAATTTTGTTGAGGAGTGTAAGGACAAGAAGTCTCTTTCTTGATCCCTTCCTCCTCACAAAAGGCCTTGAACTCATTGGAGATGAATTCTCCACCATTGTCACTTCTAAGAATCTTGATGCTATGATTATGATGCTTTTCCACAAACAACTTGAACTTTACAAAAGTATCAAATACTTGAGACTTTAAGGAAAGTAAGAACACCCAACAATATCTTGAGTAGTCATCAATGAAGGTTAAAAACATGGATGAACCTCCATTAGATTTGGTGCTAGCAATGTGCACATCCGAGTGTATGAGCTCAAGAGGATGAGATGACTTTGTGATGGAGTTAGGAAACACCTTCTTATGTGCCTTGGATAAGGCACAAGCTTCACAAACCTTGTCTTCCTTCCCAATAGACCTTGGTAGGCCTAAAGCATACTCCTCCTTGATCATAGCCTCCATGGAACCCGAGTTGACATGTCCAAGTCTTTTGTGCCATAAAGTAAAGGTAGATATCTTGCTCTTCTCGGCCAACATGACAACATTAGTATCCACAAATGCATCCAGCTTATAAAGTTTGCCAAGTCTAGTGCCCTTAGCCACTATCTTACCCTTCTTCTTGATGAAACATTCATTTGAAGCAAAGTCAACATTGAAACCATTGTCTACCATTTGGCCAACACTTAGTAGATTCTTTGTTATTGTAGGAATGTACAAAACACCTTCTATGTTGATCTTTTTGGAAGATCCTAAGCAAAGGGGAATGCTACCAACTCCTTCAATCTTACAAGCTTCATCATTTGCTGTATAGATAGACTTTATAGGTCCATCATAAGATAAGAGAGAAGAGAAAAACTCCCTTTTACTAGTCATGTGTGAACTAGCACCCGAGTCAATCCACCAAGGATCTTCTCCTTTGAAGCTTGTTGAAGAAAATATGGACATCATGAGAGAGTCCTCATGTGAACTCTCCTCCTCCTCCTCTTTGCTCATGTTGGCTTGGCTTTGATCTTGCTTCCTCTTGAAGCATTCCGAGGCATAATGCCCCATCTTGCTACAATAGTAGCACTTCACCTTTGATTTGTCCTTCTTGACTTTGGTGGTTGATGGAGATGCCTTTGGGAGTCCTTCTTGATCCTCAAGCTTTGTAGACTTCTTGAATGTTGATCCTTTGCCTTTGGACTTGCCTTTGCCTTTGGTGAAGAGAGCTTGGTCATCTCCACCTTGGATGGAAAGCCTATCCATCCTCTCTTGCATTTGGCTCCTTCTTGATTCCTCGGCCATGAGCGTGCCTTGGAGTTCTTCAAGTATGGGTAGCTTACCCATAATTGCATATCCCTGAACCAAATTGTCAAATTCAAAGCTTAGTCCATTCAATATGAGTTGAACAAGCTCTTCATCCTTGATAGGTTCACCTATAAAGGCTAGCTCTTTGTTCAATTCTTTTACTCTTAGGACAAAAGTATGTGCACTCTCTCCTTTCTTTTGATAGCTTCTATAGATTTGATTCTTCAAAGCTAACATTCTAGTTTGGTTCTTGGATTCATAGACCTTTTGCAAAGTATCTCAAGCATCTTGAGATGAAGTGCAATCTCCTACCTCTCTTAAGAGTTCATTTGCAACATTCATTTTTATGCAATGTAGTGCAACATTGCACCTCTTGATGTATTTGGCTTTTTCTTGAGGATGAATAGGTTCACCCTCCTTACCATTTACAATTTCCATCAGATCTTGCATGATCATGATAGATTCCATTCTAACTTTCCATATGGAATAGTTAGTTTTGTTGAGCCTTTCATTAGTATCCAAAAGATATGCATTTATAGATGCCATCTAGTCTCCTAATCAAGGACTTGACACAAATGAAGGTTACTTCTATTGATTTGATTGAAGGTCTACCTTATCCCACTTCTTAGGGACCTGAAAAGATCAGTAATAGACTTCCTAAAAAGATCTAATAATGATATCTAACAAAATCAAATCATAGAATACTAGAAACAATGCACTTGCTTGATTGAAGTAGACAATACTAGTAGAATTGCCCCTCTTTCTATAAAGAACATTAAAGCTTCCAAATGATCTGATCAAGAGTGAATTTCAGCAACCTAATATACTTCAAAATCACTTGTAAAAGATCTAAATGGAACTTAATGAGGATGCAACACAATCTACTATCCAATCACAAGCAAAAAATGATCAAAATTGATGAAAAATTGATCTAATTTGGTGCATAAGTCAAGCAATGGTTGGACTGAACCTAAATCACTTTAGGAGGTGCCTACTACACCTTAGAACAGCCTTGAAGAGTCCCCAAAACTCTGATCTTCCCTCTCCTTGAATGCTAGAAAGCCTTCTCTATGAAATCACCTCCAAAACTCGCTTAGAAATCAATGCTTGGAGCAAGCAAAACTTGCTATCTTGGTAATGTGAATTGAATTCAACTTTGCCTCTGGTTTTAGACACCTAAACACCTGCAAATGAAGTCACACAACACCAATCTCCAATGTATTTGACTCACTTTGAGTTCTAGAATCAATACTAGATGCTAAGATCCAATCTACACAAGATTTAGATCAAAAATTGTGATCAAATTGAATGCAAACCAAGGATTTAGCTCATTTCAGCCTTTAGGCTCTGATACCATGTAAAAATTACAGCAAATAAGGACCCTAAAACACTTGAAATGATGAGGGAAACAATAGATTATGATCTCATAAGATTAGCACAAGTTGAACCATCAAAATCCATCAAAAATCTATGCTTGAACCTCACTAAATGGCCCAAATCCTTGAAGAAGGCTTCACACGTGTGAAAGTATGGCCTCCCACAGTCTGAGTACTGTACACCAGACCTACATTCAATCCTATAATCATTAGTAATCACAAGTACTCAAACAATTATGAACATAGAGAGCAATTGCACCATTATGAGAGAAAAAACATGAAATTGCTTGATTGATTTTGGTGAGATATCATCACCTATATATACATGATCCATCACGGTTTTGGGCAGGTATGAGTAGCCCTAAACCTATCCCTAATGCTAATTTTGGTGGATCTTTCATCCCTACCAAGTTAGGGTTGGAATCTTGGAGATCCCTCAACAATGCAAAAATTACCAAAAATAGCTCCTATTTTTTCTCCCTTGTATCTAAGCATAATTTGGACTCATTCCAAAGGTTCTAACACTTAGGTCTACTTGAGAACATCCTTATGAATGGAATCCTATGCTATTTGGCACGTGTGACAAGCCACATCATGACCATCTAACTATTTACAAGTCATATGACCAAAACTAGTCAAGCTAGAATTGTGAATTTTTAACACGAAAGATGAGCGAGAGAAAGCAAACGGCATGACAACGAGGTGAGCAAGACTCGCAAGAAGTTCTCAAGAAGGCTGGAATGTAGCGGCCAATTGAGAGACTTCCAATTCTAAAAAAAAAGAAAAAAAAATAACAAGCACCTGGTTTTACGGAAGTGAACGAAGATCCACGCTTTTCCAAGTGCCAAGCAAAAGACATCACCGGTGTTGCAGTGGGTCCTGCAACAGATTAGGGGTGGATAATGTTAGCAGATTCTAGAGAATCCTCAGATGCCGAGCCAAGCCGAAGACACAGAATACCTCTCACCCATAATCGAGGAGGTCTCAGAAGGAGGAGAGTAGAAGAAGCTGAGAGCCGAGCATGAGAGCTGAGAAATTACTAGCTAGGATGACAGTGAAATATTTGTGAGCCTACATGGTGTATCCCAGAGAAGGAACAACCATGTAGGAGCTAGTCATATTTCCTAGGCCTTGTAAATAAATGTAGACTCCCCTTAAATTAGTTAGAGTGAGTCACCTTTTGATGGTGACCTTTAGTGGAAGGGCAAATTTCACATTTAATTTTTAATTTGGTGGAATTGCCACTTGGGCTCCACATGGGCAGCCTTCTTGCTTATTTAAAGATTCCCCTCTCTTGTGAGGGAGCTTTGAATGTATTGTCAAGTTCTCTTGAGCAAATAAAGAGGATCCTCCATGAGTTCTTGATAATTGCTAAGCTCCTTGTTCATGGCAATGTTCTTGAGTGAAGTTTCTATGAGCATGCTTGATTTCCTTGTATTGTGGATTAACTAGGATCTTGTTTTCTTGTTTCTTACTTAGTTGTGGATTAGGATTCATTTCTTGTTTGTGCAATAAGGTAGGAATCAGCATGCAAGTAAACTAAATAGGCTGGTTTGTGGTGTAGATCTTGCATACTTTCTCACATTCCAGTTCTTGATTGTTCTTGGGCAATCTAAGCATCAAGAAATGAGTGTTTCTTGATTCTTGGACTGTTATTATGCTGTTAGGAATCTAGTTTCTTGTTTCTTGTTTCTTGTTTGAGTAGTTAATCTTGTTCTTGATTGTTTTCTGATTTAGTAGATAGTGGTAGAACTGCTCCATGTTCCAGAATGTTGATCCTCTTGAGTTATAGATGGTTACGTGGCTGGCTTATGCATGTAGCTGAGTATCGAAACCGTGTCTCCCATTAACAGGCTGGAAAATACATGTTGAAATCTGAGTAACACGTCCGTGTGATAACCACTCTAACAAGAAAAACTGTAAGAACTGGAAGAACCATAGTGATGGTGTCTGCATTAGGCCACATATATTTGAGTGAACTATGTCTAACAGATCTTTAGATATGTGTTCTTGATTCGACTTAAAAGGCCGTCTAGCCTGTTTTTCTTATATGATACAACTCTGGCAGATTGGAGGGTCGATAGTTCGATAATCAAAATCAACAATTGATGAATGTTTAGACATATTTGCAATAGATATATGATTTAGGTGCCCAAGTCTTTAATGCCAAATTAATTCTTTTTCATCAAAACTGAACTGCCTAAAACATGATCAATCATACAGTAACACTGAGTAAGCCTATAGAGATATCCTTGCCTTTTTCCAAGGGCAAGGACTCTCTTAGATTTATCAAGAATTTTGCATGAATCTAATTCGAACTCTACTTTATGTCCTAAATTAGTTATTATGTTGACTGACTCGAGATTTGTCATCAGATTCGAGACATACAAAACTCTTGGTATGAGCTTCAATTGCCCATGCTGGAATTTTAAAAAAATAGTACTTTCACCTTCGATCATATGTGAGATATTGTCTCCAAGGTGAACTAATTTCTTAGTGATGTAGGCTGAATAGTCGATGAACCATTCTTGATGGCATGTCATGTGTTGCGTTGCTCCATAATTGAGGAACTATTCCTCAAGTTGTTCGACATGGTGATGGTTGACCATGAAGTCATTCTGATCATCATCATCTTCAACATCTACTTCATATCAATAGCTGCATTGGCTTGTTGATCCAATTGTTTCTTCTTCTTCTTTTTGAGTGTAAAAATTACAGCAAATAAGGACCCTAAAACACTTGAAATGATGAGGGAAACAATAGATTATGATCTCATAAGATTAGCACAAGTTGAACCATCAAAATCCATCAAAAATCTATGCTTGAACCTCACTAAATGGCCCAAATCCTTGAAGAAGGCTTCACACGTGTGAAAGTACTGCCTCCCACAGTCTGAGTACTGTACACCAGACCTACATTCAATCCTATAATCATTAGTAATCACAAGTACTCAAACAATTATGAACATAGAGAGCAATTGCACCATTATGAGAGAAAAATCATGAAATTGCTTGATTGATTTTGGTGAGATATCATCACCTATATATACATGATCCATCATGGTTTTGGGCAGGTATGAGTAGCCCTAAACCTATCCCTAATGCTAATTTTGGTGGATCTTTCATCCCTACCAAGTTAGGGTTGGAATCTTGGAGATCCCTCAACAATGCAAAAATTACCAAAAATAGCTCCTATTTTTTCTCCCTTGTATCTAAGCATAATTTGGACTCATTCCAAAGGTTCTAACACTTAGGTCTACTTGAGAACATCCTTATGAATGGAATCCTATGCTATTTGGCACGTGTGACAAGCCACATCATGACCATCTAACTATTTACAAGTCATATGACCAAAACTAGTCAAGCTAGAATTGTGAATTTTTAACACTCCTCCTCACTATCTAGCTTGGTTCAATCATTGCTTTACTAATCACTCCAAGTGATGATCTGAACTTCATAAAAGGTGTCTTTTGAAGTGGTTTAGTAAGTAGATCAGCTACACATTCATTGCTTGGAACATTCTCCAAAGAAATCTCCTTGGCTTGCACCATTTCTCTCACAAAGTGATGGCATATCTCAATGTGCTTAGATCTTGCATGGAAGATTGGGTTAGATGCAAGGTGTTGGGCTGATATATTGTCATTGTAGATGATTGGTGCCTCCTCTGAATCCATGATCTTTAGTTCCACCAATAATCTCTTGATCCAAAGTACCTCCTTTGTAGTGGTTGTCAAAGCTTTGTACTCGGCCTCGGTTGAAGATAGAGATATAGTTTCTTGCTTTTTTGAAAGCCATGAAACCACGCCTTCTCCTATGAAAGTTGAATAGGCACTTGTTGATTTCCTATCCCTCTTGTCCCCTGCAAAATCTGAATCACTAAATGCATGAAGGTTAATCACATCTCCTCTATATAGAATCCCAAAATCCAATGTACCCGAGATGTATCTTAGAATCCTCTTAGCCTTTTTCCAATGGATATTCAATGGCTTTTGCATGGATTGGCTCAACCTACATACACTAAAGCTAAGATCTGGTCTAGTTATAGTGATCCACATTAAGGAACCTATAAGTTGCCTAAACAAAGTGATGTCCATGAAGGATCTTTCATCATCTTCATTTGGCACTTTTACATCTTGCTCCATTGGTGTGTCAACACTTTTGCATACTTCCATCTTAAACTTCTTCAAAAGACTTTGAGCATAGTTTACTTGACTTATAAAGATAAAATCAGACCCTCTAAGTACTTCTATGCCTAAGATGAAGTGAAGACACCCTAGATCTACCATCTTGAACTCTAAGGATAGATCTATCTTGATTTTTTCAATACCATCAACACTATTTCCACTAATGATGATGTCATCTACATAAATGAGTAAAAGTACAATACCAACATCATCAAACTTAATGTAAAGAGTGGGATCATATTCACTTTGAACAAAATAAAGTGAAATAAGATAGCAATGTAGTCTTGAATTCCAAGATCTCGAGGCTTGCTTCAAGCCATAGATGCTTCTTTGGAGATGGCATATTTTGTTCTCCATTCCATGCTTGATGAACCCTTGTGGCTGCTCCATATAGATATCTTCTTCCAAAAAACCATTCAAGAAAGCATTAGAGACATCCATTTGACATAGAATCCATCCAAAATGTGATGCAAGTGCAATGATTAGTCTTATTGTGACCATCTTGGCCACGGGTGCAAAAGTTTCCTCATAGTCTATCCCTCTCTCTTGAGCATAACCTTTTGCAACTAATCTTGCTTTATGTTTGTTAACACTCCCATTTGCATTCAACTTAAGCTTGAAGACCCACTTGCATCCTATTACATTCCTTTGAGGTCTCTCAACAAGCAACCAAGTTTCATTCTCAATCAAGGCATCATACTCATCCAACATAGCTTTATACCATTCTTTGGAGTTCAATGCATCTTCAACATTAGACGGTTCTTCAAAACTAGATAAAGCATAAGAAGTGGATGATATACCCTCAACTTGCTGTCCTTTGCCTTGATATGTGAGCCTTGATGGCTCCACTTTTGCCCTTGAAGATCTCCTTGGTGTGATAGGTGGGTTTGGTGCTTGCTCCTCCATGAGCTCCTCCTCAAAACCAAGATCTTGCTCCTCGGCCATCTTCTTCTTGATTGTTGGAGCACTTGAGCCTTCTTCAAGCATATGCATATGATGTTCATCAAAGATGACATCCCTTGAAATAACAAATTTGTTCAAGGATGGGAGATAGACTTTGTAGCCCTTGCTTGAGCTTGCATATCCAAGCATGATCCCTCTTGTGGAAGATGGATCCTCCTTGGTTCTTGTTTCCAATGGCACATGCACATAACATATACACCCAAAAACTTTCAAGTGATTAAGATTGGGTTTCTTTCCATACAACATCTCATAAGGAGTTTTGCCTTCAATTGCTTTGCAAGACACCCTATTCATCAAGTAGTTTGCACATACAAGAGACTCACCCCAAAAGGATTTGGGCAAACAAGCATCTAATCTTAAAGCCTTAGAACATTCACATAATGTTCTATTCCTTCTTTCAGCAACTCCATTTTGTTGAGGAGTGTAAGGACAAGAAGTCTCTTTCTTGATCCCTTCCTCCTCACAAAAGGCCTTGAACTCATTGGAGATGAATTCTCCACCATTGTCACTTCTAAGAATCTTGATGCTATGATTATGATGCTTTTTCCACAAACAACTTGAACTTTACAAAAGTATCAAATACTTGAGACTTGAAGGAAAGTAAGAACACCCAACAATATCTTGAGTAGTCATCAATGAAGGTTAAAAACATGGATGAACCTCCATTAGATTTGGTGCTAGCAATGTGCACATCCGAGTGTATGAGCTCAAGAGGATGAGATGACTTTGTGATGGAGTTAGGAAACACCTTCTTATGTGCCTTGGATAAGGCACAAGCTTCACAAACCTTGTCTTCCTTCCCAATAGACCTTGGTAGGCCTAAAGCATACTCCTCCTTGATCATAGCCTCCATGGAACCCGAGTTGACATGTCCAAGTCTTTTGTGCCATAAAGTAAAGGTAGATATCTTGCTCTTCTCGGCCAACATGACAACATTAGTATCCACAAATGCATCCAGCTTATAAAGTTTGCCAAGTCTAGTGCCCTTAGCCACTATCTTACCCTTCTTCTTGATGAAACATTCATTTGAAGCAAAGTCAACATTGAAACCATTGTCTACCATTTGGCCAACACTTAGTAGATTCTTTGTTATTGTAGGAATGTACAAAACACCTTCTATGTTGATCTTTTTGGAAGATCCTAAGCAAAGGGGAATGCTACCAACTCCTTCAATCTTACAAGCTTCATCATTTGCTGTATAGATAGACTTTATAGGTCCATCATAAGATAAGAGAGAAGAGAAAAACTCCCTTTTACTAGTCATGTGTGAACTAGCACCCGAGTCAATCCACCAAGGATCTTCTCCTTTGAAGCTTGTTGAAGAAAATATGGACATCATGAGAGAGTCCTCATGTGAACTCTCCTCCTCCTCCTCTTTGCTCATGTTGGCTTGGCTTTGATCTTGCTTCCTCTTGAAGCATTCCGAGGCATAATGCCCCATCTTGCTACAATAGTAGCACTTCACCTTTGATTTGTCCTTCTTGACTTTGGTGGTTGATGGAGATGCCTTTGGGGGTCCTTCTTGATCCTCAAGCTTTGTAGACTTCTTGAATGTTGATCCTTTGCCTTTGGACTTGCCTTTGCCTTTGGTGAAGAGATCTTGGTCATCTCCACCTTGGATGGAAAGCCTATCCATCCTCTCTTGCATTTGGCTCCTTCTTGATTCCTCGGCCATGAGTGTGCCTTGGAGTTCTTCAAGTATGGGTAGCTTACCCATAATTGCATATCCCTGAACCAAATTGTCAAATTCAAAGCTTAGTCCATTCATTATGAGTTGAACAAGCTCTTCATCCTTGATAGGGTCACCTATAAAGGCTAGCTCTTTGTTCAATTCCTTTACTCTTAGGACAAAAGTATGTGCACTCTCTCCTTTCTTTTGATAGCTTCTATAGATTTGATTCTTCAAAGCTAACATTCTAGTTTGGTTCTTGGATTCATAGACCTTTTGCAAAGTCTCCCAAGCATCTTGAGCTGAAGTGCAATCTCCTACCTCTCTTAAGAGTTCATTTGCAACATTCATTTTTATGCAATGTAGTGCAACATTGCACCTCTTGATGTATTTGGCTTTTTCTTGAGGATGAATAGGTTCACCCTCCTTACCATTTACAATTTCCATCAGATCTTGCATGATCATGATAGATTCCATTCTAACTTTCCATATGGAATAGTTAGTTTTGTTGAGCCTTTCATTAGTATCCAAAAGATATGCATTTATAGATGCCATCTAGTCTCCTAGTCAAGGACTTGACACAAATGAAGGTTACTTCTATTGATTTGATTGAAGGTCTACCTTATCCCACTTCTTAGGGACCTGAAAAGATCAGTAATAGACTTCCTATAAATATCTAAGAATGATCTCTAACAAAATCAAATCATAGAATACTAGAAACAATGCACTTGCTTGATTGAAGTAGACAATACTAGTAGAATTGCCCCTCTTTCTATAAAGAACATTAAAGCTTCCAAATGATCTGATCAAGAGTGAATTTCAGCAACCTAATATACTTCCAAAATCACTTGTAAAAGATCTAAATGGAACTTAATGAGGAGGCAACACAATCGACTATCCAATCACAAGCAAAAAATGATCAAAATTGATGAAAAATTGATCTAATTTGGTGCATAAGTCAAGCAATGGTTGGACTGAACCTAAATCACTTTAGGAGGTGCCTACTACACCTTAGAACAGCCTTGAAGAGTCCCCAAAACTCTGATCTTCCCTCTCCTTGAATGCTAGAAAGCCTCCTCTATGAAATCACCTCCAAAACTCGCTTAGAAATCAATGCTTGGAGCAAGCAAAACTTGCTATCTTGGTAATGTGAATTGAATTCAACTTTGCCTCTGGTTTTAGACACCTAAACACCTGCAAATGAAGTCACACAACACCAATCTCCAATGTATTTGACTCACTTTGAGTTCTAGAATCAATACTAGATGCTAAGATCCAATCTACACAAGATTTAGATCAAAAATTGTGATCAAATTGAATGAAAACCAAGGATTTAGCTCATTTCAGCCTTTAGGCTCTGATACCATGTAAAAATTACAGCAAATAAGGACCCTAAAACACTTGAAATGATGAGGGAAACAATAGATTATGATCTCATAAGATTAGCACAAGTTGAACCATCAAAATCCATCAAAAATCTATGCTTGAACCTCACTAAATGGCCCAAATCCTTGAAGAAGGCTTCACACGTGTGAAAGTACTGCCTCCCACAGTCTGAGTACTGTACACCAGACCTACATTCAATCCTATAATCATTAGTAATCACAAGTACTCAAACAATTATGAACATAGAGAGCAATTGCACCATTATGAGAGAAAAATCATGAAATTGCTTGATTGATTTTGGTGAGATATCATCACCTATATATACATGATTTATCACGGTTTTGGGCAGGTATGAGTAGCCCTAAACCTATCCCTAATGCTAATTTTGGTGGATCTTTCATCCCTACCAAGTTAGGGTTGGAATCTTGGAGATCCCTCAACAATGCAAAAATTACCAAAAATAGCTCCTATTTTTTCTCCCTTGTATCTAAGCATAATTTGGACTCATTCCAAAGGTTCTAACACTTAGGTCTACTTGAGAACATCCTTATGAATGGAATCCTATGCTATTTGGCACGTGTGACAAGCCACATCATGACCATCTAACTATTTACAAGTCATATGACCAAAACTAGTCAAGCTAGAATTGTGAATTTTTAACATTGAGGATTTAACAAAGCTAGATCTTGTGGTTCGTCCTTTTGCAGTACTTGTAAATCATTATTTTCTTGCTCTGAGCAGGTTGCTGATTTTAGTTCTGACTCTGCTTTTGTGACTGCTTCCTATTCTAATCTAATTAATTTGGCTTTTTCTTTTAATGTTGCTTCTTTGAATCTTTCTTGGTCAATAGAGCCTGCGAGTCTTCGACAGAAGACGATGATGCACCATTCCTTTGGATCTCTCCTCCAACATCATAGTTCTGACTTTAGACAAAGTTTTTTTTGAGCGAGTTGAGATTATCATCACTCAATTTTCATAGGAGGATGACAAACTAGACAATAAGGTCATGATAGCATCTGAATCTTCGATCACTAAACCTATTGTTGCCATATGTTCTAAGTCTAAAATTGATTTATGTGATTTTGAATGGAGTAACCTTTTGACATTCTGAGTGAAAAGAATTTCTTCCTCAGATGCAATTTTAAAATGACATCTCTCACTTTGTAGAGTGTGCTCAGAATGTCCCAAGCTTTTTTGGAAGTTTGGGCTTGTCTGATATATTGGCCAATCTGTGTGTCAGAAATATTACGAGTGATTAAGACAAAAGCCTTACCATTCCCGAGCTTCCATTTGAAAATGGCTTGCTCATCGACAATGAAAATCAGTTTAATGCCCGAAACTATTTCCCAAAGGTCTTTGGCCATTAGCATTAATTTCACCTTGAATTTTCACATATGGTAGTTCGCTCCATCGAGCTTGTCTACCATTAGACCAGACTTTGATTGGGAATCCATTCAGAAATTTGAGATGGATGTATGTAGATAGTACTTTAGTACATTGTGTGACTTCAAAATAATTTAGTAAGTGTCTACTTTGTATCAAAACATAGAATGTATTGATACTGTATGCTTTGTCAGACTGACCGCCTAGATATTACGCTATGATACCATGTTGGTACCAAACAAAGTAAGAGATTAGAAAGTATAGATATGCTCTGATAGCATGTCAGGAATTTCGAAGGATTTCTCCGTGCATGAATCTACGTCTATCAAATTTGAATTATCGTTGACAATTTGACAATGGTTCAGCTACTCGATCTGAGTTTTGAAGTCACAGAAATCGATACAATCAATTTTGTAGACATACGCAAAGTTGAGAAAGTAGAAATGTGAAGTAGAATAAGCAAATCTAGAGCATTACAATCAACATTAATTGTCAGTCACACAGTTCAAGGTACATAATATTATATGCATGCAACGAACCAGGCGAAACAGAAAATAAAACAATCAACTCGACATAGACACGACTCTGTTTATTGGAAACAATTAGATTAAGTCGAAAGTATGTGCACAGTCTAAGCATTCAGATGTGTGATCTTTCTGAAACAACACTTTGTAAAACATAGAAAATGATCAAATAGTTGTGTTCTGATTGAACGTCTGATGAATGGATTAATGTTTACCTGATGTGCCATCAAATATTTATAACATGGTAGTTGTATAATTACAAGAATGTTTATTCGATACATTTGCAAATTGGATTAATAAATATGTGCTGTTAGCAATCGCTTTTAGACAAAATTTTATTCTGTTGGAGATTCTACAAAAATCATAGGGTTGTGAAGATAGATGGTCGATTGTCAACAGTCGAATCGATAGTTGGTAGTTGACTTAATATTGGCTTCAAAGATAGATGGTTGATTGTCAACAGTCGAATCAGTAGTTGATAGTTGACTTAATATTGGCTTCAAAAATTCGAGTACGGTCAACAATTGTCGATTTAAGTGTCTTCGACGGGTTCAACAATTGTCGATTTGAGTAGGTTAACGATTGTCGATTTGAGGTTTGTCAAGCTGATATCTATTTACAATCTTCGTGTATTTTTGCAGGCTGTTCAAATACACATGTATTTCTGCAGACTATGCGACAGTAGATGCATCTACATACAACAAGAGAAAGGATCTAGATTAATTATAACATTATGGATGGAGAAGATAGAAGTCCAACAATATTGTTTATCACCCAGATTGTAAATCAAGATATAGAGTCTTGTTTAATGTAAAATGATGTACTATTTTGGACCAAGATTCTAATAAAAAAAATATAATCAAAAGTTTAATCAAGATTCTAAAAAAAAAATTAATCAAAATTTTAATCAAGATTCTAAAAACAACTCTAATCAAAATTCTAATCAAGATTCTAATAAAATTTAAAATCTAAAAAAAAAAAAACCAAAAAACATTTGATTTCAAAAATATCATCCTTCAAAATTCTATTAATTTCTAAAAGGATTATTAATTGCAAATTATAAATAAAAAGTTGTTGCCAGCCCGCTATCTAGCAGTGTTAACTGTAGGTCTGGGGTTCAATCTAGTCAATTGCAAAATCACAAATAGATTGACAAATAAATTAATATAACAAAAACGAAGAATACCCAGGTTCCATCTCTTCACAGATTGTATATGGAAAAGTTCGAGTGCATCCAGATATCTCACTTTAATAAAAAAAGACCTACTAGTGGCTAGTCACTCACTCGATAAGCCTTGGGGGGCCATGGCATTTTACATCAAAAGACAAGAAAAATTTATATCCCCCCCCCCTCTGCCTCTCAAAAAAAGAAGAAGGTACATTGTACAATCCTACATAGTATGTATGACAAGGAAATGACTTCTCAAGGCTTGGGGGCAAAGCTATCATGAAGAATCTTTCACTCATGACTTGCATTTTTTAGTTGAACTTGAGTTAAGACAAACCTCACAATATAGATACTTTTAAATTGTGAGACTTGTTTTGTTTTTTAGACATGTTTTTTAAGTTAGTGCTAAGATTTTTGAGATATTTTGGATCACCATATTCTAATAATATACCAAGTCATATATAATTATTTTAATCTCTTGGAAATGGTTATTTGAGAGATCTTTGCACCCCGGTAAATTATCTGAAATTGTGTTCAAGAACATGAAGGAATCTTTTGAGCAAACACTTTACAAGATGTAAATCTAGATTAATTAGCTACTTGTTTTCCTTTTCTTTTTTCTAAGACTTCTCTTTCTCGTGTATATACTCATTTGTGCCTAAAACATTAGAGCATATTTTCAACCGCAAACCCTCTCTTAATCCAAGGATGGTGGACGCTAGCCAAATAGTATTATCATTCAAGATCATCATGAGTTTTAATTTTATACACCCATTTACAAGAAATGGCTTCTTTACCATGAGCAATTCAACTTATTCCCAAACATCATTTTTCATCATAGAATCTGCTCACTATGTAGAAAAACATGTTTGAATGTTTTCGGCTCCTCATAATCTTGCATTGCATCCATCAAAGCCAAATTTAAATTTGCCTCATACTTGTCAAGTTGTCTTCATTCTCTTGTTGACCTGTGAGGTGTTTCCAACTCCTTTCCATCTTGTTTTGCATATTTCGTTACTTTCAATAGGTATTTTCTTTGGTTTTTATGATGTAGAAGCTTCATGTTCATTGGATTGCTCTTCAACTGCATCATTCTTTTCCATCAAGATTGATGACAATTTTTTCCCTTAACCCTTAGCCCTTGGCCTTTCATCTTTCATCCGGGCCCTTGGCCTTTCACCATTGTCCCTTAGTGCTTTTCCCTTGGCCCTTAGCCCTTAATCCTTGGTCCTTAACTCTTGGTTTTTAGCCCTTAGCCCTAAACCCGAAACCCTAAACCCTTGATCCTTGGTCCTTAAACCTTAACTCTTAGCCCTTCACCCTTAACACTAAACCCAAAAGCCAAAACCCGAAATCACTCTTAGCCGAAATCCGGATGCCTTAGCTCTATCATCATATCCAGCAAAAATACACTTAGTTGACTTTGCATCAAACTTGTGTCTATCATCATTTGGTATATGTGAACATGCTTTACAACCAAAGACACAAAGATGAGAGATTCTTGGTTTTACTCCTATGAAGACTTTGAGTCAAATTGCTTCTTCTTACATTCAGTTCCCAATGTCCTGACTTGTGACATTAGTGACAATTGTCAAGTTTCTTTTGATTGAATTGTTGGATTTTTATCCTCTTTATCCCTAATCTTACAGCTAATCTAGATTGATTCATTTGTTGTAAAGATTCGTATTGTCACATACTCTGCAAAAATACATGTATTTTTGAATAGTTTGCAGAAATACACAAAGATCATGAATAGATATTAGCTCGACGAATCAACAATTGTCGGACCAACTCAAATTGACAACTATCGACGACCATACTCAAATTGTCGAGGCCATTATCGAGTCGACTATTAACTATCGATTCAACTATTGACATTGTTGATTTGACCATCTATCTTCAGGCCCTTGTGATTTTTGCAGAATCTCCAACAAAACATATTCTGCCCAATAGCAACTGCTAACAACATGTAGTGCCCAAATTGTAAATCCACCCACTGATCTAGAGCCATGAATGCCTAGTTAAGACCAAAAGAGACCAAGATCCAAGAAAGGATCAAAGCAAAACCAAGAAAACAACAAAAAGAAGAAGATAGAAATATGAAACTCACCCCAAGATCCAAGCCATTCCACCTTTAAATCCTAAACTAAGCTTGAAACTCTTTGTAAGCTTGGATCCCCATTCCCATTACCTTGATTAATCCCCTCCCCATTGGATTGTTGGGGTAATTCCCAACATGATGTAAATAAATAAAAAGTCGAGTTAGTAGAAATAGTTGCGAGGGTCATGTCATCTTGCGTGTATAAGCCCAAGGCCTAATGAACACTTGTAAATAAATAATTTTGGCATAAACTTGACTTTGGGCCATGTAATTAAAAATAATAGTAGAAGGCCAAAGTTAAGCTTAAAACTTAAGTTCCTAAGTTTGATTAATGAG
The DNA here is from genome assembly GCA_029204225.1 of Diphasiastrum complanatum. Classification (NCBI taxonomy): domain Eukaryota; kingdom Viridiplantae; phylum Streptophyta; class Lycopodiopsida; order Lycopodiales; family Lycopodiaceae; genus Diphasiastrum; species Diphasiastrum complanatum. The sequence goes on from CM055100.1 coordinate 4,451,308, forward strand.
TCAAAGTCAATTGGTGGTAGGTGAAGCATGTTTCTCTCTCCACCATTGATTAGTTTGTGCTTTTAATGACGGGTGTGGATTTCAATCCCACCTTCCTTGGAATAGGAGAAAGGGGCGAGGTCTTCCCCATCCATAAAAAGACACCATTTGTATCATATTTTTATGCTTAACAGAGAAGAGACTCTACTAATTTGACATCCTCATTTGCTAATCACTCTTGCTTATGCTCTTGTTGTGTTTTGCTTCTTATTTCTAGTTTCCATGCTTTTTGCTTTATGATAGTTAAGTTTTTTCCATAAGCAATGACATTGAGCATTTGAGCTAACCTCCATCTCACCTCTCTCTCTTTCTCCCTCCCTCTTCTCTTCTTCTCTTCCTCTTTCACCCTCAATCATGTTGAATGCTTGTGTTTAGAGTTAGTTGAAATAGAGTTAGTGGGAGTAGTGTTAAAATTGGAGTAGAGTTAGAGGATAGAGTAAAATACACCTAAATCTAGCAACTTGATTTAGTTAGGCACCTATCTAGTGCTCTAACCCTCTTTGAAAGGCGGAAGGACTGCTCACAGAGTATATCTACACACCCTACAGTGGCGCCATTGTCGGAGATAGGTTTCACTAACTAGTTTAGTTGTATTTTTAGTTGTTTTTGCTTTTTTAGAGTGTTTTTAGGTGGTTTTGGGGGTAGTTTTAGCTTGTTTTGTATAATTTATTGTGCTTGGACTATTCTCAACTAACAGAGGAGGTGTGAGAGGGTAGTGGAGCCCCAAAACAACCTCTAAGGGCTCGGCATTCATCCACAGAACCAAAAAAATCAGAAAAATAGCTCAAATCTATTTTTGGAGGAAAAAGAGGCCAAAATACCATCAGATTTTGTTTATTCAAAATCCTATGGAAACCAGCCTTTGCACAATTGGTAGTAGTTTCAGGGTACTACCCCAAACCTACATAGAAGCCTACGAAAGTTCCCACCAATCAGACCTTAAAAAATCTTAAAAAAACTATAAAAATTTCAAAAAACCCTTGAAAATTCAAAAAAAAATTCAGATCTTCATAAGAACCTTTGTAGAGCTCTCTGAAATTCCATTTCAGTGAGACTAGGACACAAAAGAGTCTACAAGGGTTAGTTTGATTCCAATGAGCAGAAAATTGGATTTGAGTGCCTAAAAATCACTAAAATCAAAAGATCCATCAAATCCTCACACAAATTACCTTCGTAGACTATCCCATTGGCTTCATAATGTCATTTTACATAAGTGGTGAAGTCTGCGAGAGTAAGTACAAATTATTGGTGAAGATCAAAACAATAAGGTGTTCTTGAACCCTCGCAGGTAGTGAAATCTTCATTTCTTGAGAGAGTTAACCTTCGCAAACTTTTTTAGAGGTAGATCTATACCAAATACAGCTCCTGTAAACCCTGTGAGAGTTACTTCCCAGTAGCTTTTGAAAAATCAAGGTTTTTAACTGCAAAATAGTGAAAGAACCTTCGCATAGCCAACTCTCACATGAGTAACCTTCGTAGACCACTAGATCAGTAGCTAGATCTGCACCAGATCCAGCTACTGTGAAAATCTCAGGCCATTCAAAGCAAGGATCAAAAAGTTATCAAGGAAAAACCACCGTAAGAGGCCTAAAATCACACTATCGACCAATCATATTGATCTGGTCCCTTAAGATCTAGATTGAATTCCACTGTACTAGCAATATCCAACATTTTTGGACTCTAGCAATGAATGAATCTGAGATCCGGACGATCAATCGCGAGAAGAACAACGAATCAAGCACCAAACCTTCCCAGAGTTGCAGCTGCGCAAATTGAGGCAGAACCAAAATCAACACCAATAGATCCTATGGGTCAACATGTACCTGTCACACCATTGCAAGCATTCTGGAGGGCACCACGTATGGAAATACCTAAATATGATGGGTCGTCAGATCCTATCAAATTCTTCTAGATCTACAAGCAAGCATGCAAAATTTATGGCGAACGGACACTGGTAGAGAAATTGATGTTGTTTCCGATGTGTCTAGTAGCAGTAGCGCAAGATTGGTTCTTCAACCTATCGAAAGAAGAAAAAACCACTTGGGAAGCATTAAGATGCCTCTCATCATGCGCTTTAAACCTAGAAAGTTCTTGGAAGATCCATTTCTCCTGCTGAGCAAAGTGAAGATGGGAAAAAGAGAAAGGGTCAAGGACTATATAGAACGGGTCAAACATTTAAGATCTTAGTGAAATGCAGTCCTAACTCCCGATCATGCGGTTATTATGTGGTTCCTTGCAGGGTTACCACGTAGTATCAGAAAGAGAACTTAAAAGATGGAAGCAGTACGCTACATTGCAAAAATCAATGGAAGATGCCATCAAGAAAGAAGATAAGGGTTCAGACGATGAATCACATCCGACCACCCATAATCCAACATGTGAAGATTATTAAAATATTATCTTCCTATCTTGAGTTTAGGGCCATGTCCATGATGATTTCCACTAAATTTCATGTTGTACATAAAAGGAGTGTGAATTGAGCAAATATCCTTCTAGTGTAGCTCGAATTTGAGCTAGATAGGTTCAATTTTGATGACATGCAGTGGTTTAGATAGCATGCAAAGTCATACTGTATGCATGCAAGCCACATGCAATCAATGCATGCAACATGCAAAGTAGTTTCTGTGATCTACACATGTCTAGACAGTTTTATAAGTTGACATGCAGTACATGCAACATACTGTGAAAAATACAAAAAGAAGCTTAGTAGAGGCAAAAAATCTTGTATATAGATAAACACACATATGTGGAGCCTGTTCCCACGTGTGAAAATAGTGTACTTGTCATGTACCATAATCATATAGGTTGTACATATGATTTCATTCAAGTTCTAGTGGCTAAAAAGGCCAAAAACTAGTTTTCTAGACATATGACACATGGCATCAGTCTATTGCTTGCATGAGCCACATCCTTTGGTTAGGTGTCACATCCCATGTGTAGAGGACAGCTCACATGTGTGGAATAAGCTGAAGTAGACGAATTTTGACTTCTAGAAGATTTTCAAGTAGATCTCTATATAGAAGGAAAATGGACCAAAAGTGCTCAAAATAGAAGGTTTTGTCCAAGTGTCAGTTTTGCATGATGAATCATCATATGACAAAGCACCTTCACACATGTGAGATAAAAGGGATGATCATTACCACGAGCTCCCACTTATTGTATATATAGAGCCACATTTGGCCATAATTAGTGTGAGACACCAATCTTGGTCTTGGAAGCAAATTTGAGTGATTCTCTCTATTTGTCTACATTTGTTTTGATTGTTTTGAGGTTCTATCAATGTGTACTCAATTTTCAGGTTGGAGTCCGTACTCAGACAGTGTTTCACACGTGGTTGAAGTTGAGAGAGATTTTGCTAAAAATCATAGATTAAGGAGTGATATGCAAGGTGAGAGGTGTACCATCACTCTAGATTTGTTCAAGAGTGATAGGGTCAAGTTTAGAAGCATCAATTTGCTAGGAAACATCCTTGGATCTGTCCTCCAAGTGAAACCTTTGAGAGTTTCTAGTGCATATAGAGCATCTATGCAAATCTTTTGTAGAATTTGACATAGATTGGCTTCAATTGAAAGTTCTAGAAAAGAGATTGAGATCCAAGTCACATTGTTCAACCCTACTCAATTTGTTTGAGTGATTGTAAGGTTTGAAAAGAGTCATTAAGGTGTCTATGGCAAATGTGTAGAGAGACACCCAATTTTCTAAGAGTTCCTTCCTTTGTAGAAGGCAAGATCTAGAAGCTCATTTTGTGTTGTTATTGGTGGAGAGTTCGTCTCTTCCCAGGTGATCAAATCTTTCTAAGTGGCATTAGCTCTTTGAAGCACAATATCTTAGTGAGAAAAATCTCAACCTTTGATTTTGAATTTCATTCCAAGTCTTAAGAGGTAGAGTAATTGGTGGAATCCAATAGGGATGATTGAATCAATTTATTGAGCAAAAATTGACATAGTATGTATGAAACTCAAATTAGTTCTATTAAACTTTCTTTGTGAGAGTGTGAGGGTCAATTTGAGATCCCATTGGATGTCTAGAATGAGGAGGAGTCCATATTTGAGTATTCATGCATGGTTGAGATCTTTGTGAATCTCTAGTTGTCTAATTTTTTAAGCTTTGTGAAAAAATGGTGGTATAGTTTGTTGTCAAATCAAATCAAATTCATTCTAAATCTCAAGTGTGAGATTATTTGGGTCAAGAGTGAGCCCAAAAGAAGTGATTAAGTTTTATTTTCATGTATTTGAAACAAAACCCATCTTTTGTTTAAGAATCTCAAGTGTTGAGAGAACTAGTCAAGTGAAAAGGAAAATCTAGGTGTCAAATGTTTTTCATATCCATTTCAACTTTCAAAAGAAAGAGTCATTGGTATTTGATGATTCCAATAGGAGATTCTTTAGTGATTTGATTCAAAGATTGTGTGCTTTTGTCTTAGTGATCAAAGCAAAGTTTCCAAGTGACTAGTCATTACTGTGAAGATTGATTCTTAGGTTTGTGAGCTAGATCTTTTGTAGATCCTTCTAGATTGTTGAAGATGTTCAAATCTAGTCTCTTGAAAGTCACAAATTACATTTGTAGAATCATATCACAGGTTTTTATTCACATGGCATCAATAGGTGGCATCCTATTAAAGGAAAGAAAGGATCCTGAGTGCAACCTTTGTGGCAAGGGAGGATATTTTTTCTCAAGATGCTACAAAAAGAAGACTAGTCCATCCAAGGAGAACCAAAGCAAGGGGGCCGAGGTGAAGGATGGAGCTTCAAGTTCAAAATGCAAATACAATAAGGACAAGTCCAAGGAAAGGTGCTTCCTTTGTGGAAAGGTGAATGAGGCTTGGAGTCTCACAAGGACTTGCAAGATTTGTCTTCAAGAGTCCATCACAACACATGTCAAATCTTTTGAAATTTTTCATTTTGAAGTGCATTGTTTGGTTCAAGATGCAAAGATAGATGTCACTTTCATGAAAGTAACTTGGATTTATTTCATGTCCTTGGAAAGTATTTTGCTTGGAACTTTGGACAAGTTCAAACTTATTGTTATTATCCAAGAGAAATCAATCAATAATAAGGAGCAGTCACAAAATGAAAATAGTTTCATTTATGCGCTCATGTCAACTTATGAAAAACCATTTTGCTTTGAAGAGATTTTTGTATCTCAAATGTGGATTAAGGCAATACTAGTTGAGTGTGATGCCTTAAAAGATAGCAAAATATGTTTTCCTTGTAAGCTTACATTAGTTATGAAGTCAAGGAAATGGAAATATCTTCATAATGTAGGATCTTTTGGTTTCAATAAGATCATGAATGATGTGTGTGAAAAATACAGATCCTAAGTGGATCTAAATTCCAAGATCATTGGCTTGAATGCTTGCACTCCAAACTACATAAGCTAGGAATTGGCAACACATTCTATGCTACCTAGAATGCAAAGAACTTGATCAAAAAGCATTTATCACAAATGGAAACTTCCATAAACATCAAGTGCGGCCCAAAATAGCATTATACAGTCCATAATACATCAGCCTACCACTTTTGGAAAGCACCTAAGATCATACACAATAGCTTGAAGACAATACACACAACAATGCTCTCAATGGAGGAAGAAACAATGACAATGATCTATTGATCTCAATGAAGCATACAAAAGGTTTCTCCAACCTGTTCTCCACGACTTCCCTACTATTTATGGATGAGGAAGATGACTCTCTCTCCTCTCTCTAGAAGGTACTTGACCCTAGATATTCCCTATATAGGAAAAATAGCTAAAAATGGCTTATATGACCAAAATACATCAAAATGGTCTCATTTTGAAGGGTATGAAGTTTGACACTTCATCATACTGAAAAAATACAGTAAATAAAAACATTGTGGCCTGGTTCACACGTGTGAAACTCCAGAACCAAAACTATTTACAATTTTAGCCAATTTAGGCCTCAAACTAGCTAGGAAATGTTGACAATTTTCACACTCCCTCTTCAACATTGGATGCTAGTTTCAACATAGTCTTTGAGCACATTCCAAGATTAGATCTATGCATTAAATATAGGTCCTTTCCCAATGGTTTGGTGAAGATATCAGCCACACACTCCTTTGAAGAGACATGTTGAAGCTCCACCTCTTTGGCAATGACTTGATCTCTCACAAAATGGTGAGCAATCTCAATGTGCTTGCTCCTTGCATGAAAAACAGGATTGCTTGCCAAGCTTTGGGCTGAAAGGTTATCACAAAGTATGATTGGAGTCTTCTCTGGTTCCAGCAAGTGAAGATCCAATAACATCCTCTTGATCCAAAGAATCTCCTTGGTGCATGTTGTTAATGCCTTGTACTCGGCTTCGGTGGAAGATAGAGAGATAGTTGGTTGCTTCTTTGATAGCCATGAGACCACTCCATCTCCAAGATAGATTGCAAAGGCACTTGTTGACTTCCTATCCATTTGATCACCTGCAAAATCTGAATCTGAAAATCCACAAAGGTTAGGTGTAGTACCTCCATACAAGATGCCAAAATCTCTAGATCCCGAGATGTATCTAAGTACTCTCTTTCCTAGCTTCCAATGAGCCTCACTAGGATCTTGCATAAATTGACTTAGTTTACCAACCACAAAGCTTAGATCAGGTCTTGTGATGGTTAACCATATAAGAGATCCTATTAGCTTTCTATAGAGAGTAATGTCCTTGAAGGATCTTTCATTACTTCTTGTAGTTAGCTTTACATTTGATTCCATAGGAGTAGAAACAACTTTACAATCTTCCATATGAAACCTTTTTAGAATAGAGTTAACATACTTTTCTTGACATATGAATTTAGATTTAGAAGTTCTAATAATCTCTATTCCTAAGATATAATGAAGTTTACCAAGATCTTGAATTTCAAACTCTCTTTTGAGTGCCATCTTGATTTCATCTATATCTAGATTGTTACCACCACTTAAGATAATGTCATCAACATAGATCAAAAGTAAAGTGATATCATTTTCATTCAATCTAAAGTAGAGAGAATGATCATACTCACTCATAACAAAGTTTTGAGAAAGTAAGAAGGAATTGAGCTTAGCATACCAACTCCTTGGTGCTTGCTTTAGCCCATACAAACTCTTTTGGAGATAGCACACATGATTAGGCTCATCATGTGAAACATAGCCCTCGGGTTGCTCCATGTAAATATCTTCTTCAAGATCACCATTCAAGAAGGCATTAGTAACATCCATTTGCCACATATCCCAATCATAAAGAGTTGCAAGAGAGATTAGGATTCGAATAGTTACCATCTTTGCCACGGGTGCAAAGGTCTCATCATAGTCAATACCATATTCTTGAGCATACCCCTTTGCCACCAACCTTGCCTTGTACTTGTTGATTGATCCATCTTGATTTGTCTTGATCTTGAAGATCCACTTACAATCAATTGCCTTCTTGTCCTTTGGAAGCTTTACCAACCTCCATGTGTTGCTTTTGATGAGTGCTTGATGCTCATGATCCATGGCTTGGATCCATTCCTTCTTTTGAATTGCTTCACCTACACAAGTTGGTTCATCAAAAGAGGTAAGAAAAGCAAAGTTAGAGTTGTCCACCACTTGCTTTCCTTTTTCATCATAGGTTAGCCTTGATGGCTTAGCCCTTTGCCTTTGAGTCTTCCTTGAAGTTTGCTTTGGAGTGGCATCTCCATCTTCATCCAAGACATCTTGCACATCATGATGATTAGTAGGCACATCAACATCAACATCAACAACATTGGAAACATTCTCTTCATGAAAGATGACATCCCTACTTATGACAACTTTCTTTGTAGAAGGAATGTACACTTTGTAAGCCTTGCTTACTTCACTATAGCCAACAAACACACCCTTCTTTGATGAAGGATCTTCTTTAGTTCTATCATCAAGTGTGATATTGACAAAACATGTACATCCAAAGATCCTACAATGCTTGACACTCGGCCTTCTACCATAAAGAACCTCATGAGGAGTTTTACCATCCAAGGAAGCACTTGTCCATCTATTACATAGATAGTTAGCACATGCTAAAGCTTCCCCCCAAAAAGACTTAGCAAGATTAGCATGTAGTCTCATTGCCTTGGCACATTCACAAAGGGTTCTATTCTTCCTCTCGGCCACTCCATTCTGTTGTGGAGTCCTAGGACTAGACATCTCCCTCTTAATCCCATGTGCTATACAAAAGTCTTTGAACCTATTTGAGGTGTATTCCCCTCCATTATCAGATCTTAAGCATTTGATCTTTGTATTGAGTTGGTTTTCCATTTCATTCTTGAACTTGACAAATGCAGCAAACACTTCATCCTTACTTTTAAGAAGATAGATCCAAGTATACCTACTAAAGTCATCAATGAAAGTTGCATACATCTTTGCCCCACCATTGCTAGTTGTACTAGAAGAATGAATATCAGAATGCACAAGTTGAAAAGCTTCTTTAGATCTAGAAGTAGATCTAGAATAAGCAAGTCTATGAGATTTGGACAAGGCACAATGTTCACAAACACTATTGTTTGCAACAAGACTTTTAGGGAGACCAAGAACAAGCTCTTTCTTTGCCATTACCTCCAAAGATTTGAAGTTGGGATGGCCCAACCTCTTGTGCCAAACTTCTTGGTTTGTCAATTGCTCCCTAGCCATACATCCTTCATGATTAGAGATCACACATGCATCAAGCTTGAAAAGTTTACCATGCCTCCTACCTTGAGCAATCAAGGATCCACATTTACTTATCAAACATGCATCTCCAATGAACTCCACATCAAGTCCTTTGTCAATCATTTGACTTACACTAAGCAAATTCTTAGTGATTGAAGGAATGTACAAAACATTTTCAAGATTTGCTTTCCTATTTGTTGAAAGGGAAATAGGAGTAGTGCCTATGCCTTTGATGTCACATTGACCATCATTTGCAGTGTAGATGATGTTACCTTCTCCCTCATAAGACAATAAGGATGTAAAGTATTCCTTATGTCTTGTCATGTGAGATGAGGCTCCACTATCAATCCACCAAGGATCATTATCATCTATGTTGGCTAACAAACTTGAAGTCATAACAAGTGATTCACATGTGTTATGTTCTTCCTCATCTATTGTAAGATTTCCTTGCCTCTCTCCTTGCTCTCTTTTCTTCTTATAACATTCATTTGCAAAATGACCTTTTATCCCACAATAAAAGCACTTGAACTTTGACTTATTGTTCTTAGTAGAAGAGGAAGAGGAAGAGTGATCATCATGATCAAAGTTACCACCTTTGGACCATTTCCCTTTGCCTTTACCTTTGCCCTTGAATTTGCCTTTTGTGAAGAAAGCCTCTTCACCTCCACCTTGCAAGGATGCACCATCAAGCTTTGATTGCAACCTATGTTCTTCAGCCAATAAGATTTCTTGCAAGTCAACCACACTTGGCAAGACTCTTTGAATGGCAAAACTTTGCACAAGGTTAGTATGTTCATTTAGCAAACCATTCAACATAACTTGGACTATTTCACCATCTTTTATGTTCTCATCAATGCATGCTAAATCATCACTTAGGGACTTAACTCTCAAGATAAATGCATGAGCACTTTCACCCTCTCTTTGCCTACTAGAAAATATTTGTCTCCTTAGGGTCAATACCCTAGATGTGGACTTTGATTCAAAGAGCTTCTTTAAGGCATTCCATGCCTCACTTGCACTTTGACACTTTCCAACTTCCTTGAGAAGTTCATTTGTAACATTCATTTTAATGATATGAAGAGCCCTTTTGGCCTTCTTATCAAACCTTTGTTGCTCTTGAAGTGTGAGAGGTCTCTCTTCAATTTCTGCAACTATGTCCATGAGTTCATTCAACTCAAGTAAGGACTCCATCCTCACTTTCCAAGTAGAGTAGTTTGATGAACTCAACCTTTCACTAGACTCTAGCATGATCCCACCATTGGAAGCCATGATTCTAATGTTTCTTCAACTTTTAGGTTCTGTCCTAAAGCACTTAGCACTCACTTTTCTCTCAACAAATGATAGATAAAGAGATCTATGAAGATTTAGGACCCTAAAACACTTCTATCTTGAACCTAGATGGTTTCCAAGCATAGAAAGGAAGATTGAAACACATGCAACACTTTTCACACACTAAGAATGGATTACAAAATCAAACCAACCTGAACACACTCTTTCTTAAGCTCTCAAACTTTCCAGCAAGTGACCAAATCAAGTTATGGTGTGAAGAGTTACTTGCATTCTTAGAAAATACCCAAAACTAGGATGCCAAGATTACCTAGTAATGAACAAACTTGATCAACATATGATCAACACACTAAGATATTGATTCAACCTGTAAAACCACATGTAAACCACACTTCTAAAAGTTTATAAACTCCAGCAAGTGATAAATACAAGATTTAGAGGTGAATGAATGAGCACACTTAGTGAATCACAAGACTAGCTTCACTATCTTGTCAAATCTTGGTGTTTAGATGTAGATCTAAGATCACTTCACATGAGAATGTTCCTCAACCTGTTAAGAACCTGAAAACACACTTGCATAATGGTTAACACCTTCCAGCAAATGCTCCAATCAAATTACATAAGGAGAGTTACTTACATGCTCAACAAAGTACACCAAAATTTATGCCAAAATTGATGACAATCTTTACAATATGCTCTTCACAATGGAGCTTGCAATATGTTCACCCAAAAAAGGGGATCTTTCATCCAAATGGGAGCTTTGCTCAGCCTTTAGGAGAATTACAACTCACTCAAAAGAGCATTTGTCATCCACTTAAGGAGAAGTTTCATCCACTTAAGGAGAGTGTTCATCCAAGAATGGAGATTGTCAACAATAGGATTGAAAAGAACATTGTTAGTATTGAATATGCACAAGCCTCACAATAACAAATGATTAGGTGTTATGATCTGATCCAAAATAGTTTCTTTTCAGCCTCTGATCTTCAATAGACCTGAAATATGCTTTTGATCCACAAGTTCAACTCACAAAACAAAGGTTAGTAAGATTTGATCAACAAAGCAATGCAAAATCATGCTAGAACTTGATCAAACATCCAAATATCACCAAAAATGGAATACTTACTGTAAATAGAAGCCAACCAGCTCTGATATCATGTGAAAAATACAGATCCTAAGTGGATCTAAACTCCAAGATCATTGGCTTGAATGCTTGCACTCCAAACTACATAAGCTAGGAATTGGCAACACATTCTATGCTACCTAGAATGCAAAGAACTTGATCAAAAAGCATTTATCACAAATGGAAACTTCCATAAACATCAAGTGCGGCCCAAAATAGCATTATACAGTCCATAATACATCAGCCTACCACTTTTGGAAAGCACCTAAGATCATACACAATAGCTTGAAGACAATACACACAACAATGCTCTCAATGGAGGAAGAAACAATGACAATGATCTATTGATCTCAATGAAGCATACAAAAGGTTTCTCCAACCTGTTCTCCACGACTTCCCTACTATTTATGGATGAGGAAGATGACTCTCTCTCCTCTCTCTAGAAGGTACTTGACCCTAGATATTCCCTATATAGGAAAAATAGCTAAAAATGGCTTATATGACCAAAATACATCAAAATGGTCTCATTTTGAAGGGTATGAAGTTTGACACTTCATCATACTGAAAAAATACAGTAAATAAAAACATTGTGGCCTGGTTCACACCTGTGAAACTCCAGAACCAAAACTATTTACAATTTTAGCCAATTTAGGCCTCAAACTAGCTAGGAAATGTTGACAATTTTCACAATGTGTTCATTCATAAAGATGAAAATTGTAAGTTTTCAATCTTAAAGGCAAGTTGTAAACTTCTTATGAGAATAAGTGAAGCATCCAAAGTGGACACTTGTATCCATAAGCAAGTAGTTAGCCTTATTGAGATGGAAATGCCTTTTGATTTCAATATTAGAAAAATCATGCCAAGTTGTGGTGATTTTTGGACTTATGTTTTTAGCATAAGTAATTTTGATAATCATAGGAAGTGCATATTGTGTGGTCATAGTTGTTGTGATCATTATGAGACATGGAGGTCTCAAATTTCCATAAAAAAGGAGCACCATGAAGAGGATCTTAAGGAGTCATCTCAAAGTTCAAATGTGCCAAGGATTGAGGAGGAGAATCCTTCTCAAGGTTCAAGTGTGCCTAGGATTGAGGAGGAGAGACCTTCTCAAATTGTGATTCCAAAAAGAAACTCAAGAAATATGGTTGAGTCCATGTGGCTCACATTTCAAGGGAAAAAGGAGCATATCTCATGAGGTATACATCTCATACTTACTTCTCTTATGTCATTTGATAAATCAATTTGCTTTAGTGAGATCATTGCATCTCCAAATTGGAGTAAAGCCATACTAGTTAAGTATGAAGTCTCTCCTGAGAACATAGATGATGTTCTTAAAAGGTTGAAATAGATTCTAAATCAACTAGAAAGAAAATGGTTATTTCATCAGATGTATGCCCTTGAGTCATGTAAGAGCAAAATTTGTATTGAGGCAAATTGTAAACTCTTTATGAGAGTAAGTGAATCATCTTCTAAAGACACTTATCTCCATAATGAAGTATTTAGTCTCATTGGATCTAAGATTAGCATGGAAAACAAGCATGAAGATATGATGCAAACACTTTGTTATTATAGCATGCATAGTCTTGCCAATTTGGATAAGTCTAATTCTCTAGATCATGGTAACATGATGTTAGATCTTTGTGATCCTAATAAGTCAAGAAAAAATCTTTATTTTCTCATGGAGGAGCATGCACATGAAGAAGGAGCAAGCATCAAAGTCAAGCATCTACATGAAATTTGGAAGGAATCAATTTCGAAGATGCTAGGATGGTGAAAAGCTCTCAAGTTCATCAAAGATGTCAACATCAAAGAAGCACTATCATGGATATGGTGATTTCAGATCAACATCAAGCTCATTGGCTGATCTTCACACCTTTTGAACCAGCAAAGACCAATTCAGCCCATGGAGTCAAGTTCAAGATCATCATGTTTTCCATCAAGCTAGATTTACCAAGCTAGATTTTTTAGGAGTGTGAAAAATGCAAAAATAAGCTTGGTAGAGGCAAAAAATCTTGTATATAGATAAACACACATGTGTGGAGCCTGTTCCCACGTGTGAAAATAGTGTACTTGTCATGTACCATAATCATATAGGTTGTACATATGATTTCATTCAAGTTCTAGTGGCTAAAAAACTAGTTTTCTAGACATATGACACATAGCATCAATCTATTGCTTGCATGAGCCACATCCTTTGGTTAGGTGTCACATCCCATGTGTAGAGGACAGCTCACACGTGTGGAATAAGCTAAAGTAGACGAATTTTGACTTCTAGAAGATTTTCAAGTAGATCTCTATATAGAAGGTAAATGGACCAAAAGTGCTCAAAATAGAAGGTTTTGTCCAAGTGTCAGTTTTGCATGATGAATCATCATATGACAAAGCACCTTCACACATGTGGGATCAAAGGGATGATCAGTACCACGAGCTCCCACTTATTGTATATATAGAGCCACATTTGGCCATAATCAGTGTGAGACACCAATCTTGGTTTTGGAAGCAATTTTGAGTGATTCTCTCTATTTGTCTACATTTGTTTTGATTGTTTTCAAGTTCTATCAATGTGTACTTAATTTTCAGGTTGGAGTCCGTACTCAGACAGTGTTTCACACGTGTGAAACCATAAAGTACACTTACCTTCAATTTATGATTGTTCTTGTTAGAATTTTGTGTCTAGAATTGATCTAGATTGATCTTAATCTGAAGTAGATTGATAGATCAAGTAATCTGACAACCAATCCCTCTTGAGGATCAGATTAGGATCCACTCTTGGGCCTTTTGTACTTTCTACACACATACATCCATGCAGTTTACACATGTGGACCTCTGGTAGGTGAATTAGTTCAGTTAAGTGGACTTTCCATGCAACTCCACTGTAGGAATTTGGGTCTCTCTCATGTAAGGAAAGCTAGGCATGTTTTGCCATATGGTGAATATTGAGATTATGGTGTTTTGGACTCATTCTCTCTCTACCCGAGTTTTCTATGTATGATTTTCTCTCTCTACCCGAGAGCAGCCTCTTTTTCCCATATTGAACACTTAGAATTTTTTCTAACATTCATTTCTCATAGTGAAGAATTAGATTTTTTCATCAGATGTATGCCATTGTGCTCTTGCCTTATATTTTTCAAGCATACTGTTCTTTGATCAATCTTGTGCAAGCACAACACCTCAGTAAGATCCTGTAGGGTATGTGGTAAAGTTCACACGTGCTAAAAACTTCACATGGTATCAGAGCTTCATGCTTTGAAGAGGTGAGGATGTATACATCAGATCATCAGTGTTTTCGCTTGCAGGAATTCGAATTTGGGAGAGGGATTCGAACTCACTGAGAAACAAGCAATCTGTCAATCATAAGTGGATCAAATCAAGGCTGATATGATCCAGCGGAGCTTTGTATGGATAGAGAGCTCACATGTGTGAAATCAGCCCTCATTAATGAGTGCTACTTCTCAAGGAATGATCCAAATTTGATGTTCAATAGCTTGTTGGATAGGTATTGAAGAGTAGATTGTGTTGTTGTTGTTTCTAAAGCAATTTGATTTGTTTTTAGAAGAGTTTTAGGCAATCAGAGAGTTTGAGAGGGTACTCAACTCGTGGGATGTGCCAAAGTGAGCACACATTTGTCTTTTTCACCAATTTCATCAATTTTCACTGTCAATCAAGTGTTCTGAGGTCTTAGACTTTTCATTTCACACATATTACTATGTTTGAGCTGAAAGTAAGTTCCTAGACAGTTTATCAGTACTTTGAAACTCGTGGGAGAGATAGACTTCTTGCTTGCATGTGCTTCTTCTTTGTGATTGAAGCAAGATCCAAATTCAAGATAGATTGTTTTTTTGTGTTGAGAATTTGTTCTCACATCTGTTGCTAGATTTCATGGGGTGGATCAACATCTATGTTAGATCCTAGATTGAGATAGCAAGCAACATCTTCTCAACTCCATTTTTTTATCATTACTAGAATTTCATAGAGAAGATGTCTTCATCTAGTTCACATTTCTTAGAGCACAGTGAGAGATTAACATCTTCCAATTATGCAATGTGGAAGATCAGAATGGAATCATTATTGATTCTACATGATGTAATGGATATTGTGAGTGGAGCTGAACAAGAACCTGCTACACCTAATGAAGTTGTAGCATTTCACAAAAGAACCAGAACTGCCCTTTATTTTATAAAAATGAATGTTACCAATGAAGTGTTAAGAAAGATCAGTACATGCACCACTGCCAAGGAAGCTTGGGATACTCTAAAAACAATCTATGATATCAATAATACTTCTAGATTGCTTACACTTAGAAACCAATTCTTTTTAAGTTATCAGAGAGTAGATGAGAGTGCTTCATCATATGTCATGAGAGTTAAGGATCTTCATCAAGAGTTAGCTGGTATTAGTGATGCTCTTAAGAACACTGAACTTGTTCAAGTAGTCCTAAATGGACTTAAAGATGAGTATGACAATATTGTGCAGACTTATGTGGTCAAAGAGGATCTTCCATCCTTGGAGACATTGCAAGGTGTTCTCATTGCTGAAGAAAGCAGGCAAGAGAACAAGATGCTGAGGATCAATAGACTTTCATTGAAAGATGGTGGAGATGACAAAGCACTCTTCATCAGAGACAAGTCAAGAGACAAGGGCAAAGGACAGCAACACTTCAAGAAGGGCAAAGCCAAAGAAGGTGGTGAGGATTAGTCCTCCCAAGCTGCAACATCCAGTGGCAAGAAGAAGCTATCAAAGATCAAGTGTTTTTTCTGTGGCAAGAAAGGACACTATGCATCAAACTGTTTCAAGAAGAAGAATCAATCTAAGAAAGCTAACCTTACTAATGAGGAAGAGTGTGAGGGTTTTGAGAGTGAAAGAGAAGATTCATTAATGATGTCTACTTTTTCATCTTTTTCTTTTAAGAATGAAGAAGTCTGGTCAATAAATAGTGGGACTAGTTCCCATATGTCTAGTTCTAGGAACTCTTTCACTAATCTCATGCCATATCTAGGTGCAAGAAGATTAATCTATACTGCTAATGATGTAGAGTATATGATTGAAGGAATAGGTAGTATTCCACTGCATGCATCATCATCAAAATCTTTTTGCTTACATGATGTACTGTATGTACCTAGATTGACCAAGAATCTCATTAGTGTATTGATAGTGGATTGGATGTCAAGTTTCAACTTGACAAGTGTATAATCTCAAGAGAAAATGAACTTATTGCTAGAGGGTCTAGAATTGGTAAGTTGTACAAACTAGATTCTAGGGAGAGTGCTAACATTTCAAATATTGCTTATGAGACCAAAGTTCTACGGGAGGATCTGTGGCACAAGAGATTGGGACATCCCAATTTCAAAGCCATGCAATCTATGGTCAAAGAAGGAAAAGTTGTTGGACTTCCAAAGACACTGTCTAAGGAATTTCTACCTTGTGAAGCTTGTGTGTTGGCAAAATCACACAGAAGGCCTTTTCCTAGATCAAGTATCAAGACAAAGCAACCATTTGAACTTGTACACTCTGATGTTCATTTCTCATCAACTAAGAGCAAAGGAGGAGCCAACTGCTTTATCTCTTTTGTAGATGATTATACAAGATATTCTTGGATCTATATGCTGTCTTCAAAAGCCATGGTCAATGATGTTTTTCTTACTTTCAAAGCTTATGTAGAAAAACAGTTTTCTCTGTGTGAATGTGCAAAAGCCATCAAGCTAGAAGCTTCTCTGCCTAAAGAATTTTGGGGAGAGGCAGTTGCATGTGCAAACTATCTTTGTAATAGGCTTTCAAATTTTGCAAAAGGAGGAAAGACACCATTTGAGATGTTGTATAAGAAAAAGCCTAAGGTAGATCATCTTAGGATTTTTGGCTGTGTGTGCTTTGTGCATGTGCCTAAAAACTAGGAAGAAGGAAGATCCTAATGCAGTAAAAGGAATTTTTGTAGGATATGCATCTACCAAAAAGCATACAAAGTTTATTTACCCTCTACTGACAAGAATGTTGTTAGTAGAGATGTGATCTTCCATGAAGATCAAAAGTTTAACTTGGATGATGCACAGGTCAAGGAGTCTCATGGAAGATCAATTATCAATCTTGATGCTGTTCAAGAAGAGGTGATGCCAAGGCTTGAGGAGGAGCAAATTCAAGCTACTACACCAAGAAGACCTACATGAGCAGATTCTGAGCCAAGCAGGCTCACATATAATACTGAAGGAAGGCAAGTGGAAGGTGAAACTTCCTATCATGCACTTTTTATGTCAGATGAAGAGCCTAAGGATGTTCAAGAAGCACTTCAATCCAAAGATTGGGTTGAAGCAATGACCCAAGAGTTTGAAGCCTTGATGTCAAACAACACATGGGAGCTTGTGGAGCCACCAAACAACATGCATGTGATTGGATGTAAGTGTGTATTCAGAATCAAGTATAATCATGATAGATCTATCAATAAGTATAAAGCTGCCAAAGGCTACTCACAGATCAAAGGTATTGACTATGAAGACACCTTTGCACCACTTGCAAAGATGGTAACAATTCGAATGCTCATCTCTCTTGCATGTTTTCACAAATGGAGTATGTTCCAGCTTGATGTTTCTAATGCATTTCTCAATGGTTACCTTGAGGAGGAGATTTACATAGAACAGTCTCCAGGTTTTGTGAAGGAAGGTGATGAATCAAAAGTTTGTCTTTTGGTCAAAAGTCTGTATGGACTGAAACAACCACCAAGGTCTTGGTATGCAAAACTCAACTCCTATCTCATATCACTCGAACTTTGTCTAATTGAATATGACCCTTAACTGTATTATAAGTTTGTAGAGAACTTTGTAATTATTCTTCTCATCTATGTAGATGATATCAATCTTTGTGGAAATAATGAGAAGTTAGTTGAAGAAACTAAGCATGCACTTGGTACTGAGATTAAGATGCAGGACTTAGGAGTTCTTCACTATATTCTAGGCCTTGAAATAGGTTTTTGGAAAGGTCATGCATTTATAAGCCAAAGTAGATAGGCACTTTCCATGCTTAGGAAATCCCATATGGAAAACTGTAAAAACCATAGATACACCTATGGAGCACACTGTAAAAGTTCCTATAAAAGATGATGAAAAATCCTTTGTGGACATCAGTCTTTATAGGAGTCTTATTGGCTCACTTATTTGGTTAACAGTGACTAGGCCTGATCTAAGCTTTTGTGTTCATAAGCTAAGTCAACACAAACAGGATCCAAAGTTATATCATTGGAAGTTGGCTAAAAGAGTCTTGAGGTATATATCTTCTACCTTGGATTATGGATTATTCTACAAAGGAGAAGATATGACTTTGATTGCTTTTTCAGATTCAGATCTTGTAGGAGACTAAGATGGATAGGAAATCCACAAGTGCTTGCACTATACTTCTTGGAGGGAACTTGGTTTCTTGGTTATCAAAGAAGCAGACAACTATTTGCTTATCATCTTGTGAAGCTGAATACAAATCTCTTACAACCACAACAAAGGAAGTTTTATGGATCAAAAGGCTACTTTTGGAGCTAAAGTGTTATTCAGATGAAGATATTCCAACTATCAAGAATGATAACATTTCTGCTCAGGCTCTTGCAAATAATTCAGTATTTCATGCAAGGAGCAAGCATATTGAAGTGGCTCATCATTTTGTAAGAGAAAAAGTCATTGGGAGAGAGATCTCATTGGAACATGTTGCATCTTCAGATTGTGTTGCAGATCTTCTCACCAAACCTCTACTCAAGAATGTATTTATGAAGATGAGGTCAAACCTTGGCCTAATTTCGAAGTCTATGTTGATAGGAACATAATTTTAAAGGAGGAGTGTGAAGATTATTAAAATATTATCTTCCTATCTCGAGTTTAGGGCCATGTCCATGATGATTTCCACTAAATTTCATGTTGTACAGAAAAGGAGTGTGAATTGAGCACATATCCTTCTAGTGTAGCTCGGATTTGAGTTAGATAGGTTCAATTATGATGACATGCAGTAGTTTAGATAACATGCAAAGTCATACTGTATGCATGCAAGCCACATGCAAGCCACATGCAATCAGTGCATGCAACATGCAAAGTAGTTTTTGTGATCTACACATGTCTAGGCAGTTTTATGAGTTGACATGCAGTACATGCAACATACATGCATGCAGTTACACATGTGGACCTCTGGTAGGTGAATTTGTTCAATTAAGTGGACTTTCCATGCAACTCCACTGTAGGAAGTCGAGTCTCTTTCATGTAGGGAAAGCTGGACATGTTTTTCCATATTGTGAATATTGAGATTTTGACATTTTGGACTCATTCTCTCTCTACTTGAGTATTCTATGCTTGATTTTCTCTCTCTACCCAAGAGCAGCCTCTTTTTCCCATACTGAACACTTAGAATTATTTTTGACATTCATTTCTCATAGTGAAGAGTTAGATTTTTTCATCAGATGTATGCCATTGTGCCCTTGCCTTAGATTTTTCAAGCATACTGTTCTTTGATCAATCTTGTGCAATCACAACACCTCAGTAAGATCTTGTAGGGTGTGTGGTTAAGTTCACACATGCTAAAAACTTCACACACCACCTTCGGTAGCATCATCCTCCAATGCTTTCAATATATCAACAGATCTGCTGATGGAACAAATGACGAAGTTACACAAGCAGTAGATGGAACAACTGACGACATAGTTTGATCAGAAATTGAAGGCCTTGTGGGAGCTGTAGCACAAAATTTAAACCCACCTGAACAGAACCAGTTGTAGTATCCTTGCTGAGAAAATGTATGGTGCTCAGTTTGCACTCAAAACCATACAACCAATGAGTGTCCAATATTAAAACAAAATCTTAGATTGACACAAAGATTGCCATCTGTGCAACGCATCATTGCACGAGATGGCATTTTGCCCATTTAACCCCCGAATCATACAACAAAAGAGGAATCCCTGTCAGACCTCTTATCCTTATCATCAAGGGGCACCCAATGCAGCATCGAGGTATGCGCACCAAACAATCAGCAACGCATGGCCTTGCTGCTCCACCAGGGCCAGCTAACAACCAAGTGGCTCATGTGCAGCGGTTGAACATGAAGCACCAGCATCACCGCAACTTGAGTAGCCTCAATGGTACGGGCCAAAAGAGATATTTGTAGATCCATCCATTCACGAGTATTATGTGACCTATGTAGCTCAGCCTCAGCGTCAAGGTGGTAGAAATTATGGCTGCTACGGATGCGGTGAAGGCCATCGAATTGCAAAATGTCCTTACAAGGGTTTCAAGAATTGTCCATTAAAATCTAGAACGTGTGCACCATTGAATTTAATCTCGGTATACTCTACAACAGCTCCTAGAAGGACACCACCAGAAAAACAACACCTTTATGCTCCAATGCTAGCAGTCACACGAGTGCAAAAGTAGAAGGAAGTGGCTCCCTCAACACCTCCGTCAGTATCAGATAATCAACCCTCAACTGCAGGACCATATCCAAATGTGAGGAAAGGAGGAAGATAGTATTACAAGATATGCCACTGGGTATAGAAAGATACAAGCAAGAGAAGTACCTACAGAACCTCCTGCTGATGAAGAACTAGTACAACAAATGGGCTCGCCATTGCAAACTGATCAGAATGATCAGTTGCATCATCATGAACCACCTTTCCACATGATGGACCCCGAGGATCCGCATACTGAGATACTCACAAGTTTGCTAGGACATCATGTTAACTTATCCCTTGGATAGTTACTGTGGATTGCGCCACAAGCCAAGAGTCTCCTGGCTGAATGGGCCAAAGCGGAAGCGGAACCAGTAACACAAGAGCCCTTATACTGTGCGGGCTACAAAGGAACGAGCAACGTCCTCCACATTGGGGCAGTGTGGGAAAACGAAGAACACAATATCACCCTGTAAATCAAGCACAAGAAATTCGATGACGAGACAACAGTGGTAGATGGAGGACCAGGTATAAATTTGATCTCTACCACTTTGTATCAAAAATGGAGTTTGCAAGGATTGAAGCCAGCGAAATTTTCCATAAAGTTAGCAGATCAATCCTATGTGAAACCAAAAGGTTCTAAAATACATTATTCGATTCTATAAACTAGACGAACATCAAGTAAATGGAAAGATCATTATTGTAATAAAATTGGATGAACCCAAAATCATCAAAGGTCAAAAGTTGGAATGAGTGAGTCTCACTTTGATAAATAAAATTTCAGATACTAATGATCGAACGTTTAGTGTTCAATCGGAAAATCACATATGGTGGTTGGCGGCATTCCAGGTATACAATTCAATTTTTTTAATAAGTATTGTTATTAACATTTCATACATTGCCATTTTTTATTAACATGTCATGCATTACTTGCTCCTCTACAAGTCTTGAAAGAGGACCATAAAATACTTTCATGGATATTTTCATGAACAAATTATGGCGAGATGAGATTATAAAGAGACATTTGGAGGGTGAGAAATTTACAGTCAAAAACCATGCAAAGAATCTAGTGTCAGATACGAAATTTGGAAAGAAATTGTTCAAGCAACATGAACACTAGAAGTAAGTAATCGAGTGAAGTGTGGAACAACTTAGACAAACTCATAGGTGTTATCAGAAAAGAAAACCTATCATCAAAAGATATGAGGACTTTGCAAAATCATTGCACCACATTTGCAAAATTTGTACATGATTGTTGGAGAAAAGACAACGTTACACATTACATGGTACTGATCTATTTCATTATATGGTACTTATCTCATTCATGATTATATATTTTTTCTATTGATGTTACTTATTTCAACTCTTGTTTGCAGCACATCTTTCTTCATCATGCAACTTATTTTGCAAAGGAATATGGGAGCTTAAGTATCTGGTCATCACAAGGCATGAAAAAATCACAATGGCAAGCAAGAGGAGCATTTCATAGAGCTACAAATCATGGAGGACACAATTCAAAAAATAAATATTTAGTTCAACTTTTTTAGTGGTTTTACATAAGAACACAATTTAGATATCAAGCTAAAAACTCGCCAAATGTTACAATTTTTGTAAGGCATTCAAATTCATAACAAAAGAGAGATCCTAGTAATATATCAATAATCTATTATAGAATATTGTTTAATTTTCATCATTATCCTCTTCAAGATTCAGACGGATGATATTGTCATGAAGGAATAATGGATCCAAAACTTCTAAATTTATCATGTTGCTCATATCAATGGAACCTGAATAAAGGGCCATTGCAGATGATCTTTTTGTAGTCTCATTGGGAGTATAACTAAATATTGTAATGGACAAATCCCTTTTCACAAAAAACTATTTATATGTTCCTTTGGCATACGTATGGCCTCCTAAACAAACAGATAATGACTTGATGGCCATAATGACAGTGGTAGCATACGGATTAAAAAAATGAATAATATATACAAATCTCATTATTTTGAAAGTTTTTCAAATAATGAGATAGAGACACATCCTTTCTCCCGGCTGATACGCCTCAGACACCTCCGTGTCTCATACCAAAGGCATCTATTTTAATAGCATCTTGTAAAGGAGTCAAGAAAATAAACTTAGAATGATAGATAACAATACAAACTCAAACTTCAACACAGTGTCTGAATAAAGAAAACTACACAATATCAATACCAATATAGTATCTACTTACCATATCATAATCATCGTACTCAACGACGTTTGTTTCAGCTAATGTCATGTCCTCCAATGGACTCTACATTGTCCGAGGGGATATATTGAGTCCTTGGAGGATATTTTTTTTGGAATTCCTAAAATTCCTCCTCTGTAGGCAAAGTTTTTTCATAGGCTTTTGATTTTTCAATTATGGCCTCCAATGCCTCATTGCCAGATTTCCAATTGTCCTCTTTATCATAATCTATCTCACTTTCAAGGTCGATCCTTCCGGGAGTTCTAATTGGTAAGCTAAGGATCCGATCTTTTTCAAGATCTTAAACAGTCCTCTATATCTAGGGGACAACTTATAATGCTTGTCGGTATGCATTACACTTGAATCTTTTGGGATTCTCAAATATACCTAGTCTCCCACTTTTTTCAGATTTGCATTATGTCGGTCCCTATCTTGGGCACTCTGGACATTTTCACGTGCAATTCATAGCATTTCCTGCATATCGTGTAGGAAATCCGCTACTTTCTGAAACTTGATCGTCCGCGTCTCAACCGCGATGGGTGACCTAGGCTCAAAACCGTACATAAGCATAAACGAGCTATAACCGATGGCCGAATGCTTACTACTATCATAGGCAAACTCAATCAACAAAAGGTACTTTTCCCAATCAGATTGTCGTCTGGAAACATATGCCCGAAGCATTTGTTCCATCGTCTGATTTGGTTTTTCCGTCTGTCCATCCATCTCAGGATGATCAGAAGAACCCAACCTCAGTGTCGTCTCTAGTTTAGTGAATACGGCCGACCAAAAGTGACCGGTGAACTTCGGATTGCGATCGCTCACAATATCACTTGTTAATCCGTAAAGCCTAAATAGACGCTCTACAAATATCTGAGCTAAATCAGAAGCCTTCGCGGTGGTCTTTACCAGAATAAACATAGCCAATTTGGTAAGACGGTCGACCCAACCCAAATTGCATCATGCTGTTTATTCGTCCGCGGTAGCTCGACCACAAAATCCATGAAAATACTATCCCATCTCTTATCAGGGAAATCCAGTGGATGCAACAAACTGCCAGCCTTATGGTGTTCAGTTTTATTGAACTGGCATTGGTCACACTTGACCACATAAGATTCTACAAAGGGCTTGAGTTTTGGCCATAAAAAATCTCTTCGTACCAAATCCAATGTATGATGTATGCCAAAATGTCCCAATGCATACGAGATTTCAGAAGCAATTGAAAGAGTTCATACTCAGATTCATGAAGTTTCTCAATTAATTCAGCCGAGAAAATCATCGGCGATGGAAGTACATCGGTCTCTCTAGAAATAGAGACAATATGATCAAACTTATCTTTAAATACCATAGAATGATTTTTAAAATCTATCTCTAAAGAGTCTGATTTGCCAAAAAAAAACCATTCATAGCCCAAAATCACATTAGTCCGGTCCAGTTTCATGACATGGAAATCCAACGACTCAACATAGTCCTGCATCCGAAGCTCTAAGTTCGAGACTTTGACATCCCAAATCTCAGTGTCCGATTCAAAGGCAAGACGGACCACATAACGGTGATCACTGGCCATGGTGGGCACTCGAAGCTTCTGCACAAGTCGAGCATTCAAAAAATTGTGAGTACTACCTGAATCAAATAGCACATTCACGTCTTTTCCTAAAATATTGCCTCTCACACGAAACAATTTATTAGGCTTGAAAGAGAGTGTACTAAAGTTACAAGTACAGTCACAATTATTCAACAAATTGACTTCCAATTTACTTGCTAGTAAATCCACAGTCATGAAACTTGACGACTTTGTGTTTCGTTCGGGGCACTGTTTGGCGCGGTGCCTAAGTTTATTGCAGAAAAAACACAGATTCTGTTTAAGCACCACCAACCGTGCTTTGTGTTTAACCACCAATTTTTTCTTGTTCTTTTTCTTCTTTGGGTGTTGGTATGCTTCTGCCTCCAGCTCGTCAAAAAACTGCTTTTTACGCTTGTTAGATTTTTCTTACTTGGGTTTCAGGGCCATTTTGCAGTGTATGCTTTTTCGTGATGCAACAACTATACTATCATAGGCTTTCGCCACATGGATAGCATCCTCTAGTGAGTTAAGGATATTTCGTTTGCATTCATTTTGATAGTCAGTTGGGAGTCCGACAATAAATTGCCACTGTGCTAACTTACGATCAAATAGCGGCACCTTGGCCAACGAGTCCAAGAACTCTTGGACATAGCCGTCCAGTTCTTGGCTGCCCATTTTGCAGTTGATAAACCGAATATATAGCTCGGAATCGTCTATCGTGACAAAAGCTTTCCGGAATTCCATCAGGAATCTAGCCCAAGTCACCAGTTTCATGGAAAGTTCCCTCCACCAAGAAGAGACTTTACCTTCCAGAAACAATAGAACCGATGATATTCGTTTATCCTCTGGGATGTTGTACAAGCTAAAATAGCTTGTCCAATGGTTTATCCAGTCTTCAACAGCTTTCAGGCGTTTAAACTTTTTATCGCCGAAAAATATTTTCGGTTGGTAGCCCAAGTTGTTAGAGTTAATAGCTTGTAGTTGATTAAATAGATTTTGCATTCGTTTATCTCGTTGTTTACTGCTCTGATGAAGTTCTAAAACTGCCTTGTTTAAGGTTTGCAACAGTTTTTCTGAGTCTAGGGTGTCATCACTGCCGGGTGAGGCGGGTTAAATTTTCGTATTTCCCCCATCACTTCCTGGTGATGCCGGGTGAATCTCGGTAGCACCCCCCTCCAAAATTTCATCAGTATCTATTTGCTTGCCAACTGAAAATTAAAAAAACTTCGTTCAGTTAATGCATTCATTGCGGGTATAATAATTGCTAAACTAAGCAATGTCTACAAAAATCCAATTTACAGACCATACGTGCTTTTATTTACCAATTATACTAATGAATCTCCAAATGGATCGTTTACGCAATAAAAATCAGAATTAAAACAAATACACCAAAAATTCTTTAACAACTATTAACTCAATTGATACTGCAAAAATTAATTATCGATTCATTAAAACTGAAAAAACACCTTTCGTGCAAGAAATCACAAGTTATGAATAACTCGAAATGCCATAAATGCCCCCCCCCCACCACCACGCGACCTCGGGCTATCTCCACACAATACATACTACGCCCAGGTCTGTCTCGGACAGCAAGCTGGAAGAGCAATATCCCCGCGTGTGCACGTGAGTGAGTGAGTGTGAGAGAGAGAGAGAGAGAGAGAGAGAGAGAGAGAGAGAGAGAGAGAGAGAGAGAGAGAGAGAGAGAGAGAGAGAGAGAGAGAGAGAGAGAGAGAGAGAGAGAGAGAGAGAGAGAGAGAGAGAGAGAGCATGCTTTGGAAGATGAGGGCGATGAAGCGCCCTCCATCATTCACCCAGACTGATCACCAATCATGCAGGTAATAGGGAATAAGGAGGGCAGATTTCTAGCGGCAATAGGCTTCAAATAATTGAGTTTAATTCACATTTTCACAACCATTTCACATGTAGGAAGCTTAAAAGCCCAAAGTATCTATTGTTGTTTGTAGATCACTTTGCTTTTCCAGCATTTTACAATTTACTTTGCCTTAAGATAGTTAGTTTCCAGTATTTGCAAAGTTTTAAAACAAGATTTTGTAGGGTTCTGCATCACTGTGTTTGGAAAACAGCCATTATGCTGCCAAAATTTTTCAGAAATCTAGTTTTGCAAGTTATTAACAACTACTTTCACAAATAGTCATTTGTTATGAACCCAACCATCCTCCAGAATGGCTTTACAGGCTCCTAACCTTGCAAACAAACTATTAGGTTGCTGGTAAATGAAGCATAAGCCCGTGATTCCATAGTAAGCAACCATGCAACCCTGTCAAACATCACCAACACTCAACAACCAACCGGTTAGAGTATTTTTGCTTCTATTCCAAGCTATTCCCACCGATTTAAATCAAACTGGCTTCCAAACAAACAATAGACAGCATTCGAAATACAGTAACCAATTTTGAGAAAAAAACAAAAAACTAAAGGGAAAATTCCAGCCAACCAATAAAATAACTTGTTGCTTTCACAAAGATGCTAACCACAGTAATCGGCAACAACAGAATTGACACGGAATTCCTTCCAAGAAACAATTTGAAAAGCATAAAAACGAACCGATTGTGAACCCGGTAGTGCACTTACCACACGTAGATCGGCTCTATATGAGCTTTCATCAGGAATCCGAGTGTTTTTCCATCAATGTGAAGAAACATTGTGTTTCTACTTTAAAGCCTTAGTATTTTTTCTCGTATTTGCTTTTTCGCCACATACTTAGTTGGCCAACACTTTGGGTCAAGCCAACACCTCCAAGCATCAATTTGCAAGCCATGGTGAGGACGAACTATCGGGAATGGACGAACTATCGGACCTCAACTACTCGGGCATGAAGATTTTCAAACTACCATGCTTAGCTTAAGCTTAGCTAATTAATCTTGTAATCTAATCCAACATAATATATGTATTGGATCAGAGACATATAGTGATATACACAGACAGAGAATCCTGAATGTTGCACTCAGTGAGCCGCATATCAAGGAAGAAAGTAGTTCAAGCAGTAGCTAGTTCCATGCGTGAGAAGAGAATACCTCTCTCACACCGACACCTTGATCTGGGAAACAGATAGCGCTCAAGAAAGAATTTTCTATGTACACTCGTTTTTTATAATGTAGATGTGTATATCTCTTCTGCTCAATGTGTAATCTGTGAATGTTGTGATGCTTGTTCAATTTCATCATTAGATATATTTCCTCTATCATTAAGACATTATCTGCTGTTCATAAACTTATCGTCAGATTAGCAATAGCGGAGAATGACTGATCATGGCCTGAAGCAGTAGACTTCACCGACATATCAGCTCCATCTGAGCGACAACAGGAATCAACCAAAGAGCCTGTTATATTACCAATAGTGGTTTCAAAGCAATCCGATTGCTCGGCCCTTTCTAGAACTCTTCAAGAGTGATTCCATCAGTGGTTTCAGAGCTCTTCAAGATTCAAGATTCAATCAGTGGTATCAGAGCCATAAGGCTTAATTAGAGCCACATCATTGAGACAATGGCTTCCATTCACAACATCCAATCAAAGATTTGCACAGTACTTGAAGCAGATGGATCAAACTTTTTGCTTGAAAAGTGAAGACATCGCTAATCCTAAGAGGAGAAGCATTATGGCCGTGGGTGGATGGCACAGAAGAGATGCCAGCCAGCACAAACAAATATCTCTAGGAGTGGAAAGAGAAGAACGACAAAGTAGTAGCTGTCATATCCTCTTCCATCGAAGACAACATTACCCTTGACCTCACATCAACCTCTAACACTAGAGAGATATGGGATACACTCATCAACAGATTTTAGACCAAGTCATGAAATCAGATAATGCATCTAGAAGATCAACTTACCTATGGGATGGCAAAAATCTCAGCAGCTTCATCAAGAAGATGAAGAACCTGTTCCTATCGCTACACAACGCTGGAGAAAAACATGCAGTCTCACAAGAGAAGCAGCTCAACTACCTGCTACGCTCCTTACTGAGATCAAAGTCCCACTGCCTACCTATGCACTGATATATGTGCAACATCCACATCTGATGTTCAAGACATAGTTCTTGACTTAGTGTTAAAAATTCACAATTCTAGCTTGACTAGTTTTGGTCATATGACTTGTAAATAGTTAGATGGTCATGATGTGGCTTGTCACACGTGCCAAATAGCATAGGATTCCATTCATAAGGATGTTCTCAAGTAGACCTAAGTGTTAGAACCTTTGGAATGAGTCCAAATTATGCTTAGATACAAGGGAGAAAAAGTAGGAGCTATTTTTGGTAAGTTTTGCATTGTTGAGGGATCTCCAAGATTCCAACCCTAAATTGGTAGGGATGAAAGATCCACCAAAATTAGCATTAGGGATAGGTTTAGGGCTACTCATACCTGCCCAAAACCGTGATGGATCATGTATATATAGGTGATGATATCTCACCAAAATTGATCAAGCAATTTCATGTTTTTTCTCTCATAATGGTGCAATTGCTCTCTATGTTCATAATTGTTTGAGTACTTGTGATTACTAATGATTATAGGATTGAATGTAGGTCTGGTGTACAGTACTCAGACTGTGGGGGGCCGTACTTTCACACGTGTGAAGCCTTCTTCAAGAATTTGGGCCATTTAGTGAGGTTCAAGCATAGATTTTTGATGGATTTTGATGGTTCAACTTGTGCTAATCTTATGAAATCATAATCTATTGTTTCCCTCATCATTTCAAGTGTTTTAGGATCCTTATTTGCTGTAATTTTTACATGGTATCAGAGCCTAAAGGTTGAAATGAGCTAAATCCTTGGTTTTCATTCAATTTGATCACAATTTTTGATCTAAATCTTGTGTAGATTGGATCTTGGCATCTAGTATTGATTCTAGAACTCAAAGTGAGTCAAATACATTGGAGATTGGTGTTGTGTGACTTCATTTGCAGGTGTTTAGGTTTCTAAAACCAGAGGCAAAGTTGAATTCAATTCACATTACCAAGATAGCAAGTTTTGCTTGCTCCAAGCATTGATTTCTAAGCGAGTTTTGGAGGTGATTTCATAGAGGAGGCTTTCTAGCATTCAAGGAGAGGGAAGATCAGAGTTATGGGGACTCTTCAAGGCTGTTTTAAGGTGTAGTAGGCACCTCCTAAAGTGATTTAGGTTCAGTCCAACCATTGCTTGACTTATGCACCAAATTAGATCAATTTTTCATCAATTTTGATCATTTTTTGCTTGTGATTGGATAGTAGATTGTGTTGCATCCTCATTAAGTTCCATTTAGCTCTTTTACAAGTGATTTTGGAAGT
Organism: Diphasiastrum complanatum; assembly: GCA_029204225.1. Lineage (NCBI taxonomy): Eukaryota > Viridiplantae > Streptophyta > Lycopodiopsida > Lycopodiales > Lycopodiaceae > Diphasiastrum > Diphasiastrum complanatum. The sequence continues at coordinate 4,480,845 of CM055100.1, forward strand.
ATATTAGGTTGCTGAAATTCACTCTTGATCAGATCATTTGGAAGCTTTAATGTTCTTTATAGAAAGAGGGGCAATTCTACTAGTATTGTCTACTTCAATCAAGCAAGTGCATTGTTTCTAGTATTCTATGATTTGATTTTGTTAGAAATCATTCTTAGATCTTTATAGAAAGTCTATTACTGATCTTTTCAGGTCCCTAAGAAGTGGGATAAGATAGACCTTCAATCAAATCAATAGAAGTAACCTTCATTTGTGTCAAGTCCTTGATTAGGAGACTAGATGGCATCTATAAATGCATATCTTTTGGATACTAATGAAAGGCTCAACAAAACTAACTATTCTATATGGAAAGTTAGAATGGAATCTATCATGATCATGCAAGATCTGATGGAAATTGTAAATGGTAAGGAGGGTGAACCTATTCATCCTCAAGAAAAAGCCAAATACATCAAGAGGTGCAATGTTGCACTACATTGCATAAAAATGAATGTTGAAAATGAACTCTTAAGAGAGGTAGGAGATTGCACTTCAGTTCAAGATGCTTGGGAGACTTTGCAAAAGGTCTATGAATCCAAGAACCAAACTAGAATGTTAGCTTTGAAGAATCAAATCTATAGAAGCTATCAAAAGAAAGGAGAGAGTGCACATACTTTTGTCCTAAGAGTAAAGGAATTGAACAAAGAGCTAGCCTTTATAGGTGATCCTATCAAGGATGAAGAACTTGTTCAACTCATATTGAATGGACTAAGCTTTGAATTTGACAATTTGGTTCAGGGATATGCAATTATGGGTAAGCTACCCATACTTGAAGAACTCCAAGGCACACTCATGGTCGAGGAATCAAGAAGGAGCCAAATGCAAGAGAGGATGGATAGGCTTTCCATCCAAGGTGGAGATGACCAAGCTCTCTTCACCAAAGGCAAAGGCAAGTCCAAAGGCAAAGTATCAACATTCAAGAAGTCTACAAAGCTTGAGGATCAAGAAGGACCCTCAAAGGCATCTCCATCAACCACCAAAGTCAAGAAGGACAAATCAAAGGTGAAGTGCTACTATTGTAGCAAGATGGGGCATTATGCCTCGGAATGCTTCAAGAGAAAGCAAGATCAAAGCCAAGCCAACATGAGCAAAGAGGAGGAGGAGGAGAGTTCACATGAGGACTCTCTCATGATGTCCATATTTTCCTCAACAAGCTTCAAAGGAGAAGATCCTTGGTGGATTGACTCGGGTGCTAGTTCACACATGACTAGTAAAAGGGAGTTTTTCTCTTCTCTCTTATCTTATGATGGACCTATAAAGTCTATCTATACAGCAAATGATGAAGCTTGTAAGAATTCCCCTTTGCTTAGGATCTTCCAAAAAGATCAACATAGAAGGTGTTTTGTACATTCCTACAATAACAAAGAATCTACTAAGTGTTGGCCAAATGGTAGACAATGGTTTCAATGTTGACTTTGCTTCAAATGAATGTTTCATCAAGAAGAAGGGTAAGATAGTGGCTAAGGGCACTAGACTTGGCAAACTTTATAAGTTGGATGCATTTGTGGATACTAATGTTGTCATGTTGGCCGAGAAGAGCAAGATATCTACTTTTACTTTATGGCACAAAAGACTTGGACATGTCAACTCGGGTTCCATGGAGGCTATGATCAAGGAGGAGTATGCTTTAGGCCTACCAAGGTCTATTGGGAAGGAAGACAAGGTTTGTGAAGCTTGTGCCTTATCCAAGGCACATAAGAAGGTGTTTCCTAACTCCATCACAAAGTCATCTCATCCTCTTGAACTCATACACTCGGATGTGCACATTGCTAGCACCAAATCTAATGGAGGTTCATCCATGTTTTTAACCTTCATTGATGACTACTCAAGATATTGTTGGGTGTTCTTACTTTCCTTCAAGTCTCAAGTATTTGATACTTTTGTAAAGTTCAAGTTGTTTGTGGAAAAGCATCATAATCATAGCATCAAGATTCTTAGAAGTGACAATGGTGGAGAATTCATCTCCAATGAGTTCAAGGCCTTTTGTGAGGAGGAAGGGATCAAGAAAGAGACTTCTTGTCCTTACACTCCTCAACAAAATGGAGTTGCTGAAAGAAGGAATAGAACATTATGTGAATGTTCTAAGGCTTTAATATTAGATGCTTGTTTGCCCAAATCCTTTTGGGGTGAGTCTCTTGTATGTGCAAACTACTTGATGAATAGGGTGTCTTGCAAAGCAATTGAAGGCAAAACTCCTCATGAGATGTTGTATGGAAAGAAACCCAATCTTAATCACTTGAAAGTTTTTGGGTTTATATGTTATGTGCATGTGCCATTGGAAACAAGAACCAAGGAGGATCCATCTTCCACAAGAGGGATCATGCTTGGATATGCAAGCTCAAGCAAGGGCTACAAAGTCTATCTCCCATCCTTGAACAAATTTGTTGTTTCAAGGGATGTCATCTTTGATGAACATCATATGCATATGCTTGAAGAAGGCTCAAGTGCTCCAACAATCAAGAAGAAGATGGCCGAGGAGCAAGATCTTGGTTTTGAGGAGGAGCTCATGGAGGAGCAAGCACCAAACCCACCTATCACACCAAGGAGATCTTCAAGGGCAAAAGTGGAGCCATCAAGGCTCACATATCAAGGCAAAGGACAGCAAGTTGAGGGTATCTCATCCACTTCTTATGCTTTATCTAGTTTTGAAGAACCGTCTAATGTTGAAGATGCATTGAACTCCAAAGAATGGTATAAAGCTATGTTGGATGAGTATGATGCCTTGATTGAGAATGAAACTTGGTTGCTTGTTGAGAGACCTCAAAGGAATGTAATAGGATGCAAGTGGGTCTTCAAGCTTAAGTTGAATGCAAATGGGAGTGTTAACAAACATAAAGCAAGATTAGTTGCAAAAGGTTATGCTCAAGAGAGAGGGATAGACTATGAGGAAACTTTTGCACCCGTGGCCAAGATGGTCACAATAAGACTAGTCATTGCACTTGCATCACATTTTGGATGGATTCTATGTCAAATGGATGTCTCTAATGCTTTCTTGAATGGTTTTTTGGAAGAGGATATCTATATGGAGCAGCCACAAGGGTTCATCAAGAATGGAATGGAGAACAAAGTATGCCATCTCCAAAGAAGCATCTATGGCTTGAAGCAAGCCTCGAGATCTTGGAATTCAAGACTACATTGCTATCTTATTTCACTTTCTTTTGTTCAAAGTGAATATGATCCCACTCTTTACATTAAGTTTGATGATGTTGGTATTGTACTTTTACTCATTTATGTAGATGACATCATCATTAGTGGAAATAGTGTTGATGGTATTGAAAAAATCAAGATAGATCTATCCTTAGAGTTCAAGATGGTAGATCTAGGGTGTCTTCACTTCATCTTAGGCATAGAAGTACTTAGAGGGTCTGATTTTATCTTTATAAGTCAAGTAAACTATGCTCAAAGTCTTTTGAAGAAGTTTAAGATGGAAGTATGCAAAAGTGTTGACACACCAATGGATCAAGATGTAAAAGTGCCAAATGAAGATGATGAAAGATCCTTCATGGACATCACTTTGTTTAGGAAACTTATAGGTTCCTTAATGTGGATCACTATAACTAGACCAGATCTTAGCTTTAGTGTATGTAGGTTGAACCAATCCATGCAAAAGCCATTGAATATCCATTGGAAAAAGGCTAAGAGGATTCTAAGATACATCTCGGGTACATTGGATTTTGGGATTCTATATAGAGGAGATGTGATTAACCTTCATGCATTTAGTGATTCAGATTTTGCAGGGGACAAGAGGGATAGGAAATCAACAAGTGCCTATTCAACTTTCATAGGAGAAGGTGTGGTTTCATGGCTTTCAAAAAAGCAAGAAACTATATCTCTATCTTCAACCGAGGCCGAGTACAAAGCTTTGACAACCACTACAAAGGAGGTACTTTGGATCAAGAGATTATTGGTGGAACTAAAGATCATGGATTCAGAGGAGGCACCAATCATCTACAATGACAATATATCAGCCCAACACCTTGCATCTAACCCAATCTTCCATGCAAGATCTAAGCACATTGAGATATGCCATCACTTTGTGAGAGAAATGGTGCAAGCCAAGGAGATTGCTTTGGAGCATGTACACCAAGCAATGAATGTGTAGCTGATCTACTTACTAAACCACTTCAAAAGACACCTTTTATGAAGTTCAGATCATCACTTGGAGTGATTAGTAAAGCAATGATTGAACCAAGCTAGATAGTGAGGAGGAGTGTTAAAAATTCACAATTCTAGCTTGACTAGTTTTGGTCATATGACTTGTAAATAGTTAGATGGTCATGATGTGGCTTGTCACACGTGCCAAATAGCATAGGATTCCATTCATAAGGATGTTCTCAAGTAGACCTAAGTGTTAGAACCTTTGGAATGAGTCCAAATTATGCTTAGATACAAGGGAGAAAAAATAGGAGCTATTTTTGGTAATTTTTGCATTGTTGAGGGATCTCCAAGATTCCAACCCTAACTTGGTAGGGATGAAAGATCCACCAAAATTAGCATTAGGGATAGGTTTAGGGCTACTCATACCTGCCCAAAACCGTGATGGATCATGTATATATAGGTGATGATATCTCACCAAAATTAATCAAGCAATTTCATGTTTTTTCTCTCATAATGGTGCAATTGCTCTCTATGTTCATAATTGTTTGAGAACTTGTGATTACTAATGATTATAGGATTGAATGTAGGTCTGGTGTACAGTACTCAGACTGTGGGGGGCCGTACTTTCACACTGTGAAGCCTTCTTCAAGGATTTGGGCCATTTAGTGAGGTTCAAGCATAGATTTTTGATGGATTTTGATGGTTCAACTTGTGCTAATCTTATGAAATCATAATCTATTGTTTCCCTCATCATTTCAAGTGTTTTAGGATCCTTATTTGCTGTAATTTTTACACTTAGGAGCCACATCACACTTTGTGACGACAAGGCAGATGATCGTCGACTTTCAACAAACCGACTCCTCCAGATATATCATTTTAGGAGATGGATTGCGACATGAAGTAAGAGACACTAGAGCACTTTGGCTGAGCACCAATAGCAGAGACAGAAGACTGGATGACATCCTGTACATGTCGATACTGTAGTAAGTTTGTTGTTGTTTACTTCATCCACAATAAGTCTGAAGCTCTTGACACGTTTACATAATATGTGAACTGGGCTGAGAAGTGGACCGAAAAGAAAGTAAAGCAAATCAGGACTGACAGGGGAGGAGAATATATCTCCAACTGTTTTACCGACTTCTGTAAGAGTCGTGGCATTCTTCACAGGAAGACAATAGCCTATACACCACAGCATAACGGTGTAGCAGAGAGGAAGAACAGGACTCTCATGGAAGCTGCAAGATCAATGATGGCCTACTCCAAGGCATCAAGATCATTATGGGCTGAAGTAGTAGCTACAACCGCCTACCTACAAAATAGGACAGGCAAGTCGAACATTGCTACCCCACATGAGGTATGGTAGAGAAGCAAGCCAAACCTGGCTCATATTCGGATCTTCGGATGTGTAGCATTTCTCAGCAAACTGTATTATGACCTGGCCACATCGACAGAGGGAGCAGACCCTGAGCATCCAGATGAAGATACTCAAATTCTAGCTAAGTTGAACGATAGTTCGGATGATGAGCAGACTGACATATTGGGAGTACCTATCACACCGATGATACATCGAGGTCCCGCTATACAAAGGCAAAGCAGTTGCTGAGCCTGTATTATCTCCAAGGAGATCTGCATGACAAAGAAGAGCACTAGTCAGATACATACCTGACAACTCATCTTCTACTCAGGAAGAATTTTGTGGATTCAGTTGTAAACCACAAACTTTTAAAGAAGCCATCAACTATCCAGACAAGAACAAGTGGATCAAGGCCATGGAAGATGAAATGAACTCAATGAAACAGAACAAGGTGTGGACTCTCGAGCCACTACGAGCCGACAGAAAGACTGTCAAGTGTAAATGGGTCTACAAGCATAAGTATGGACCAGACGGCAATGTACTAAGGTACAAAGCTAGGCTCGTAGTAAAAGGCTTCTCACAGAGGTATGACATTGACTATACAGAGACATTCTCTCTTGTTGTGAAGCACACGTCTCTATGCATATTATTTGCATACACAGCTGCCTATGATCTGAAGATCCACATTGTAGACGAGAAGACAACCTTCTTGCATGGAGAGCTGAAAGAAGAGGTCTACATGGACCAGCCATTGACTATGCCTGCAGAATGCACAGAAGCATCTATGGACTGAAACAATCCGCTAGGTAGTGGTACAAGAAGAAGGATCACGCATTAAGATCCTTAGGCTTTCAACCTTTAATGGTTGACTGCAACGTTTATGTGAAAATCATAAACAGAGAGATTATCATAATCGGTGTCTATGTAGATAACACTCTGATCCTGTCATGGAGCGACAATCTAATTGCGCAAGTGAAGGTGAAGACTGTCCCAAAGATGAAGCACAACGACAAGCAATGGAGCATAAGCCTTATAGAATGTACTTCGCAGACAAAACGCGACCAGACATTGCTTACGCAGTGTTCAGACTGAGCCAATTCAATATCAATCCAAGTCCAAAGCACTAGAAGATCGCCAAGAGGATCCTGCAATATCCACGAAACACAAAGGACTACGGCCTATGCTATTGTCGAGATGCAGGATTCAAGATTGAATCCTACAATGATGCAAGCTGAGTGTCCCTTAAAGATGATAGTAAAAGCGTCTCAGGAGGATGCACCATAGCAGCTGATGCAGCTGTTATCTGGATCAACAGAAAGCAGACAATAACTGCCCAATCATCCTGTGATGCAAAATATGTTGTTGCAGCCACAATGGCCAATGAGCTGACATGGCTCAGACAGTTCCTAGGTGGACTAGGACAGAGCACTGATGAATCGTTGATCCTACACATGGACAACACCTCCGCTATTCATCTGACTAAAGACCCTGTGTTTCATTCTAGAATGAAGCACATCGCCATCAAGTATCACTTGATCAAGGATCTGGTTGAGAAAGACGAGTTGAAGACCGTCTTCTTATCGACAAAGCATATGGTAGCTGATATCTTTACAAAGGCATTGGATAAGGCAATGTTTAAAAGGCAGAGACCCAGCTTGGGAATCAGAAAAATACACGGTTTAAGAGGGAGCTGAAGAAACATTGTGTTTCTACTTTAAAGCCTTAGTATTTTTCCTCGTATTTGCATTTTCGCCACATACTCAGTTGGTAGACACTTCGGGTCAGGCCAACACTTCCAAGCATCAATGTGCAAGCCATGGTGAGGATGAACTATCAAGGATGGACGAACTATCGGAACTCAACTACTCGGGCGTGAAGTTTTTCAAACTACCATGCTCCGTCACCATGCAACGTTAACACAAACGTACTTAAACAGATGTTTAGCTTAAGCTTAGCCAATTAATCTTGTAATCTAATTCAACATAATATATGTTTTGGATCAGAGACATATAGTGATATACACAGACAGAGAATCCTGAACGTCGCACTTAGTGAGGCGCGTATCAAGGAAGAAAGATAGTTCTAGCAGTAGCTAGTTCCATGCCTGAGAAGTGAACATCTCTCTCATGCCGATGCGCTAATCTGGGAAACAAACAACGCTCAAGAAAGAATTTTCTATGTACACTCGTTTTTTATAATATAGACAAGTACATCTCTTCTAGCTCAGTGTGTAATCTGTGAATGTTGTGATGCTTGTTCAATTTCATCAGTAGATATATTTCCACTGTCATTAAGACATTATATGTTGTTCATAAACTTATCGTCAGATTAGCAGTAGCTATCTGCTTGTTCGGAGGATGAGTGATCGCGGCCTAAATAAGTAGACTTCACCGACATATCGGCTCCATTTGAGCGACAACAGGAATCAACCAAAGAGCCCGCTATATTACCAACAACCCAATTGCTCGGCTCTTTCCGAAACTCTTCAAGAGTGATTCCATCAGTGGTTTCAGAGCTCTTGAAGGTTCAAGATTCAATCACAGTGGTATCAGAGCACTCAAGCCGAAAAGGCTCTAAGAGGATTCCAAGAGTGGTATCAGAGACATTAAGGTTCTCAGAGCCATTAAGGTTCTCAGAACCAGATTAAGGTTCTCAGAGCCTGGTTACAAAGGTGTGTCATAAAAAACTCTATGATACTTTCAAAGCACTTCTTATTATCTGAGTCGCATGTGAAAGATATCTTTGTTCAATATCTCCATGAATTTATGTTCGCATCCAATTTTCTGCATTTATCTCACAAGTTGTCTGTCTGGCATTGTCTTTCATATAAGCAGAAGCGGTTATGTCTCATGATAATTTGTTGCATGCAGCTTTGCAGTTTGCGAGCGGCTCATGAGCATAGAATCATACTCAATCAAGGACATGACGTATAATCTCATTCGCAGAAATGATAGTACCACATATCATATCATTGTATCTTTCTCATGAAAATTACCGCTAGGTTTACCCGTTTCAGCTTTGTTCGACTAGTCCTGCAAGTAGTTGATCAACATTGAACTGGTAAGCTAAGCTGAAAAGTAATTTGAAGCATGAAAGGTGGTGCCACTCTAGCTGTTGCATCTGCACCTAAAGACCGAGGGAGAAAGTTTATAACTAGTTATGTCTTGTGGTACGTTCTAGCTGCCAATGGAGGTCATGTCTCCGGCTACGATATTGGCATATCAGGTCAGTAGCTGCACTTTTATTCTGTGAATGTGCTTGTTAAGGACACAAGCCTTCACTTCCTCTCTGTACATCACTTACTGTCTCATTATTAACTTGTGGCATGTTGAAAGATCAATTTTCTCTGTGTGTCAGTTATTGCCCAATAGGATGAGCCGTTTTTCTTATTTGTTGAAAGCCAAAGGAATCCTTATTTTCCTGCCAGAATGATTAACTGTTTCCACAAACCTCATTTAGTTTCATCCAAACTGATATGTTCACGTCAAAATTTTCAGAACTCAATCATCTCTCGAAGATTTATGGCATCCCGAGGACGTAGAACTCAACGGAACCGAAAGATACATGCAATAAAGTGCATTGTAAGTGGATGGGATCAGGACTTTGTAAGCCTTAAAAGTCCTTATTTGCTTGGCAAATTTGTTAAATTTTTCCACAAATCTCATTCAGTTTTGTTCACAGATGTTTTGGAGCTCAATTATCTCTTGACGATCTATCGCAGCCAAAGGTAGAACTCACCATAATCAAAAGTAGATGCAATACAGTGCATCGTAAGTGGATGGGGGGTAATGTCATCCTAAAACATACTTATTATTTGGCAAACATACTAAATGTCTCTTCAAATCTTTCATCCAAACTAATACGTTCACAGATGTTTCCGAGCTTAGCTATCTCTCGATCCGTCTCTGTAGGTAGAACTCAACAGAACCAAAAGATACCCTAAAAAAAACCTCATCTTAAGCATCACGGTTTCGAAACCGTTTACAGTTCTGGAAAGCAAACAGACCAATCGTTTTGGAACGACCTCATTTTTCAAAAAACACAATTTACCAAATAAAAAAGGTCTTTATAGAGACTGTGAAGTAGTTGGCAAAAAAGAAGAATTTACTCCAATTTTGACATCCACAAACATACAAATGGTCAAAGCACCTTATTCAATAGGAGGGGGGCTATATGGGGAGATTTGTTGACAACTTGACTTCGACGTGCTAGGCGCAGGTTGGATTCCCAACCGCTGCGAAGTGATCACATAGCGTTGCTAAGTTGTGTATATGCAATATATAACCAGCATTGCTAAGTTGTATATATGATGTATATAACCACCGACCACTCGTTGTTTAACACGTTGCATTTAAAAAAAAGCATCTTGTGACGTGTTGAAAAAAGAAGGTTTGTATGTGCTTTTTCATTGTATAGATGCAACTAGTTGGTGTATGGCGCTGTCGTTGGGCTTGCCAGGTACCCAAGTTAGATTCTATTTTAATATAATATACTTGATGTTGGTATATGATAGCCATTATTTTAGGCCAATTTGTATGTTAGAGAATCATATTTACATTGTTGTTTATCGATTGCTCAAGCCAGTGTCAAGACTTAAGGAAATGCATAGCCCTACTAAGCACATTGTAGATTCCACATATCCTTGCCATCAACTACTAAAAGTCACTAGGAAAATTTCACTTTATATATTTCACGATTTTTCTTATGTTGGCGTTGAGGGAATATCAAAATCTTTTCTCATAAATAGCTAGTATTTTATTGTAAAAAATAAAATAAAAAAATTATATTTCATATGGTATATTCCTTGTTAAATTCTTATAATAATTTTGAGCATGACATTTCATAAATGAGATGATTTAATTTTTTTTTTCTAAAGCCAACTTGAATTTCAATTGCACGTGTTATCTAACATATCTAATGTTTGTTTTTTTGGTTTTGCTTTATTACGTCTTCTCTTTTTTGTCATGCCTCTAAGGCTCTCCTAAGATAGCACGTTTTTTTAGTGTTTTCTTGAAAGAACATGTTTGACAAGGTATGAATGATAGAAGTATTGGTGACATAGCCTTGAAAGTTCTTGGCTAGTAAGTCAAGGATACTTGTTGTTACAATGATTTTATTTGTTGTCCTTTTTTAATGGAGGGACATATTTTGATTGCTTGCCTTGTCTTTAAGACTTTAACAAGATAGGCAAACTTGGGATGATGTACCTGCTTCAACCAAACTAGTTCAAATGTTTTCATTCTTGCAACTATCAAATTCTATTATATGTACATTATAACAATTTCCAAGTCATGGAAAACACAAGGGTCTCTCAACCTCACCCTATCCTTGCTTATTTTGACAATTATGAAGTAGAGGAGATGTAGGGTTACTTTGTTGAGGTGTTGACTTTGCTTCTAGTCTTAGTATGGTCCTTGCTAAGTGCCTTTTGGTGTTTGATTCTACTTGCTCATCCAAGCTTTCTCTATTTTTAAAGAGGAAAGTTATCTATTAATGTATGTGGATTTCTAACTGTTTGGGGATCTACGTGGAAAGTGGCAATTGAATGTCAAAGTACCAAAAATGGAGAGTAGATTGAACTTGTGTGATCACCCCGCTCACCTATAAATATAGGATGAAAGAAATAAAATCTATCTAATCCATTCGTCTAAATTCATGCCCAAATTCCCATTAGATATGTTGTTGAACTCTCCTACATGTGAGGTGGCAAGGAGAAATTTCCTCTGTAATTCCATCCAAGCATTAAGCCTTAGTTAGAAATACACACTAACTCCAATCGTAAATAATGATGGCCCCAAAAATAACTTAGAACACATCCTACACTCTTTTTGGATAAAAGTAGGGCCATATTCTAGTCATTGACAACTTGACAATAGGTTACTCCCTATCTTCCTCATTGTGAAGGCAATGTGATAGGAGAAAAGGTGAAAATTTCATTGATTATTGCAATAGGAAACTATGTGATAGGACAAGAATTGCAATTCAACTACGACGATTGAGGTCAAAGGAGCATAGCAGCCACATTGTGTTGAAAATGCAGCAAAATAAGTCTAGTTGATTCTAGAAATGATGGAGAAAGCACCTAATTAAGATCCAAACAAAATCTAATAGCTAGATCACAAATCAATATATTGATTTTTGGCTTATCTTGGCTTGAACTCCACTCTATGGAGATTCCAAAATCATGCAAAATCCCTTACACATGTGGATGTAGGGCCTGCTGTTGCCTGTGTACTATACCAACACCCTCCAAACCTTCTCATAATTCCAAAAAACAAAATGCCAATAGCAATCATCAAGCAAATGATAGAGGAAGATCTCAATTTTACTCATAATTGGATGGCAAATCCATCACATATTTATACATAATGCCTCGGATTTGAGCATTTAGGGCTACCTATGATCCATTTATGACCTAACCCTAGTGTCTGACCTAATAGGTCATAATATCCACCCTAAAATTGGGGTCAAGATCTTGAGATCCAAAAACAATGTAAAAATTGCTATTTTTGGCTCCTAGAAATTCTCTAGCCTATCTATGCACATTTTGGCCTCATTCCAAAGGTGCCATTCCAAAGCTAGGTTAGGAATAAGACTTATGAAAAGTATCCTATGCTTTTTGGCATGTGTGACATCCCACAACATGGCCATATTACAATTTAGAAGTGATAAAACCAAGCTAGAATTGTGAAATTTCAACACTCCTCACAATTTAGCTTGATGAGACTATCCCAGATCAATAATTAATACATGAATAAAAACAACATAATTTCCATGTTATTGACGTGTGGAGTGAGTATGATCACTCATCATGATAAGAATATGATTTGAGCTCCAAGTTCTCAAATGTACTGAGAGCTCAATAAAGATTGTCTTCAACATCCAAGCTTTGTCTTCGATAGGTTGTTGAATGAACATTTTGGCCTGAAAAATGAGAGTCTCCTCCTCAAAATAATCATGAAAAACAGAAGCTTTCCTCAAGATCCAACTTTGGTATGAAGCACCCAACAAATCTTGTATAGCCGAGATACAGTATTTATCAAGGATCAGTTTCGTCGACATCAAAGGCAAAGATATTGTTCCAGGAGAACCTTCATCACCTGCCATTGACGCGACTATCCGAGCTTCAAGCTCAAGCATGTCCATTGTCGACCCACTATTTAACATCGAATCAGACGAAGACGTTGCTGCTACCCAGCAACGAGTCTCAAGAGTCGTTCATCAGTCGATTCCTCCCAGAAGATCAAGCCGAGTGCGCACACAGCCCATAAGGTATACTCTTGAGTCTGCATGGATGCAAGAACCAACAACAGTCGAAGAGGCACTCAGGCAACCAGACTCTAATCGCTGGAGAGAAGCCATGGACAAAGAGTATTCCTCTCTGATCAAGAACCAGACGTGATCACTAGGCGAAGCTCCCATTGGCTGCAATATCATTGATTGTAAATGGATCTTTAAGATCAAGTACAATGCCAATGGAACGATTGATCGAAGGAAGACAAGATTGGTAGCACGAGGATTCACTCAGATCTCCAACGTTGACTACAGTGAGACTTTCAGTCCTGTAGTCAAGCACTCATCGATCCGAACCCTCTTATCATATGTTGTAACTGCCAACCTTGAAGTGCATCAAGTTGAGCCTATCTGAATGGAGTTATACAAGAAGACATCTACATGATCCAGCCCGAAGGATATGTTCTGGAAGGTATGATGAATCATGTCTATAAACTCTATAAGGTACTCTACGGCTTGAAACAGTCTGCCAGATCTTGGTTTCAGAGGATTAACACATTCCTCATCGAACAAGGTTTCCAACCAAGCATTGTTGATTGCAACGTCTATTCCAAGTCGGTGCAACAATCCTTCATTATCATCACCTTATACGTGGATGATACGTTGCTTTTCAGCAACAATACCAATTTGGTCAAGGATTCTAAACAGATGCTGTTTTTCGAGTTTGACATGACTGATTTGGGCGAAGCTCACTTCTGTCTGGGCATTCAGATCCACAGAGACAGAACGAGATGACTGATCTATATCACTCAACAAAGGTATCTTCATAGTGTTCTTGACAAAGGCTCTCATAAGAGTCATGAGGTATATTCGAGCTACCATGGACTAGTGCATCTGCTATGGAGAAGTCAGTAGCGACAATCTTCATCAGCTCAATGGATATTCTGATGCAAGTTAGGGAGGAGATGCTATGGAGAATTCAGCAGCAACAATCTTCATCAGCTCAGTGGATATTCTGATGCAAGTTGGGGAGGAGATGTAGACAATCGTAAGTCCACATCTGGATTTACATTCTTCTTCAACGACGGTCCTATCTCATGGAACAGTCGTAAGCAAACTTTTATCCCTCTTTCATCTACAGAAGCAGAATACATTGTTGTTTCTCAATCTATTAAAGAAATGTTTTGGTTAAGAAATCTACTGTCAGATATTAGTTTGTATCAGTACAACCCTACAATTATATTCTGTGATAATCAGAGTGCTATTGCCTTATTGGCCAACCCTAGATTTCACTCTAGGTGTAAGCACATTGAAATCCGATATCACTACATTAGGATCAAGGTTCTCAACAAGGAGGTAAGCTTGACATATTGTAGAACGCAGGACATGGTTGCAGATATATTCACAAAGGCATTAAGTGTTAATACACACAACAAGTTTTGTGCATTGCTTAGTCTAAAGATCAAGGCATTCATAGATCCAGATTAAGGGGGGGTGTTAAATTTATCTTCTTTACTCTCCCAAATCCAATGTTAATCTGCTACTAAAATCATCAATAAATTTTACATACATCTTAGCTCCACTATTTCTAATTGTAGTTAATCCATGAATATCCGAATGTACAAGTTGAAAAGGCTTTGTAAATTTAGATATAGATCTAGTATAGGTTTGTCTATGTGACTTAGACAAAGCACAAGACTCACAAACATGTCTGATGCCACTTAAGAAACTTGGAAGACCTATCACAATCTTCTTCCTAGCCATTACCTCCAATGACTTGAAGTTGTCTCATCCTTTTATGCCAAACCTCTTGAATAGGTATTTGCTCCCTTCCAACACATCCAATTTGGTTAGCAATAAGACAAGCATCTATTTTGAACAACTTCCCTTGCCTTTTACCTTTTTCAATCAAGACATCCTTCCTTTTGATCAAACAATCATCTCCATCAGACTCCAACTTGAGGCCTTTACTTAGCATTTGACTCACACTAAGCAAATTCTTGGTAATAGATGGAATAAACAAGACATCCTCCAAATGAACATTCCTATTTGTAGAGAGAGAAATAGGAATTGTGCCAATCCCTTTGATTGCACACTCACCATCATTGGCTGTGTAGACCACCCTCTTGTCATCTCCATATGCCAACAAAGAAGTGAAGTACTCTTTAAAAAAAGTCATGTGTGAACTTGCTCTACTATCAATCCACCAAGGATCTAGATCTCCATCATTAGCAAGCATACATGAAGACATCACAAAAGCATCATCATTTGCATCTTGAACATCCAAACCATCCTCATCGAGAGTAAGATTACCTTGTTTGTCTCCTTGATCTCTCTTTTTCTTGTAGCACTCACTTGCAAAGTGTCCTTTGATGCCACAATAGAAGCACTTGAGCTTTGATCTGTCCTTCTTTTTGCCACTTGAAGAAGCATCCACTTGATCTTGCCCTTTAGACCACTAACTTTTGGTTTTGCCCTTGAATTTGCCCTTTGTGAACATATCATCCTCTTGAAGTGTCGATGTAGATCCACCTCTTGCTTGAAGCCTACATTCCTCATTGATCAAAATCTCTTGAAGATCCATCAAACTTGGCAAAGTCTTTTGAATAGCAATACTTTGAACATTGTTAAAGTACTTGGACTTTCTTCATTCTTTTGTAAATAAGAAAAGATTTGCCTTCTTAGAGTCAACACTCTAGAAGTAGACTTGGATTCATAAAGCTTCTTCAGAAGCATTCTTGGCCCTCTTATCATACCTCATTTGATCTTGTTGTGTTGCTGGTCTCTCCTTCAAACAAACAACAATATCCAAAACATCATTCATCTCAAGAAATGACTCCATCCTCACTTTCCACATGAATAGTTACTTGAGGTAAGCCTATCATTGGCTTCCAACAATTGAGGTTGCCATGTAGCAATGACCTGATCTTCTCTTTCAACTTGTTTCAATGCACAAAGCACTCCTTTGAGCAACAACAAATTCTTTCAAAAGAAATCACCAAGATTTGAAACTATCTCACAAATTCTCTTCTAGCACTTATACCAAGCAAATCAACACATAGAATCATGGAATTTTGACCAACCTATGATCTATCCTCAATCTAATGACTTTTGCCACTTCCTAAGATTGAAACACACTCAAATGAAGTCCAGCAACCTCACTATCTAGAGATCCAATCAAAATTAGGGTTTTGACAAAATCACAAAATATTGACTATTCCAAATCTACATGCAAATGCTGAAAATTTGATATGCAATCTATTAGCCACCACTTAGGCTGATCCAATGATCCAAAAATCGGCCAAATCCAGTATGTGAAATGAAAAATCGGAATTGATCAAGTTTATAAATGTATATAAGAATTTGATCTACAAAAGATCCAGCCTACAAAAGGAAAAAACTCGATTTTGGGGTAGAATCCTTTCTAGCATGCGCTAGACTTGATATCTTCACCAAATCATTGATAGATCTGATTTCCTCCTTCATAACCTGAAACACAAGCTCTGAGATTTTAGATCATTATGATCCAATCCACTTGAATGATCTTTGGTTAGAAAGAGAAATACACTACCAATCTAACCAATGTAAAAAAATCAGCATCTACACACAAAATGAGATGAAAACATTAATAGAACTTAATCAAACTTAAATGAAATGATAAAGTACTGGTGCTGTCCGTACAAAACCAACAAGCTACTGTATTTCACACATGTGGATCCAAAAATAGCATTTATGAATCATTCTACACATAGAATTGCAAGCAATATATAGTGCACCAATGGATAGTAGAACCCAAGAGAACCATGGATAAGCATGAAATGAGATAGATAAGAGAGAAGATCACTCTCTCCGTGAGTTACATCCTTTTATAACAGGTCCAAACCCTATTTGGCCACTTGGATTTCCCTCCAAAATGCAAACCCTACTATTTTTGGGCCTAGATTCAATGTACCCAACTATTCAAATTTGAATCTACTCAAACTCGCATTCTAACTTTCCCACACTTTCAAAAAGTGTTTATTCAAATGAAATATAGACTAATGAACTTTGAAAAGTCAATCTCTAAGTCTAAAACAAGTTTTGGCTTCACTATGCCAAATATGAAAATATTGACGAAATGATCAAACTAGTTGAATCTTTCACAATCTTCACCTACTCTATTTCAAGTTGGATGGAAAGTTTGGAATCTATCTTTTGATTTATGATGGTGGCATTTTTTTCACTAACCTTTGTGGAAATTGAAGATCAAGCATTGATGAGATCTTGTTGGATCTAGATCATATGTTTGAGAAGGAGTATTTTCAGAGGTTCAGGTCTAAAGATATTCATATCTTTTATATCTTTGATAATCAAGAGAAAGCTAAGCAAGTGGAAGTGACTCATTTTGCTTTTGGAGGTTCATTTTGTTACTCATCCATGGCTAAGTTCTCAAGTGTTGAGTTACTTGATGCCAATACTTGGAGATTGTCAATTTTTGGTGAATTTGTGGTCTTTTTCTTGTGTCAAGTAGATCTTGAAGAAGGACTAGTGCTACCACTTAGTTATATGGAGTCATGTAGTGCTGGATTAGCATCATTGATGTACTCACTTACTCATGGATTTCCAAGGTTTGATGGTTTCTTGTGGCAAGATGGAGATGGAGACTCATTCATGGAATTTTATGGTGGAGACATATCAAGAAAGGACAAAGTTGGAGGAGACAGACAAGCAAGTGGTCATCACTCACATTTATTGTTTGGTTGCTATAATTTTCCAGAGAGTTCAAGGTTTGAAACATGGAGGAATCATTTCATTCACATTCTATTTGGTTCTTCATGTTCTAGTTATATCTTGATGTGTAAAATTGATGTAAGAAATAGAGAAGCATCCAATTTGAACAATATTCTCTATATCAATTATGGAAACTACTTTAGAATGTTAGAAAGGAGGTCTATACTTAGGATGGAGATTATTCTAAAGTTGGATCAAAGTTCTATGCCAAAACTAGTTGAAGAGGGAGTGTGAAAGATTTCAACTAGTTTAGTCTAGTTTAGTCATATTTTGGTTGATTGTCAATATTAGGCCAATATGCATATTAGACTAAGAGATAAACTTTATGAAAGTTATTTTAGTCAAAATTCATCTAAATTACCACTTTTGGAAAGTGTGGGAAAGTTCTTAGGTCAAATTTGGACACATTCAAATTTGAATGTTAGATGCATTGAATCTAGTCATATTGTTGATAGGGTGTTAGGTCTAGAAAGTTCTTGGAGGGAAACCAAAGTTCAAATGAGACATGGATCTGTTATATGTAGCTTTACGCACGTGGGAAGAGACACTCCTCTCTCTCTCTCTCTCTCTCTCTCTCTCTCTCTCTCTCTCTCTCTCTCTCTCTCTCTCTCTCTCTCTCTCCATGTTTATACATGAATTTTCTTGGGTTCATCTATCCATTGGTGCACTGTCTTGATTATATCTTGCAATCTTGAATTAGAATGCTCATATTTTGTTATTTTTGGATCCACACGTGGGAAGTACAGTAGGGTACTGTTATTGTATGGACATCAACTTCATTTTATCATATATTTGATGTTTGATCAAGTTCTTATTGAGTTTGCATCTCTTTCATTGAGTAGATGCTGATTTTTCTACATTGGCAATGTTGTTGATTGTGTTGTCTTGCTAACCAAAGATAAAGGGACACATTTTGGATCTGATCTGAAATTCTTCACATACCCACCAAGGGTCTTCTCCTTTCATGCTTAAAGATGAAAAACTTGACATCATGAGAGAGTCTTCATGTGAACTCTCCTCTTCCTCTTGGCCTAGGTTTGCTTGATGCTTGCTTGAGCTTGGACTTGAAAATCCATCTTGATCTTCACCTTTGACTTGGTTCTTCTTGAATGCACCTCCTTTTCCTTTGCTCATGATGAAAAGGGATTTGTCATCTCCATCATTGAGAGAGAGCTTCTCCATCCTTTACTTGATGTGTGTTCTCCTACTCTCCTCGGCCATGAAGACTCCTTGGAGATCTTCAAGAGAGGGCAACTTGCCCATGATTGCATAGCCTTGCACCAAGTTAGCAAAATCCACACTTAGTCTATTCAAAATCAATTGAACAAGTTCACATTCCTTAATGGAATCTCCTACAGAAGAAAGCTCCATGTTTAAGTCTTTAACTCTCAAAACACATGAATGACCATATCTTGCAAGACAAGAATAGATTCCTCTCTTAGCTTCCAAATAGAGTGGTCAACCTGTTTTCTCCAATTTTATTTTTATAAAGGGATCTTTCAGTCGAACCGGAATACCCAATTTCTCTTCAAGTCCCACATGGAGAGCAAAACAAAAAAAATCATCGGCCACAAAAAAATATGAAGTTCTTTCAGGTAAGGGAATAGATGATCCATCAATAATTTCCATACAGCCATGCACCATTCATTTATTGCTCACCATAACAGCCTAGCCATAAATTTACAAATGGATCCATGGTGGGTATGACAATTCTCCCTCCTATACTTTGAAGCTTTCACCACAGCATTTGGCCTCAAAAAGTCAGGCAATAGAGAAGCTGATATGCATCTCATAGTCTGCCCCTATTTTCCAGTTTTTGTTTAGTGAAGGCAGTTTCGAGTCAACCTAAATACCAATCTCTCCGAGTCCCACATGGTAGAGCTAAATTTACAGGTGGATTTCTGGTGAGCATGTCTATAAAGCAATGCACAGCATTAAGCCTTAAGGGATAAAACCACTGATCATGGTCCATACTCCTCTAATTTACTTCAAACTTAAATGTAAAGAATATTATTGACAATAAAATCAACTTTCAGCATTAGAAAAAATTGCTCTGTTTGAATTTTTCAAAAAAAAAATCGATACATATGGAACGCAATGACATTCCATCCAGAATTATACTTGTGGATACCCAATCTTAAATTCTTCAGTTTGCATAACTCATTATCAGTTAGACAAATATATGACTTGCTTGGAGATGTAAAGGAGGAGCAACTCACCAAGATATCTTGGAAGTAGGAAGGATATATTCACAAACATGTAAGGGTTTGTTCTGTCATTTCTAAGGATAGAATGCAACAAGCACTTGCCTGTGATGAACAAAAGAATGAAATAGAATGATCTTAGTTATGAAAGAAGGGATTGTAATGTGTAGATGATAAAGTATTCAAGATTTACAAGCCGTGCAAGTTTAAACTTTGGTACAATCAAGAAAAATATCAAATGCAAGATTAGCCAGCTGATCTCCCTCTTAATGGTCGCCCAAGTGATAAAATAAACTGATATGGGTCTTACGACTCTTCATTCTTTTTACACACTCGAGCTGACACAAGCATGCTATGTTACAAAAGGGCAAGAAGAAATGCCCTTCCTATTTTCCTGGAGTGGAAATCCACTACCTGTTTTCCCAAGAAGAGCTCATACTCACATTATTATTTGTTACTACTGCAGTAGTAAATTTCCATATAACAAATTGTGTCAAGAACCTCGTTATCATTAAATAACTTTGCAGACAGGCACCTGAAACTCTCCATCCACTAGCGATTGTGACGAGCATGCATTTTGAGCTGGCGGATCTTGTCTTCAACTCTTGCTGAGCACCCGATGGCTGTCTTATGTCTAGCCTTGGACCCCTCCCTAGACCACATTTCAGGATCCCTTGTATGTTTCTGTAAGTGCATCATTTCCTGGAGAATATGGTGGTCCTTTGGCCAGAAAGAATTGTGTATAGCTGTAACTACAAAATAAGGAAGAAGGCAAGCGATGACAATAACCAGTACCAATATCCAATAAGAAGGTGTGGGAGCAAGAGCTTCAACAAGAACTTTGTAAGCTGTAGTTGATAGGTCAGGCTTTATGGACCCATATACTACCAAAAACAAATACCACAATCCAATGCTACCCCATATGAACAAATGCTGAATCCAAGTGAAATAGCTGATGATAAGGGCAATTTGCAAGTTGACCGTCCAGACGACACAAGTATACATGGCTGCCCCCAATTCCTCAAGTCCCACAGTTTGACCACCCTTACGAAATGCTTGATGCTGGTATATGTTAATTGCAAAAAAATATGTGATAGCTGAGCTACATAAACCATTGAACATCCAAGCTAGAATATAGGGCCAGTTGAAAAACATATTTTTGGTACCTTGTTGATAAAGAGTTGGAAACTGCAAAATCATCATCTTCAAAGAATTAGGACCAGTAATAAAAGGTCATTTAAAGTACACATACAAAACATTTCCAAATACACATATGGGCACAAGTTATTCACCTCCAGACAGACCCGTGCTGGAACATCTTTCTCAAAAACTCCGAGTGCCAGCACTGGTAGTGATGAGAAAAACACATTGAACAGGGACATATACCAATCATTGTAGGCACTCTGACCAGAGAAGCTTGTGTAGGCTTCGAAGTAAAACAGTGTAAGGCCGAAGGTGATGTTTTTATAGAAGAAATAGCAAATCTGCAACCAGTATTAAACTAGAATGATGAGCTATCAACACATTTCCTTCTCACTGCTCAACCACAGGAACATGAAATCTTATGTGGTAAACGATAGAGCATTATACAAGTGAAATCCTTGCAAAAGCTTATTAAAATAATCAGCAGCCTTCAGCAACTTTTTCTCATTTCCTTAAAATTAACAGCTTAATAAGGCTTGGCCCCAGAAATGAATTAGGGGATTTGAAAAGTCACAGCAACTAGTTTAGTTTCCACAATCTGCCCTAATCAGGTAGTTGCCAATATATAAAACATTATCTTTAGCAATACCTAGGCTCCTAAAAAACATGTAGAATAAACCCAGTAGATTTATACCAATTTCAATAAACAAAATTGATCAGCCAAAAGGTCATGAGCTGCATAAATGGATGATAAACTAGTTTGTTACACTTTCAATGGCTTTAAATAGGCTCCAAAATGTACCATTATTGAAATTCGCTTATAACACCAATGGCCATGCACAATCAGCAACCGCTCAAGGAAACGAAATTGTGCAATTGCAAAATCACTGGCCATTACTGCCTGCAGGAATAAGGACATCCACAAACGGTATCAGTGTGATGTCGGGAGAAGCTCTACACGTAGTTTACACATTCCTTGAAAACTTTGTAACCTGCAAGAAAGGTGATATAACCACAAGGCTTGCATATTCTCATAGAAAAGGATGTCTACAAATGGATTACTGACTATAACCTCACAAGTTGTAACCATTGAACTAACAAATGATCTCACGATAGATATCGTGCTGTTTGGCGTAGTATAGTACTTGAACAAAACAAAAACATAGACATGCAATCTTTAACTCTATGGAGTCCACCCACAAAGTATTATATCATCAACTCCATGAATAGCATGGACCAAATGCTACAACAACCCTACTCATAGATATATAAGGAACCTCACATATCAGATATAAGAATCACTTAATGACTTGGAATATATGACTATTTTTTGGGCAGTAAAAGGTCCATGTTGACAGTCATATTATTGCATGAGGCCCTCAATTATCATATTAAGTTGCCCATCAAGCCTGATTGTATAGCTAATGAACATCTATGAGTGCCATTGGAATATGTTCAATTTGATTTGTGTTTACGCCATAATCACTTCAAAGCTTGCTGACTTAAATAAATATCAATCTTTTGTCTAGCATAATATCTGGCATAACAAAGGAGACATGCAATCTTCAACCCTATGGAGTCCACAACCACAGTCTTGGACCATTAACTTCATCATGCACAGCATAGACCAAATGCTACGACATACCTAGTACCTACTCATGTCATCAGCACCCTAGAGTAGGTGCAGGTCACATGCACAAACATATGTCCACACTAGCTTTCATAAATCTGTACAGCGATCAACCTGCAGAGTTTCTATCCCCTCAAAGAAAATAACAAGCTGGCTTGGTTAAACCTAGATCATAATCTAAAACACCTGACGACACTCTGAAAAGTATTAAAAAGAAAAATGGAGAACCTAATTTTGTGAAATGAAAGCAGAAAAGCAGAATAGGATTCAATCAATTTCTCAAATTAAAAAGCTTGCAAAGCCCACCTGCATGCCTTCAACTCCACTGATACCAACACCAATATCTGCTTCCTGTATCATGCCCACATCGTTTGCACCATCGCCAATTGCGAGGGTTGTCTTGCCAGTACCTTTTCGGACCAGCTGTGTCACCTGTTAAACGAAGTCCTCTTCAGAATTTCAAAAGTTTCTCTAAGAAGCTATATTATGTGCCTTAGAGAACCTCAGAAGAAAAGGCACTGAAAGTAAGATCATCTCCAATTTGAGGAAAAAAAAAGTTCAAATCCAAATTGACAGAGCAAAACTTTGGGTTCTCACCAATGCTTTCTGTTTGGGTGAAACACGACAACAGATGACAGATGCACAGCTGGTGGCCAGTCTCAGCAGCTCGTCCTTCAAGCTATCTTTCAAAGCATAAGACAAAGCTTTACCATCAATTATCAGTGCAAATGCAGAATCTTCATTGCTTTCACTGATTATTTTCTGCTGTCCATTGCTTATCTGCTGAGTGATACTTTCCATGGATACCTGTATATTCAGTGAAAATGCTCAAAGCTCAAAACCAGTATTGGCTATTCCCCTGACTGTTACAGTCAATATCTGCCTTAAATCAAACTGTGACTCCAGATCCACCAAAGCCAATGGCACACATTACCTTCGTCAGCATTTCCTTGTCCTGGGATTGCTCTGCAGCTTTTGCTTCACTAGAGTTCTCTAAGGATATGATTATTTGTTGCATACCTTGACGTAGCAAACTGCAAGCAAACCTGCGGAGAGAAAACCAAATACTCCATTAAGATCCGAAGTAGCTCCTAATGATTGAAGCTTTTCTGTGCCCTGAGCTTTTATGCTTGGTATCCTTTCTTTCTTCACTTGTCACACTTCATTAAGCTGTAATCTGCAGCAGTTTAGAATCAAGTTGGATGAATGAGAAAGAAACTAACCCAATATTGATTGCAGTCTCCATTTTATCACCTGTAAGAACCCAAATCTTCAGGCCAGCTTGTGCCAAGTGATCAATGCATTCAGGGACCTGAAAATGAGATGGCCTCACAATGTCACGTTTAAGAGTGATAACTGTGCATGGTAATGCAGAAAACTAGAAAAGATAGTTTATATCTCTACGTAGCCCTAGGGGCAGCAAATACTTGGGAGGCTACGGAAGGATTCCAAAACAACAACGTTGAATACCTACCCCTTTCTGTAGTTTGTCTTCGACTGCAGTGGCTCCCACTAGAATCAGATCCTTTTCTATTTTCTCTGATGCCTCATCTAGTAGCTCTTCACGATTTGCACCAACAGTCGTTTTTGCCTTCACAAATATGGCATTCCATTCTGTGTATTCAGCCTCATCAAGCTTGCGATATGCAAGAGCTAAAGTTCGCAGTCCAGCATCACCATAGGTTGCAAGGTGCTTCTTTGTTGAATCTTCATACTTTCGGCCGTTATTTTTTAGCCTCTCAAAAATAACACTGCAAAAATAGTACATCTCATTCTTAGAAACCTCCAATCAAAGCCTTTATCTCCACTTGCCATACCTTCCCCAAGTGTACCTCACCAGACCCTTCTCTGTTTTACTTTGTGAAAAAGGAGCTATTAAAAGTAAATCCTTTCACTTACCCATGTCCTACTGAACACATGATAATGATAGGTGAGGTGGTGTTTTTAGAAATATACCTATCTGCACCCTTGCAAAAGAGAAAAATTTGGCCAGACTCATCCTGCACTACCACAGACATTCGCTTGCGTGTGCTATTGAATTCAAGGAGATTGAGAATTTTGTACTCTCTGCCGACACAGCAGCCAAGTATCAGCTTCTGTTTGCAAAACATTGTCCATAATATAGTGCTACGAACAAAAACATAAGAACATTGTGTCTCTTTGGATTTTCTCCTTAAGGTAATTGCTTTTTAGCTAGCTTTGACGAGCTTTAAGAAGCCAGTGTTGTTTGAAGCTAAGTTACCTTTGTACCCTCTTTAAGGTTGTTGGATCAAACTCTCGTAAGAGCACACTTGACTGTGTCCTTTTGTAAAACTCAAAGCCCAGCTCCCTTGCAGCTACGACAAAGGATGCCTCATCAGGTGATTCTGCTTCATATGATATTGTTCCTGTACTTGCATCTTCTTCAGGAATAGCGGTCTGGCATATTGCTAGGATACGTAAGAACATTCTTATATCATCAGAATGGGGCTCATGTATCCAATTTCCATTCATGATTCGATCATCTTGGAAATTAAAGCCTTTCACATGGGGCTTTGAAGTCATTTCAATACCTGAGTCCTCCCCATTAATGTTTTCAGACTCAACAGCAGCATCCGTGTCTGGTGACCCTTTCCCAAGTCTTTTAGCAGTAGCTTTCTCAACTTCAGTCACACCTTTTCCATACGGAGTTCCAGCAATGGAACATTTGATAAACTCCATCATGTTACATGTCAGAGTGCCAGTTTTGTCTGAGAGGATAGTATCTACCATTCCTAATTCTTCATTCAAGTTTGATGTGCGAGCACGGGCTGGAGTATCTGTCTCTGGATAGTACATCTCAAGATCTTGATTTATGAACATTGCCTGCAGCACTTTAACAATCTCAATGGAAACGTAAAGAGATATTGGAATCAGATACCCATACAAGATGAGAGCTGTCACTAAATGCAGAAGAGCAGCAACAACTGATTTTTTTGGATTGAAAAAAATTGTGGTATCATCGGGCCTCATGTACCACCACTTTGGCATGTCGTACTTAGTCTTTAGCCCAAACACGATTGATCCAACTGTACCAATCAAAAGTAAAACGCTGAAGAGGAGATAGATAATGTAGTCCATTTTTCGTTCAATGCTACTCCTTTTCGAGGGTGGCTCAGTGGAATTTTGCATCACTTTCGTGTCATGACCACTAAAAATCACAACCCCATAGACAAAGGTGGTGTTCCGAAGCTTGGAATCTCGAAGTAAAATCTGCTGTGGACCAAGAGGAATAACGTCCTCATTATATTCTAGGTTTCCAACGAAAGTATAAAGATCTGCATTTGGATCCTCACATTTTATAATACCGCGAAAATTACCAAATTCCGAATCTTCATCCAGCTCTACAGTTCGCTCAGGCGACTTTTTCAGCTTCAAATTAGTCTCTCCATCAAGATTCATGGTCTCCACATAGCATATTCCGTCGGGGTAGCTTGATGAGAGCAATAGTAGATCAGCTGGAAAGAAATTATCTTTTTCCACAAGAACTACATCTCCAACTTGGAGTTTCTGCCACTGTGTCAATTCAAATTTGCCACCCCCAACATGAACCTTCACCTTCCGCTTGTTCACCTCTTCATCCTGCCATCCTCGCCAGATAGACTCTTGTTAGACCGTTAGCCCAATTTTATGGTATGAGTATTCACATTCAGAAACAGATTTTTACAAGCAAATAATAGCTCATATAAAGATCTCACCTCTTCTTCTAACATGTCATGAATATGCATATCCTCAAAGAAATTTCCAAGTAGATGATAGCTGATAGAAAGTCCTTAAGGAGAGATTACAGCCCATAAAAAGTGAGAAATGTAAGAGTCTTCAGCCGTTAAGGTCTGCCTCGCAGTCCTTTATGCTGACGGATTTTCTAGGGATCTTTCCACTGGGTTCAACGGCCATTCATTTATGGTTCGGCCAAACCACTAGGTTTAAAGACGGTTTTCGATAAAAGCTCAGTTTAACGGCCTCTGCCATAAAGTCCATTTCGAGTTCTCAAGAAGTTTGGCCTCAGCATATATTTTACCGAGTGGAAAGGTCATAACTATGAAATCCATTCCAAGTATGCAAAGATCTTTAAGTATGCACTTTATGCAACAGGAATCATCAAGCTCGTTTGATTCATCATCTTTTTCATATAAGAACTCTATAGAAACTTTATATAATAGGAATTGATGAAGCCTTGTAATGTGAAGTATACCTGTAAAAAGCGTCTCCAATCTTCAATGGCCTCTTTTGTCATACTCAATCCCACCACGAAGACTAGCGGGGCAATGAGACTGGCTGCGGTGAAGGGTGCCAGAGGAGTGAGAGAGAGAGCTGCTGCAAACAGGAAGTAGAGATTGGCCACCCTGCGGAACTGCTCAAATAATGCCTTTGGGAAGAAAGTGACAACGTTGTATTTGGTGGTGGAAACATAGTTGGAGCGATACTTGAAGGGCTTGGCTTTGTGCAATGAGGGCTGGTTACAATAGACAACACGAGAGAAGCCGGGGCCTGTCACAGGCACTGGCACATTGCCTTCCGCAACAGATGGCCTTGAACAAGCATACGAGTAGAGCTTGCTCAATCTTATTCTATTCTTCTTTTGCGCCATTCGACTGCCTCCTCCCCTAAATTTCTGTTCTATAATAGTGTTTGACTTATAACCAGCTTTGATTATGCGATTGACGATGTCGTATGCTACCTCTGGAGACTGGATCTCAGTACAATATCATCAATCTAACAACAAGTGATAATCAAAGCTGAGGAATGATACTATTACGGAACTAAATGGCCAGCAAAAACACCACACTTGCTAGATTATTCGGAAACCGTTTGATATGAAGAAGTTTCTCAAAATTCCTTCTGCTAAATCCTTCAAGACAAAAACTTGCAGAAAACATGAGTTTTTAGCTTAGAATCATCACAGGCACACAAACCAGTATCTGCAACATAATCCAAAGAAATCCCAGAAGCTATCCAATACATATATATGGGCTTACACAAACCCACTTCTTTTAATGTAGCTATAGCTTCAAACAATGAAGGATATGAAAGCCTGAGGCTTAATTGATATGCAGGAAGCTAAGAGAGTAGCAGTTTTTGCTCAAAATCAATGCAGCAGCAGCTTCATGAAGCTTCTGTGATTCAACACAGAATTGCTTCTAGATTGATGCTGTTTCTGGAACTGTGCCTGTTCCCGTGCGATTCCAGCTCTCTATGGCATTTTCAAAGCCAAATCAATGAAGCCGCGTCTCACAAATCTGCCAATTCTTCTCCCAAACCTCTTCATTTTGCGAAGGAATCCGAGCTTCCTGAGCAAATAGAGGGGGGGAATGTGAGAACCTTCGAGGATGGGCCTTCGCGACACGACATATTCAACGACCCACCACTTTGGATTCCTGCCACGTGGAGCTCCCACCCATGGGCTCCTCTGCGTCGTCGATCAAACCCACGTGGCATGATCGAAACGCTTGCCATGAAATCCAACGGTGGCAGGCTTAAGATCACGTCGTCCGGAGGGTTGCTAATGGCGCACACAGAAAACGCAGATCTAGAAGACCAGTCCGTTGAACAGGCGAGGCTGCGCCCAATAAGTTTATGTTTTAGACTCCACTGTTAGATATCAGCCACGTATCACATCACCACGTGGACAACTATCAACGATCAGATATAACAACGTGATAGACTCATAACGGCTACGATAGGAATCCAACGGTGGTGAGCTTTGCGCGACGAGTGCCTTTACGCTGCTGGTAAGTATTTTGGTCACCATTCATGTCAAAGGCCTGATTGCAAAGTTTCAATTGAAAGGCAGTTTGAAGCGTGCCCTTCTGTCGGAAAGGCACTTTGAAATTGTCTATTTTCCTTGTGATATAAAGCAAAGACTTTGTTTAGGAAGGCTGACGACTTCGCATAACTGGTTGCCACGAGAGTTACACGTCACGTGAAAGCTATATTTGAAAGGCTCCAGTCAATCTGAAAGGATGGTCTGCCCTTCAAACTCCTTGCCTGGTCGTCGATTGCAGCAGCAGCAGTTGAAGCTTCCCGGGCGACGTGTGATTGTAGCAACGACGATGCCCGCTAACCAGTAATACAGATTCTCAATACGCGCACTTGGATATCATCCACGTGTCTCAGATCATACGTGTCAGCAGATCAATACATCTAAGTTCGAAATCTGAAAGCAAATTTGAAGATCCAACGGTGACAAGGACTCTAACTGCTAGAATTCACGGTAGGCCACAGGGACGAAAAAGTCAAGGCAGTGGCCAGCCGCCAGTAAAGTCAGTCCTGAACGAATTTCTAAATATCAAATATTTTCTGTTTTTTTTTTTAAAGCTCAAAAAAAAAAAAAACCAAAAATAATTCAGTCACCCTTCGAAATTCTATTGATTTCCGAAAGGATTATTAATTGCAAATTATGAATAAAAAGCTGTTGCCAGCCCGTTATCTAGTAGTGTTAACTGCAGGTCTGGGGTTCGAATCTAGTCAATCGCAAAATCGCAAATAGAGTCTAGACTGACAGATAAATTAATATAACAAAACCCAGGTCCCATCTCTTCAGAGAACGTATACGGAAAAGCTCGAGTGCATCCAGGTATCTCACTTTAATAAAAAAAGACATACTCGTGGCCACTCACTCACTCGCTAGCCTTGGGGGCCATGGCATCTTACATCAAAAGACAAGGAAAATTTAATATTCGACCCACCCCCCCCCCCCCCCCCCCAACACCACCCCTCTCCAAAAAAAAAAAGAAGGTACCTTGTACAATCCTACATAGTTTGTAGGGCAAGGAAATGACTTCTCAAGGCTTGGGGGCAAAGCTATCATGAAGAATCTTTCAATCATGACTTGCATTTTTTAGTTGAATTTGAGTTGAAAAATGCCTCACAATATAGATACTACTTGTTTTGTTTTTTTGACATGTTTTTTAAGTTAGTGCTAAGATTTTTGAGATATTTTGGATCACCATATTCTAATAATATACCAAGTCATATATAATTATTTTAATCTCTTGGAAATGGTTATTTGAGAGATCTTTGCACCCCGGTAAATGATCTGAAATTGTGTTCAAGAACATGAAGGAATCTTTTGAGCAAACACTTTACAAGATGTAAATCTAGATTAATTAGCTACTTGTTTTCCTTTTTTTTTTCTAAGGCTTCTCTTTCTCGTGTATATACTCATTTGTGCCTAAAAAATTAGAGCATATTTTCAACCGCAAACCCTCTCTTAATCCAAGGATGGTGGACGCTAGCCAAATAGTAGAGAGATATTGCTTCCACCTACAAAGCCCTCACTACCATTATCATTCAAGCCATCATCATGACTTTTAAATCTATACACCCATTTACAAGAGATGGCTTGTTTACCATGAGGCAATTCAACTAATTCCCAAACATCATTTTTCATCATAGAATCTGCTCACTATGTAGAACAACATGTTTGAATGGTTTTGGCTCCTCATAATCTTGCATTGCATCCATCAAAGCCAAATTTAAATTTGCCTCATATTTGTCGAGTTGTCTTCATTCTCTTGTTGACCTGTGAGGTATTTCCAACTCCTTTCCATCTTGTTTGGCATCTTTCATTACTTT
Source organism: Diphasiastrum complanatum (assembly GCA_029204225.1). Classification (NCBI taxonomy): domain Eukaryota; kingdom Viridiplantae; phylum Streptophyta; class Lycopodiopsida; order Lycopodiales; family Lycopodiaceae; genus Diphasiastrum; species Diphasiastrum complanatum. The sequence goes on from CM055100.1 coordinate 4,510,909, forward strand.
CAATAGGTATTTTCTGTGGCGTTTATGATGTAGAAGCTTCATTTTCATTGGATTGCTCTTCAACTGCATCATTCTTTTCCACCTCTACTATGACTTCATGATCAAATGAATATCCTAACATGGCCGTCAAGTTCATAAAAAACAACATCACGATTGATGATAAGTCTTTTAGTCTTGATCATACACTATGGATGCCTTAGATCTATCATCATATCTAGCAAAAATACACTTAATTGACTTTGCATCAAACTTTTGTTGTTTTCTGATTTCTATGCAAAGTTTTAACTTCCATCCCAAAACTCGGTGTCATTGAAGGAATATCTGATGGAAATTTTTTACGGTAATTGTGCAACTTTTGTTATGTATGTATTGTGTCAAGGACCGATTTTGGTATAAATAACCTGCTTGTGATACTTTGTCGGTGTCAGTACACCATTCTATGATTTCATTTCCATTGTTGTGTCGATTTGTTCGATACTAATACTGTCGTTGATGTTGTTCCCCCCGTGACTGAGATTTTTTTAGCTGGCCAGTGAAATCAACTCTTAAATGCTTTAATGAAGGTTTGGATCTTGTCCAAACTTCATAAGGAGTTTTGTTGTTCGGTAGACCTTTAGTAATACATCGATTCTACACATAAGCTATCGTCGAAACAACATGTTGCCAAAAAAAATTAGGCAACGAAGCATCTCATGAGTGATCATGCATTTGGTAGACTTCATTAAGGTTCTATTCTTCTAGGCCATTCAATTTGGGAGAATAGGAAGCAGCATACTAATGTTCGATACCATGTGTCAAACAATACTCCTTGAATGCATTGGATATGTTCTCACCACCATTGTCAGATCTAAGAGTTTGATTCATTTGCCTATCTGCAACTTAGCATGCTCTTTGAATACTTTGAAAAAATGGAATCCGAGCTGCCGTTCAAAAGTTACACTGCTTTTTGCTGAGTTGCATACTATACTACAAATAAAATGGCTTATTTACGGGCTGCCCCCGCTGCAAAATTACAGTTCTTTTAAAAAGAAAAGAAAATCAATTTGAAGGAGTTACGTTACGTAGATTTCAAATTTGAGTGTTTTGATTGGACCGTGTGGAAGAAACTTTTGAGAAAAAAAATAAAAGGTATCTTTTTTAAAGGCCCCTTTTGTGCTCAATTTTTTTCTTTTTTCACTAGGAACTCTCACACATGCACTTAGACAGTGAAGTAACTCTCGCAAGTCTCTCTGTGTCCTGGTCTCACTAAGATGGAACTTCAGAGGGCTCTGCGAGAATTCTGGTGAAGATTTGCATTTTTTTGGATTTTTACAAGGGTTTTTTGTATTTTTATGGTTTTTTCTCTGATTTTTGCAATCTGCTTGTGGGGTAGTACCCTGGAGCTGTTGCCAGTCGTGCAAGGGTTAACTCTCACTGGTTTTGGAGATATTAAAATCTGATGAGATTTTAGGCTCTTTTTTCCTCCAAAATGCAGATTGGTGTGTTTTTTTGTGTTTTCTCAGGTTTTCGTTTGGATGTCAAGCCCTTAGAGGCTTTTCAGGGCCTCCTCTACCCTCCACACCTCCTCCGCTTGCTGTGAATAGTCCAAACACAGAAAAATATAGAAAACTAACTCTAAATGCCCAAAAATCTACCAAAACTACTCCAAAAAGCAAGAAATAGCTAAAATGCAGCTATACTAGTTAGTGACAATCTATTCTCGGCATCGGCGCCACTGTAGGGTCGAAACACAGAGTATCTCTCACCCATGACCGAGGAGGTCTCATAAGGAGGAGTGCAGAAGAAGCTGAGAGCCGAGCATGAGAGCCGAGGATTACTAGCTAGGATGACAGTTATTATCTATGTGAGCCTACATGGTGTATCCCATAGAAGGAACGACCATGTAGGAGCTAGTAATGTTTCCTAGGCATTGTAAATAAGTGTAGACCCCTTAAATAATTTAGAGTGAGCCACCTTTTGATGGTGACGTCTAGTGGAAGGGCAATTTCCACATGTAATTTCTAATTTGGTGGAATTGCCACTTGGGCTCCACATGGGCAGCCCTCTTGCTTATTTAAGGGCCCCCCTCTCTTGTGAGGGAGCTTTGATTATATTGTCAATTTCTCTTGAGTGAATAAAGAAGATCTTCCATGAGTTCTTGATGATTGTGAAGCTCCTTGTTCATGGCAATCTTCTTGAGTGAAATTTCTATGAGCATGTTCTGATTTCCTTTGTGTTTGTGGATTTAGATTTCTTGCTTACTCTCTTTCTTGTGGAATGTAGATGTGGATTAACTTTCTTGTTTCTTGTTTTTGTAGTTTCAGCATGCATGTAAACTATAGAGGCTGAGATTGTGGATCTGATTTGCATACTCTCTAACAATCATGTCCTTGATTGTTCTTGGTTATTCCAAGCATCAAGAAATGGGTGTTTCTTGAACCTTGGGCTGCTAGAATGTTGTTAGGAAGCTAGTTTTTTTGTTTCTTGTTCCTTGCTGAGTAGCTTAATCTTGTCATTGCATTGTTCCTTGATTTCCTAGATAGATTGTAGATTTGCTCTCTAATTCAGAACGTTGATCTATGTTGAGCTAGGACTGGTTGCATGGCTTGTAAATGCATGTAGCTGAGTAACGTAACCGTTTGTCCCCACTGACAGGCTGGGAATACACGTTGTAATCAAAGAAACACTTCTGTTTGGAAACGTTCTAACAAGAAGATTGAACCGTAAAGAACTGCAACCAACGGAAGTAACAAAAAGAATAATGAAAAAGAATCGTGTTCATAGATTAGCTAGAATCTGTGAACACCATTCACAGCTTTAAATTATTTCTGTGCATGCTAAATCATCAATAAATTCCTGGAGATAAAAGTACAAGCTCTTAGTCCCCATTTCATAGTTGATAAACTTCTAAAAACAATTTTCTAAAAGATTCCATGAAGCTTTCCTATGTTGGGTTTAGGTTGTAGATCCTACGACTATGATGAAGCTTTTCCAAGAAAAAATTGAACTATGCTCTTGACCTTCTTTTCTTTTAAAATATTGTGAAGAATGAAGTAACTGTTCCATTTTGTTAGCAAGTCATCAACTATTTCATGATTCTTTTTTTTCTTCATAGCCTTGACCCAATTCAGTAAAACTTCCATCTATTGGTTCCACAAATTGTTTCGATTATTTATTTCCATGAGTGTTTTACTCAAGTGTTGGCAAATTTGAAGGTAACTCGGCATAATTGATGTCATTCCACTCAAACTTGCAATTCCATCAGCCATCACCAATTACTTAAAATAGAAATTTGCTATAATTATTTTACAAATCCAAAGTCTTTCAACTTAAGTGAAACTAATTGTGACCTCAAGATCTAATTGATTTCAACTCAAAAAGGCCATTTACTATTAAAGTCAATTTTGATTTATCAATAATTAATGGATCTAGAAAAAATCGAAACAATTTCGATATTCAAAAAAAATGTAATTGGAGTAAAAAGTGTGAAATTTGATTTTCGTCACCAAGATTCAGTTTCATCACTCATTAATTCAAATTGTCAGTATTGTAAACTATCCAACATGTAGTCCCTGTGATTTGAAGCCTTTTTAATACAAGCTATTCCAAGAGAAATTGTGTGATTGTGCAATTTTTAGTTACGTCTTTTTTTGCAGATTAATTATTCATAGATCGAGTTTGTATATCCTAATGTGAATGTTGAATGAATGCTTCTGATATGCTCTTATTGATTCCTGCTTCCATGCATTAATAAATTTGTGTGTGTTTGTGAAATCAATTGTATAGATCCTTACAATTTTGAAATTCAAATCAAGTAGAATTCAAAGTAATTGTGAAGTAAAATCTGATAGGCACAGTACATTGCTAAGAGCAAACCGATCGTTCTCGATTCACTCAGTTTTGCCACCATGGTATTAGAGTATTCTTAAGTTCTAACATCAAGAAGCATACAATATTAGAACGTTTCTTGTGCTGACATAATGTAAGCATTCACTAACTATCTTTCAATCATTCAGTTCAATCTATTATCTGCATAAACTTGTCTTGAATCTCCACATGGATCCTCAATCGAAAGCTAGTCTAATCGTAGACAAGCTGGAAGGACCAAACTACCATTTGTGGAAATTCAAGATGAAGGTCGTGTTGATGGCCAAAGAACTTTGGGAAATAGTCATAGGTGTTGAGTGCTTATGAGCAACCCATATCTATATGGAAGCTTATGGATGCTAAGGCTTTCACCTTAATCATCTTAAATGTATCAGACACATAGATCGGCCACATCAAACAAGCCCAATCTTCCAAGGAAGCTTGGGATATTCTCATCACACTTTATGGAGGGATGTCACTTCAAAGTTGCATATGAGGAGAAAGTTCTTCTCTCTCAAAATGTCAAAAGGTGATTCTATCCAGAATGTCAGAATGTGATTCTATCCATAATTAACCAATTCAAGACTCTACTAGAGCAGATGGCGGCGATTGGTTCAGTCATTAAGGACTCTGATGTCTTGATCTTGATTATTGGAGTAGCAATTTCGAACCTTCAGTCTGCCAAGGTTGCATTATAGGAAAGCTGGCTAGAAGACCTTTTAAATCAAATCAAGAACATGTATCTAAAAATCTTCTAGACATAGTTCATTTGGATATATGTGGCCCAACGCAAACACCATCATTATTCATTGATAACTATTCAAGAAGAGTTGTTGTATATTTCATGAAGCAAAAATCTGAAGCCTTCCACTTCTTCAAGATTTACAAAGATGAACTACAGACAAGAACAAAGATCAAAGCTCTAAGGACTGACATAGGTGGTGAATATATATCCAATGCATTTAAGGACTATTACAAGGCATAACGATTGTGGCCTGTAACAAGCTCGTAAGTAAAGTTGTTACGAGGCATAACGATCGTCACATGTAACAAGCCCGTAAGGAAAGAAGTTGCGAGGCAATATGAATAGGAAATGAAGACGTACGAGCAACAACGTAAGACGACGTCTAAAACGAAGGTCCTACGAGCTGTTTTGGTAGACAATGACGTGCAACCACCATGAGGCTCACAACTGACTGATGGACTATTCCATTCTTTTAATTATGCCTTGTAATTAAATTGTACAAATATAAATAAGGCACAAATGTTGAAATGCATATATGTCAACAAATTGAATACTTTGTACACTCTCTTGCATTCTAATACAAGCTATTCCAAGATAAACAATTCATGTCATTGCGCAATTTTCTGTTATGTCTGTTTTTGTAGATTGTTGATTCATAGATTGCGTTTGTATGTCTAAATGTGAATGTTGAATGAATGCTTCTGCTATGCTCTTATTGATTTCTACTTTCGTGCACTAATAAATACGTGTGTGTCTGTGAAATCAATCGTATAGATCCTTACAATTTTAAAGTTCAGATCCAGTAGAGTTCAAAGTAATTGTGAACTCAAATCTGATAGACACAGTACATTGCACAGAGGAAACCGATTGTTCATGATTCACTCACTTTTCCCAACACACAAACTAGTAGGGTCCTCTTTGTTGGATTTTTTTGAAAAATGGGTATCCATTGGAACTTATCTTGATAAGCAAACTTAGTTCAAACTAGATGAATGAAAAGTAAGCACATAAGGGGCAGATTTGTCTTCTTTTAGTAATCAATATCAAATTGTACCATTCATGAGATGACTTCTCTTAAGATATCACAAGTAGATCACACAATATAGATTTTACAAGTTTTGCAATTGTTAAGGTTTCAACCAATTCAGAGACCAAAATCTTTAAGTGATAACAATCTATTATGGCCAACACAATGGAAGATCGATGGAGATGGAGTGTAAATACGTCATCTATTTTTTTATGAATTATGTATATAAAATGAAAATGGAAGTCAAAAGATGGTTAAGCCAATTGCCAATCAACAAAAATGGCCACTAACATTCTGAAAAGATAAAAATGTCGAATCATCTACATGTTCACACTTCTTATTGATCATATATCACACATATTTGGTCAAAGAGGAGAAAATAAAAATCCGTTTGTTTGCTGTATCCTCACCTTCTTGCCACTTCAAAAAACAGGTTAAAACATCTTATAAGTTTTGTCATCATGCGCCGCTTGCAAACATACAATTTTCCTTGACTATTTGTTTTTCTTAGTACTCTATGGGTATGATTAGTACATTAAAGCTAGGGTTACCTACTAGCGTTGACCCTTTCTTTTCTTGACTAAAATCATTACTACTTTCACCTAAAAAAAGTTTTGTAAGCAAAAGAAGTTTACCACAATGGTCAAGGCAAATTTATGCTCAGAGCAGGAGAGAGAGAGAGAGAGAATTCATTAACTAATTAGAGGAACAAATTCAGCGATACTCCTAGCTCCTCTATTTCCATTTACACATGTAATTTATTGATCTCTTTCGCATGAATGATTACTAATATCAAAAGGTGTGTTGTTGGTACCGCTTTTCAAAAACTTCGACAATTTTTTGATGATGATCCTCGATTTAAAAAACAAATACATTATAGTACATCACATTATTGTTAATTTGAGAAAAGACCTTTTTGAATGAAGGAAATGAAAAGAAAAACTTTACCAAATTTGTGTAATGTATTAGGGAATGGCCTTTTTGGTGACCTTTGCACCCGGTAAAATGGCCATAAAATCATGTTGATGCCGTTAGGCTGAGCCATAATCAACAACTGCTGAGTCAGTTGTAAAGGCCACCTTTCCCAAGCATGAAGATCGTCTTAGCGATTTACATCAAAATATTTTTATGGCCCATTAACTTTGACTTTTTACAAGATGTAATGTGGTGTCCTAAATTCTTCACCCAAATTTTACTATCTATAAACTGCTTGAAAGGTTTTGTAGACTTCAAGATTTTGTAATGTGTCGCATGTTGCTTTCACAAATGATAATCTACTAACATTGTATTTTATGGTCTTTTTTCATAAAACAACTCACAGAAAAATGAAGTTCTTTGCATGATTAGATCCACTTCAAACATATGAAGTAAAATGCCAACACGACCCTTTACATAATGAATTTCAAATAATAATTACAAAATATTCACCGCACAGGTACAAAATGTGTCAAAACTTGACTACACCATTGAAAATTAAAATGACAATACTATGGAAATATCACAAAACCCCAACCCCAAATCTTTTCAACCAGTTTCAATTGACCAGGATATACTTTCAAGCCAACAAATGTTCTGTATTGGAGTTATTAACTCCAAATAAATTAATAGATTGCAAAGTCGGATGCCGATAAGCCGTTTGTAACACCTGGAGCATTTCTTCCCGATGTCCATGTTTCTCATCCTCAAGGTCCTTCAACATTGTATTCTGCGTAACAACTCGTCAACATTAGGAGCAAAACATCATATGAAATTACGAGGAAGAGGGAAAAAATTTCTTTCTTTTTAACTTAAGAGGTAGTAGTGCACAGCATGTTTCAAAATGAACAGAATAATATTACATGTAGACTCCCTCTCCTATTAACATCTTTCGTTGGCCGTAAAATCACATGAGATTATTGTGTGCAGTCACTCACAGTCCTCTAAGCTGTTGCATTGACAACAGTGAATTTTATTATTATTTTATCATATTGTGCAAAACCCCTTTAACTTGTTTGTTGCAGTTTTGTAGCCAATGACCTGATTTGCTTAATATAACAGGAATATCTGCAAATTGCAAGTTTTAGCCACTGATAATAGAGGACTATGGCATCAGTAAAGTCTTCCTGACACCCGTATGACAATAAAAGACAGGCTTGCTGTGGATGGTGTAAACCACTCAGACAAACTATTGGCAAGGTCTATAGAAAGACGATATACAGAAACAACAGTGTCTAAGCATGAAGACTTTGCCTTTCAATATGGTCCAAGACACTTAAGTATTTAAATCAAATGATCTACAAACCAGCATATCCTGCAAACGATCTTTGGTATCTGTTAGCTAATGACAAGCCTTCTACATTAAAAGAATAGAAGAAAAATGAACGTAGCAATGCCTACCTCCACTGGTAAATTTTTGAAAATTGGATAAAATATTTGCTTGCAGAAGTTGTGAAAAAGTAATGTTGTGAATGGAAGTGGAATTGTCATAAGTGAAGCTGTTGCCTTTCCTTTGACCCCAAAAACTCCAACGAACGTGATTTGCATCAGAACCAGAGAAAAAATGACACCAAAGTGCACATGAGGCCACATTTGGCCACCTGAGTCGTAAGCTGGTTCATAGACATTGAGGATCTACATTGACAACATATAATAATCTTAAGCCTTGTAACAGAACGAAACCTTGTAATTCACACACAATTCATTACATATCTGCCAAAAGAAAGCAGCACCTAACATGCAGAAATGTGGTAGAATAGTAGAACGTTTCCATCCCATATGCTACAGAACTATGGCTATAAGTTCCATAGAATCCCATTCCATACCAAAATGTACAGAACAACATATTTTCTTCTGTATGAATGGGAAATAATTATAAAATATTTTTCACATTATTTGTTATCAGGCCCTGAAATCCGATTGAGTAGCCATTACAACACAATTTTTCAATGGACGAACCCATTCATTTTCTCGCACCAGCCCCTTTGCGACAAGGCATTTCAGATCTGCAGAGGGCAATGGGCATGGGGGGCACATTTTTTAGGAGATAGGACAATCTATAATGTGCTACTGTGATCAGACTTGTTTCAAATGTTTTTGCAAGATTGTTTGTCATGCCGTTAGGGCTACAATGGTAGGTTCTTTGGGCAGCGTGAACAAGTGTGGTGTGCAGATGTACTTTTTCTGACCTTTATTGCACCAAATTGAGCGCATCTGTTTTAGGCCACAGACCATTTTTTTCACATACTCATTTTGGTGTTGTGACAGTTCTTATAGGCCTTACGGTTTGGTGTTTAGGGTCTAGGGTAGAGTGCATTTTAATGCTTCAGGTACATTTGCATTTGCCATCATGCTGAGGAGTTAGGTGAGCTATGGCAAGAGGTCGAAGTCCTAGATGAGGTCAATCTACCATCGCTATGGCAGCTGACGATGTGCTTATTGCCAATAGGAGTTCTTAACATAGTTGCTAGGGAACGGAACGTGACCCCTGGGAACGGGAACGTTTTCGAGAACTTGGGAACGTGGGAACGCCACATCATTAAATATAGGTTTGAAACAGTGCTCAAGAAGACCGGCAAAGTGCAGGAATAAAACCGACCTTATTTCTCAAAAATGAGTATCTTGATACTTTTGATGGGTTTTATGTAGGCATATGAACCCTTTTATGGGTAACAGTCAACACAAAACTAAGAAGCTTCAAAAAAAGTAGGTTTCATTAGAGGATTTTGATTTTGCTACTTGGGAACGCGTTCCCAGGTAAAAAAAGTAGGTTTTATTAGAGGATTTTGATTTTGCTACTTGGGAACGCGTTCCCACCTGGGAACACGTTCCCGGGAACGCCTGGTAGGTGGGAACGTGGGGAAGGCGTGCCCAGGGAGTGGGTACGCATTCCCTGGTAAATATGGTTCTTAAGCACTATGAGTAGCGACTTGTTATTTTTAACAGGCTTAAGGTTTAGTACGGCATGGATTTGCCCTAATACCTTTGCGTGTGTGTCCTCGCTCATCCTAATTGCAAAGCAATTCTTAAGTACAGTTACCTTTTTGCATACTTTATGATAATTTAAAACTAATTGATCTGGACCAATACCGCAAACACTGATCAGTATGGCACTCGCCCTGATACGGTTAAAAGACGGTTTGGCCTATCGCTAAAACTCCTATATGAATGGGAAGATTGGATTATGAATTTTCATTGCTAACTATGTTGTTAAGTAGTAAAGCTTGTTTTGTACATGGATAACAAATGAAATTCAGCGTTGACACATGTCTTCCTCACATACTGATTCGCACGGTTTTGTGTTGTGGGATTGTGGCAGGTACCAACTGGATGTCTTGAAATAAGTTTTACTTTACGGAGCTTTTTGTATTGTATTTTACTTTTCAGCTATCTATTTTACCTTGTTGGCTTATGAATAAAGGTTTCAAAGAGTTTGGTCTTGCTTGAGCAAGAGGAACTATGTGTATAATTTTAACTCTCTCTCTCTCTCTCTCTCTCTCTCTCTCTCTCTCTCTCTCTCTCTCTCTCTCTCTCTCCATGGCACCATCCATGACCATCGCTCCTCGGTCTCTCTCCCCATGGCTCCCCATGGCTCCACGTAAACATGGGGGAGGCAACTGCCCCCACTCTCCATCTCGTCCTATCAACTCTACCCCCATCATTGCTAATGACCTTAATACCTCCATCGCTATTGCTGTTGATGCAGCCACCTCCATCGTTGCTGCTCCTGCAACCATCACTGATGCGGATTCCATTGCTAATGCTGCTGCCAACGCTGCTGCTGCTGGAACCATCGCTGGCAGTACCTTTTCCAGCGTTGGTACTGCCTCCAATGTTGATGATAGTTGTCATGCCCACGACTGATCTCGGATTGATTATCCCGTTAGTGGTTAGTAGGCCTACCTCGACCCATAAGTTAATTATGACTATAAGGGGTTTGGGGCCCTCAAGTGTATATGGTCATAATTATTGGTTGGAGGCCTAAACTCATGATGGTGGATTATTATGGGTCTATCAGTGAGTCATAGGGGAAATTGGATGACGTGGCCCAGTTAGGCTGCAGAGGTGTCGGACACCTATGCAGCCTAACTAGGCCACGTCATGCTCTTCTCCTATGACTTACTGATAGACCCATAGTAATCCACCATCATGAGTTTAGGCCTCCAACCATTAATTATCACCTACACACTTGAGGGCCCCAAACCCCTCATAGTCATAATTAACTTACGAGAAAAAGATTTGATCCTTGGCTTACCAATTGGACCTCCCGGAAGGAACGCAAGTGCACCCAATTTTTCACGTAAGTCGACTTAAGAAAAGTCTGCGTGAAGGGGAACATCTTGGTTCTGGAGACCAATTGGACCTGTTGGATTTATCAGACAATTCCAGTCTCATTCTTCGTTTCAAATCAACAGAAGAAAGAACCAAAATATTGAGACTCAAGCCTAAATTGAAGGGCACACAGATTTTCTTGGATGAGGATCTTACTCATATCCAAGTTTAGGAACGCAAAAAGATCTTTTAGGAGGCTAAAGCATCAGGAAGTTTTGTCATTTATCGAAACGGTTAGGTTCGATATTTGGATCGAGGTCCATCTACCTCTAGTACCTAAGAAATTGGGGCTCTCGGGCGTAAGAGCAATCCGAGACCCCATCCATATCACCCACATCACCTGCATCCACCTCACCTACGTATAAGGTTATGGAACTATAATTGCATTCATTCTTCATCAGCAGCAGGAGATTTAGCAGACTCCATCGCATAGGGAGATATCCTTCTTTTCACAGAGACTCATGAGAGTCAGTTTAGGGGACTACTGGAATTTCAAAGCTTCAGATGGGTTTCTGTTTTTGGCTCAGAGACTAGATCTCTGGGGGGCAGAGGACCTGGTGGGGTAGCATGCTTATACATGGACTCATTACAACCTATTATTGATCTGGTTATGCATGCTATCTGTGGCTTTGACTTCTTGGTCGGAGTATTGGGCTTGACAGGGATTTGTATCTAGCAGTTTGTTATTTTCCTCCAGAATCTTCTATTTTTGTTGATAGTACAGGTCCCCCATATGGTGATCTCTCTTTAGATATTCTTCTTTATTATGAGCGTGGTTACATATTTCTAGCCAAAGACTTCAACGCCAGGCATGGATAGTATGGATATGGGGATTGACAAGATATCTGCTGATGATGGTGGCCCTGTCTCTGCATATGGTGAGCATTTTCTTGTATTGGGTGAGGCCCATGAGCTTGCCATTTTTGGTGGCTTATCCTGTTGGCCGAATTCTGGAGACTATACTTGCCACCCTCATAGTGGTGGGCATAGTGTCATGGACTATTTCATGAGATCACCATCTCTTATACCCTTTCTATCTAACTTAACTGTTTCTCCCACCACATTATCTGACCATTCCTTTCTTTCCATTAATTTGGGCTCAGTGTTCTCTCTCCATCTAATCCTTCTCATATGGAACGCGACCATATTTACACTTTTAATACCAAGATGCTCTCTCCTTCATACTCTGAAAGTTTCTATATGATAGCCCACTCCACTCCCAAGCATCTTTCCTTACAACTCTTCGTAGGCTGCTTCTATGGCCGTCCCATCCAAACATCGTAGAAAACCCACATACCCAAAGCTTCATCATCCTCACCAGCCTTGGTATGATGATATATGCAAACAACTCCACTCTCAAGTCAACTCTGCACAATCCTTACCGTCTCCCCATCACTTCAACTTGCTCAAATAGCTAAAGCCAAATTTAGAAAAAGTATTACCACTAAAGAAAAACATTACCCCAAATAAGTTATATCTGTCTCTAATGTTGAGATTTTTTTGTAATATTGAAGCTACATAGAACTTACTTGTTAAAAGTAAAGAACTTTTGTTGAATCTATAAAGGTCCCAGGATCCCAAGTAGACCACTAAAACAAAGTACTCTAAAAATAGCACAAATTGGTATGCACTTAGACATCAGAAAGGATAAAGACCACCACAACATATCTAGACTAAGTATTTCAGGTGTTGTGTAGTGACTAAGATTGTGAATATTATAGTAGTAAATTTTATACGATTGGAATGTATCTACGATCAAATCAATGAAATTTCCGCTGCATAATTCTTCAAGTGAGATAATTGCATTCCAAAAATGTTCAAATAAACACGTAAAAAACAGCCACTGTACTCTATTCGACTTGCTCAAAACACAAACAAAAACGACGGTCGACAACTAGACGTATGATGTGCCCATTTACCAATAAACGAGAACAAACTAAAACATCAAACTGATTTGGTAGTAAAGAAACTGCAAAAAAGTAAGAACAAAACATAACATTGGTCCCCTGTTAATAGAAACTTTTGCACCTTTAATGTAGTAAATCAAGAGCAAAGACATATGTTTCATTTAGAGATTTTACATTCAGACCAATTTAACTATGTCACAAAGAGCATATACCTGGTTGCGATAGACAATGTACCCAAAGCTGAAGTAGACAAGGAGAAATGGCAGAAGTAGAGGGGTAAGTAGCGAATACATTAGCCCCACCAGGATAAACAGTAGCACCGATGGGACTATGCGGTAATATGGAAGCGAATACACATCAGACCGTTCTACTTTATCTTTGCCAAAAATGTGGACTTTGATAAAATTCAAAACTACAGCCCCGAGCTGAAGTAATTCCAGAGAAAAGCCTGCCCACCCAGTGGTAAGAATATATGTGATGAAAAATGCTGCCTGCATGCCAAGATCCATAACTTCAGCAACTAATAGATACTAGCTATTTTGTGATTAAAAACAGCAAAACCATGTTCTACATAATTGAAGGGTACTTAGCGACTTGTCCAACTGGGAGAGGGAGAAGCGTGCAAGACAACGTGGGCTAATAAGAAAGAATAGCCATATAGAGATGAAATCAAATTTATTCTAAGAATATATATTATTGAAGTCCACAAGTTCACCTTCAGATATAATGTTTAGAACAAACTCTACAAACTACCAAACAGAACTGGTTTTAGATACTAACATGTCAAATATTGAAAAAACAAGAGCATCCACTCCAACCTCTAGCTAAGTCAAATCATCTTTAATGACTATAAGGGGTGTTCCTAAGCTAGAAATAGTAGTAGCTGTACATATGACTCTAGCTTATCTTCTAGAAAAATTAACTAAGAAAAGTGATAAATCATTGCTTACAGCCAAAACATGATACTGGGCGTCCTTGAAAGACAATATAGCAATTTCAACTTCACCACACAACTTCCTTGAATTCAAACTATTCACCAATAGATTGTATATGATCAGGCTTATCACAAAGAAATCATGTATAAAGCCAACATCACTCATACAACTTAACAATTGGTCACTATACATTCTCAAAATCACGTTAGAAAATAGTTCATGAGAGCACTGTCTACAAATCACAATTACCAACTTGTTTAAGTAGGAAAACTCCCACCAACTTTTGCAACCTCATCAGATCTTAACTTAATCCATAGAAAGAGGTGCAAAGGCATGATGAAGAGGCCGCATTGTTGTCAAATTGCCTTGTCAACTGTCATTGCCAAGTTATATCTTTATATCAAAGGCTTCAAATCTATAATGTAATATTTGCCTTTGCACATCAACTTGTCAACTTGATGTGTCAATCTATAAGTTGACAAGTTATATCTTTATATCAAAGGCTTCAAATCTATAATGTGATATTTGTGTATTTCCATCTCAAAACATGTCCTTGAGACTTCTATATGTCCATGATACCTTCTAGCTTTGTACATTATATGTATGTCCTTAGAGCTCCTACTAGCAAACTTTGCAAGTATCACATAAGCATAAAAGACTATACTTGATAAATAACAGACAATTTCCTTCGAAGATTCATAAAAGACCAGCAAATACAATCGTAGACAAAGCCCTACAAGCAATGTAGATGAGCTTCCCGACGAAGAGCTCAATCGTCTCAATAATCAGAAGCTATGAATGAATGTCTCTACCTCCTACTCTTTCAGTTATCTGCTAGGAACTCCCTCATTCGATGGCAGGGCTTACCTAACCCATGACAGATGCAGGTTAAGTCCATAATGAAAGAGGTAACATGAAGGATGGGCAATCGACGGAACTGGAGGTGGCACTGGATCTGAGGAAGAAGTGGTTGGAGCCTAGGATGAGATCTAAAGGCTAACCTAGTCCTGAATAGCATAAAGCTGAGCGTTAAACTCATGTTGTGAGAGGCACAAAGCATCTTGGTGAGGCGAAAAGCATCGAGCTATGGTTGTAGCATCTGTTGGATGGCCTGGGAAGCATATCCAAAGAAAAAAATACTTGACCAAGCGCCATCTTGTCATTACCCTAACCATGCTCAAAGAACACCAACCATGCAAAAGAAAAAAGAGCAACATTGTAGATATGAAAACTGCCGCATAGCAGTGAAAGTCCAACAAGCACTAGATGATGAAAGATCTGCCAAAACCTACTCGAAGTAGGGTGCTAGCCAAGAAGAAGACCTCCGATTCCAAAAGAGGACCTTCAAGTAGGGAGCCCAGCCTTCAAAAACTGCAATGGCCGATGAGATTTGCCTAAAAAAGTGCTTTATTACCAAGTTAGGAACAGATTTCATAAATTTTGATATCAAAGAAGCATAGAAGACCATAAATGAAGAGACAAAAAAGGCTAACGTTTATGATCTATGGCTAAAGTCCTACAAGCAATAGCATTGAGCTCTCCCCACAAAGAGCTCAAGCAAAAGCAAATTAGTAAGTTGAAAAATGAATGTCTCAAGGCCTATTTATACTCAATAGAAAACTTAAAGTAAAAGGCCCCTATCCACAACAAGGGTTACAGGAGGGACAATAGTGCACGCTCCTGGAGGCCATGTGCCCTTTCAGTAGGACCCCCACTCCAGAATCAAACAGTAATATCTGGGCCCTTGGCCGATCTAAGCATAAATGCATAAAAAAAAAATTTATGCCTATGCATGAATAAAAAGAACTCATGGCCAACAAATGAACAAAAAGTGTTGTATATGCATAAGAAAAGCAGGAGGTGAGTCCGTAACTGAGCTAGAGTGAAGGAAACGACAAGCCCAATAAGTCTAGGAAGTGGTGGGTAGCAAGCAGCCAACATGGAAACCCGAGTGCCAACTGACTCAAAGACACAATTAAATTGTATACTTATTGGTGGTTCATGACAAAGTGTCATCTTGTTACGTGCACCTTGTCTTGAAGACGTTTTTCCATTCATTTCCAATTTGGTTCTCATCAATGTGTTATTCATGTTAGCAAGTGATGGATTATAGCTCTTGCTATGGACAAAATTTTCCATTTTTTTGAATACTTGAACTTCATTGCATAGTGATCTCTACGTGGTTAGGGATCTGTATAGGATTTCTGCCAAGGCCCTTGTTGCTATTACAAAATGCACAACTCCAGGATTCTAACCTTGTGAATATCAAGCTTTGCTAAATTGTGTGTGTGTGTGTGTGTGTGAGGGTCAATGCTTACAACAACCTACTTTGTCTACTCCAAGAGAGCAAGGCATTATCCAATGTCAAACTGCCATGTGCTTTACTGTTGTCCATGGAAATTTTCCTTTCAGAAGTGGACTAAATCTAGGAACAAAAAGAAGACACTTCTCCAACATCTACAACCATTTTCTTACTGAATCTCATCTTTTGTATGCTTAAATTGACAAAGAAATATCTTGTCTACAATCTTTATGCAAAAATTTTCAGAATGTGAATCAAAACAGGAGTTAGAGAAACCAAAATTGTAGAAAAACTAGATCATAGATTGAACAAATCACGCTATGGACTAGCATTTAAAAGTAAGGAAAGTTCTACGCTAGATTCATAGTCCACCTGCAAACTAGGGTGACACGATTGTCTTCAGGACATAGTGGAGCTTATGAAAGAATGTAAGGACAATAGCTATTCAGTAATTTGTGATGTTGGAGAGAGGAGAGAGATCATACCTGCCTTGGAACTGCAACTGCTAAACGACTAGGAATATCTGTTGGCTTTGAAATGAAGGAATTGATCTGGTTCAACAAAGATCCTGAAAGTACTGTGATGAAGAAAACATTCCCAACGAGAAAGTAGAAAAAGTTTTTGGATGCTTCTCTCTCCTGACGACTTCTTGATATATGCCCCTCAATTTTTGATAAGATTAGCATTATAGAAGGGACAACATATAAGAGAAGACTTAGTAGGAGACTTGGAAGATATCCTGTCACGATTTGGTTCAACCCCGGGCTGCACCACACATCAAATCTCTCAACGTTAGTATGGAAGAGTTGCAACAGATAATAACAATTGCATTCACTTTGTGACAGAAAATGACCTTCAAATTTTATTACTGCAACATAGCTCTTTAAACTGATGTGCTGCACCTTTGAGGAGGATCCAGCAAAACATATTATGTTCCAAGCACACCAGGTTCTCACGGATTATCGATTGATGTTGGAATTCTGCATTTTCTTAGAACTTAACTGATATCTTTCATCATTGTACCTAATGAAAGCACCGTCACAACAGGCCACAGGCCCCTCACAACAGATTTTTCACAAGTCGAAAGCACACAACTTTTAGTATAACTCATATCAAATGGCAGTGCAGGAGAAATAGCTCACAAGTTCAACAAAACTTTCACCACAGGAAACCATCGCTCCAAATTATCCAGTTGAACTAGTGTCTGCACTAGACTAGTTGGGATGACATAGGTAACTGTCAGGAGAAACGCAGCTATCCACACGCCCAGTGAGTAAAACTTCAGTAGTGAATAAGGTATTCCAAGGTTTGGCCAATACACATCTCTTGGTTCAGGAGCCCATTCTGTGACCCATATCATAGGATTGCTTGATTGATAAGTTTGTGCACAAATAGCCGCACCCCATCTTGATTTGAAAGAAACAAATGCAGTGGGCAATTCCTGCAATAACAATCTGCCAGCATGAGTATGATCAGAACATTAAAAAATAGCCCTGCAATGGGATGTTTAAAGAAAAAAGGAACCAGATTATTCTAAAGGGATTTACCAAATGTCTGAACTTTGCTAAAGCCTAAAACTAACAATTATTAACATCTCAAAAAATACTTGGGCTTAAGGGAGAACCCAGGAACCCATCCATTTTCACTTGCAGATTGCATTTAGAACTATGACAACTTTCACTTTTATTTGGGAAAAGGTCACTTTTTAATATTAACTTCGACTGGAGATTTCTGTTCCTTGTGGAGGAGCATGAGAATCAGAAGAGTGGTTTGCCATTAATTTTCTCGATGGAGTTGGAAGCTGGTCTCTTCAAGTATGCTACTAGATCAATAAGTGGATGAGGATTCGAAGTTGTTTCCCTTATGAAGAACAATATTCGAGTCGGCAGTTCAAGTAGTTCCCCTGGACGAGCACGCACCGTGCACCAACACAAAACACGCTCCTCGTATTGTGTTTCCACCTTGAGAGTATTGATCTCCATCTGCATCTGCTTGTTTTTCATCCTTGACCATTTCCACTTCCTCTTTGATTTGCTGCATCTGAGTCTTTAAAACCTTCGTCTCATGTAGAATCTGTGTGTAGTTAGAGGCCAGATGGTTGCCATAAGCTTTGAAGGGAAGAATATAATCAGATTCTTGGGTGTAGATGGAGTAGACAGGAGAGGAGAGCTTGGGCAAGGACGCAAGGTAGGCAGAAGAAGTCACTAGTGGGAAAATGGAGGCAATGGAACAGGACCAGGGGTAGGCAATACTGCCACAGGAGACAGCATTGCCTGCATGGGCAGCGCTGTTGCCTCTGATGCAAGGGGGCTTGAAGATGGAGCTGGCAGCGAGGAAGTGGGAGATGGAGGTGGGAGGGAAAAGCGATGGGCCCGCTCCATTCTTCCTTTCCATTGAATGCAAGGACATAAAGAACTTTTGTTGGAGCAAGTACTGTGCAGATCCCCATGCAAGAGAGAGAGAGAGAGAGAGAGAGAGAGAGAGAGAGAGAGAGAGAGAGAGAGGGGTCCTGTTTCTTTTGGTAACAAAATGGAACATAGCTATATACAACAGTCATCATAAACATCAATATGGAGCAGTATGTGGCTTCACATATAAACGAAAATGTTAAATATTCTAGATATGAAACTCAAGCATAATAATAAAACTTCTAGTGATGCCAGTTAAAGCTCCAATTGAAGTTTTGGTTGAATGAACAGAAGATCTTGGAATAAATGTATGTGATTGCTATTTACAAAGCCCCTATAGAGAACTCTTTGATGAAAATTCTGATCTTTACATGAGATGATGTGCATGGGCCTCACTTCTACCTGAAAGCTGATCCCCATCCATTCCCCACGCTCCAAGCACAAGAATGAATGAATATACACAAACCTCACTATAGGCTATACTTGAGCAGCTCGCCCACCTCCCTGAGCTACCAATGATGATTTGCCTCTCCTACATCCCATGTAGGCTCAACTTTCCCATGCTTGACATTGCCAACTCTGATTTGACCAGCTTGTCAGCCTCCCACCAAGGAGCCTGTCTCACCAATATATCCATCATGTCATCCAAACCAAAGCAAATGCAAACTAGATCCACTGTCGTGATGAGAAACTCACCAACGATCCATAGCATATCAGGTAGGATAGCTCCATCAAAACCCTGTACCATGTACCATCTGGAAGTGCAACATAAAGAACATGCTGCATCATGGGCTTCGCTCTTCAAGAAGGAAGATAGGAAACCCTCTCCCAATTTTTCCAATGTTGTTGCTACAACTATTTCGAAAGACAAGTTGAGAGAACAAAAAGCCCATAATGTGAGAGTAAGAGGCATCTTGGACACACAGGATCATCCCAAGAGGGTAGCAAGCCAAGTGGGTTGAATCGATGCAGAATTTCACATGGAAATTTGGTACAAGAAGAATGCCAAAATTGTGTAGCTTATGCTTATCTCAAAATTGTACTAGATGTCTTTTTTGGTAATAGAGAATTGTTGAGATTAGCCAGGCTCACAACGAGGATCCCCATTGCCAAGAAGTGGTGAGAAAGGCAAACCTTGAGCAAGTTGGGAAAGTGTTTCCATGGCTGTGACAAATTTGCCTCATACACCATCACAACATGATTCTGTCCGGGTTGTGGTTGGCAAACTCATGAAGATGGATCACTTTATCTCCTACGCACAAACAAAAATGATGTGTCTAGAGTAGCTAACCTATTTATCAGGTACGAATTCATACTTTATGCATTACCGTCATCCATAGTGTCGGATAGGGATACTTAATTTATTGGTGACTTTTGGACTACAATCATGTCTAGGCTAGAAATGCAGTTGAGAATGAGTAGTATAGAGCATCCTAAAACTAATGGCTAAACTGAGAGAGTCAACCAAAACCTTCAGAGCATGACTTTCATTCATGTGTTGTAAACTACAATACAAACGACTTTGCATGTAGAAGATGATCCAAAAAAGCTTTGAACAAAAACCTTAAGCATAATATAAAATATTCTCCTTTTCAGTCAAAATTTTGAGTCTGTAAAAACTTTTGCTAGATAGCAATACAAGTGCCCGGTTTGAGCAGCTCCAATGGATGTATATAGCTCCAAATCTGGTTTACAAAAAGTACGAAAATGAAAACATTTTCCAATCTTTAACGTACACAATGTAACACAGTTTCTCCCCTTCCAAAGCAATGCTCTAGTACCAAGTTACAAGTATTGAAACGGAAATAGGATAACATTAGAAAAAACTAAATGTGTACTACAAGAACCACCAATGAATTGATAATGAAAATTTGTACGACTATGCTAATAGGAAATCTAACAAACTCACGAATTTGGACTAGGAGCACAAAAAGAATGTGTGACCTTATCCTAATGTTCAAAGGGCCCAAGAGGCCAAACCATATATTTCACTGATAAATATTAACAAATAATGTGTTCAACGCCCATGGCTCGATATAGATGGCCTATAAACCATGCGTTGTAAGATGACTACTACTATTGACAAACTCACAATTTGCACATGAAAACCAAACTCATACAAGAGAATTATTGAATGATGATACAAATCGCCTAGCAAGAAACATATCAGTAATCAAACATGTTTTCATTCAATATGTCATTGAACCCATACACTAAGATTGTTAGAATCATAAGAAAGCACTTACTATACATGAAGAAACTCGACAATGTACATGCTCATTCAACAAATATATCGACATTAATTTTGTGGTATTATGGAAGTTTACAACCTTCACTTGTATAGATCCATCGGACATCCAGAATTCTCAACTCCATGAATTGCAACATCATTCTCACGTAGTAAGTGATTCCTATAAAGAGAATGCAACATAATTACCTTCTTCTTGAGAGCACTTTGATGCTCTCTAATGCGTTGATGAAGGTCCTCAATCTTCTGTGAATTCACCTCAATTGGATCTACTTTGGGTCCAAACCAAGCAATAATTCTTTTTGAATTTTTTATTCTTTCACTTGTCGGTTGCTTCTTCAACTCCTCACCCTTTTTGATAAGTTCCTCCAATTGATGCTAAGAGTACAAACAATAAAAAATAGTCAGGGCACATGTCAAGGAGAGATAAAAAGATGGAGATTTAGCATGAATCAACAACTCTTCAACTCTATACCTTAAGGGTCACAAGCTAAACTAAGTTTGTCTATCTTCGATCATGTTATCCTTTTTTTTCACTTTGGAAAAACAAACAAACACATGAATTGCTTTGTACCTGCTTGCCCTACAAAAGCAATGCAATAAGAAAAACTAATATATATTGTTCTTCTTTCAACTGCCCACGTTTTTTTATAAGTTCCTCCAATTGATGCTAAAAGTAACAACAATTGAAAAACAATCATAGTACACCTCTCATGTTAAGCATGCATTAAAAGCAAAATACATTAAGATGTAGAGTTTAGGTCAATTGACCGTTCTTCAATTCTATAACTTAAAATTCACAAGCTAGACTACATGTTTTGTCTATCTTCAATCATGTTTTCCTTTTCTTTCACTTTGGAAAAATAAACAAACACAAAAATGGTTCGTGCCTTTTTGGCCCTACAAAAGCAATATAATAAGAAAAAAACAAAATATGTTGCATTCTCAAGGTAGGTATCAACTTGATTCACAACCTACTTGGGGCCTTCTAGACAAGGTAGGGAACTCTAGCCCTTCCTTTGTATATCATTGTCAAATTAGGTATGCAGCCTAAGTTTAGTAGAGTGTAAACAGGAAATAGAGACATTCAATTGAAGCTTATGTTTTGGACTATTTGAGTCCTCTTTAAGAAGCTCATAGATCTTCCTAGTAGAAAATCAATTTTTCATTATGAGGGACACTCATGCGCACATGAGGCAAAGATAGAGATTCGTTTAACTGGGTTAGAGGATCATGACCTATGTCATGGGCCACATAATACTCCAGATGAGACAAAGCATCAAGAGGAGGTAGAGAATCAAGATATTCCATATCAAATAGAAAACTATTTAGATGAGCAACAGAGAACATTGTGTCATGAATTACAAGAGACTAGGGATGACATTTTGGCAAAAGATTTTCTAAATGCAATAGAAATTCCAAAGATATGCCATTTAACCACAAGTCCGGATTAGGCATGGATAGAGTCATCAGACAAGAACACATGCAGAGGATCATTTAGATCTCCCCAACCGCTTCACAACTCAAAATCAAGTAAATTCATCTTTGAAGCACATAGGGTTTGTATATGAGCACCAGTGTTATGACCCTATAACTAGAGGCCACCAACTCTAATGGAGCCGATAGAAGATGGTAAACACAATACAAGGCAAGACAGTGTACATAGTGTGAAAAATTGTCAACTAGTAGTATTTTCCTAACTTGAGATTTTGTAGGCCTATGGCCAAATAAAAGTTAGAGATAGGTTCATACATGTATGTAGAGGCCCAAAGTATGTGTACACTACTTTTGAGGTCACATTAATTAGAGGAGGTCGAGTGTGGAGCTCTTCTATTGGCTCATAATTTGGTGCATTCCTATTTGACCAAATTTCTAGGTATATGGGTGAATCCTATTGGACCCCAATTTTAGCCTATCATAAGACAAGTGGCCAAGAGGCACTATGGCTGCTATAAATAGCCATCTCCACGAGTATGTACACATCTCATTTTCATTCTATTGAATGAATGTTATGCTCTTTGAAGATCCATCTTCTTCTCTCTCACTTTTTTGTTCATATCTTGCATTCTAGCCACTAGAATTGTGATTTCTTTGTTGCTATGGCTTCACACGTGTGAAATGCAGGTTGTAGGCTCTGAAGTACGGACAGGGACAGCAAGTTTCTGTTTGTGGAAGCTTATGATCAGATTTTGATGTTTAGTTGATGTTTAGTATGCTTAACATCACAATTTCTATCATTTTTTCAATCTAGATGTGCATAACTTCCATGGCCAAGATCTTTATGAAACTTTAGCATCTTTTGGATCTGAGTTTTTCACATGGTATCAGAGCATTAGGCGGCCAAATGTGCAGGTTTTGCCAGATTTAGAAGAGATTTGTGGGCGAGTTTGCTTTTGTAGCATTCCAATCAAGTTTCTAGCTAAAAATCTTGTTGATTTATGTGTAGAAATTGGATCTTTGTGATCAAAACATCATTTGTATGCATTTCAATTGAAGTAGGGCGAATTCCCTCTATACTTATCAGAATAAGGAGACAAAAATTGTTTTGGAAAGAGGGAGATGCAAGATCCAACAAGATCCTATTAGTTTTCCATTCTAGCATATAGTTTTTTGATTCAATTTCTTGCTTCTTCATGTCAAAAACTTCAAAATTGATGTAACCCTCTGATTTTCAGTTTGCTGAATGATTCAAGAGTGTATTTCAATCTTAGGAGTGAGGGAAAAGCAAGTATATTGAGGTTTGGTCTTGGTTTGATCAAGAAATCATAAAACTAGTGGCTAAAATTGAGAAAAAAGTGAGGAAAAGAGAGAAAAAGTAAGGTTTTAGGTTCCAAATCTTTGTGATTTCTTCTTGTGTTTCATTTGTTGATTCAAGAGAGTGCTTAGTGCATTGGAACAGGTCAAAGATCAGAGATCAATCATTGCAACATGGCTACAAATGGAGGCTACATGTTGGAAAGCAATGATAGGCTTACCTCCCTCAACTATTCTACTTGGAAAGTAAGGATGGAGTCTTTGCTTGAGATGAATGAGTTGATGGATATTGTTGTAGGTGTGGAGGAGAGACCTTTGGCACCTCAAGAACAATTGAGGTATGACAAGAGGGCAAAGAAAGCCCTTCACATGATCAAGATGAATGTGACAAATGAGCTTATCAAAGAGGTTGGTAAGTGCACATCATCTAGTGAAGCTTGGGAAGCCTTGAAGAAGGTTTATGAATCCAAGTCTACTTCTAGAGTGTTGACTTTAAGAAGGCAAATCTTTTCTTGTATGCAAAAGAAGAGTGAGAATGGACATGCTTTTGTTTTGAGAGTTAAAGCATTGAATGATGAGTTAGCATGCATTAATGATGGCATAAATAATGAGGAGCTTGTTCAAGTGATTCTCAATGGCTTGTTGGATGATCATGCTAATCTTGTTCAAAGTTATGCTATCCAAAAATGTTTACCAAGTGTTGGAGACTTGCAAGAGGTCTTGTTGGCTGAAGAATTCAGGTTGCAAACAAGAGTGGGAGCATCTTCTACATCTCAAGGAGGAGAAGAGGAGGCAATGTTCTCTAAAGGCAAGTTCAAGGGCAAAGGTAAAAGCAATTGGTCTAAAGGGCAAGACCAAGGTGAGCACTCTACTTTTGGCAAAAAGAAGGATAGATCTAAGCTAAAATGTTTCTATTGTGGAGTCAAAGGGCATTTTGCTAGTGATTGTTTTAAGAAAAAGAGGGATCAAGGGGAAAAGCAAACCAATCTAACTATTGATGAGGGTGGGGATGAGCTTCTTTCAAATGATGCTTTTGTTATGTCATCTTGCTTGTTGGCTAATCATGGAGACATTGATCCTTGGTGGATTGATAGTGGAGCCACTTCTCATATGACATATCATAAAGAGTATTTTTCATCTTTAATGGCATTTGATGGTGATAGGAAGGTAATCTATACCGCAAATGATGGTGAGTGTGCAATCAAGGGGATTGGCACAATTCCTATTTCACTTTCTACAAATAGGAATATAGAATTGAAAGATGTTTTGCTCATTCCATCCATTACCAAGAACTTACTTAGTGTAAGCCAAATGCTTGACAAAGGATTCAAAGTTGAGTTTGATGGTGATGCTTGCTTGATCAAAAAGGGGTGTAGTATCATTGCAAAAGGGAAAAGGCAAGGGAAATTGTTCAAGCTTGATGCATGTGTTGTTGCTAACCAAGTTGGATGCATGGCAAATGAACAAATGTCAATTCAAGAGGTATGGCATAAAAGGATGGGACATCTCAACTACAAGGCCTTGGAGGTAATAGCCAAAAAGGAGGTAGTAAGGGGACTTCCCAAGTCTCTTACTTGCTTGAATCATGTTTGTGAAGAATGTGCTTTGTCTAAATCACATAGATTGCCATATACTAGATCTATATCTAGATCTAAGATGCCTTTTTCTCTCTTGCATTCGGATATTCATGGTGTTACTACAATTAGCAATGGAGGTGCTAAGATGTATGTAACTTTCATTGATGATTTTAGTAGATTTTGTTGGGTTTATCTACTAAAGAGCAAGGATGAGGTGTTTGATGTGTTTGTCAAGTTCAAAGTTGCTATTGAGACTCAATTTACAACCAAAATCAAATGCTTGAGGAGCGACAATGGTGGTGAATACATTTCTAACAAATTCAAAGCCTTTTGCGATGAGCATGGGATCAAGAGGGAGTACACATGTCCAAGAACACCACAACAAAATGGAGTGGCCGAGAGGAAGAATAGAACCTTGTGTGAGAGTGCAAAGGCAATGAGATTGAATGCTAATCTTCCTAAACCTTTTTGGAGTGATGCTTTGTTGTGTGCAAATTTCCTATGCAATAGATGGCCAAGTGTTGTATTGGAAGGAAAAACCCCTTTTGAAGCTTTGTTTGGTACGAAGCCTAATGTCAAGTTTCTAAGAACTTTTGGATGCATTTGCTACTTCAACATTACTCTTGATGATAGAACTAAGGAGGATCCATCTTCAAGAAAGGGCATTTTTGTTGGTTATAGTGAAGTAAGCAAAGCATATAGGATTTATGTTCCTTCAATCAAGAAAGTGTTCACAAGTAGGGATGTCATTTTTGATGAAAGTAACATTCCAAAAGTTGTTTCAAGTGATGATGGTGTTGTTGCAACTAATGTGCTTGATGACAATGGAGTTGATGACACATTGGATGTGGATGTTGAAGAAGCCTCTTCAAGTAAAATTCCAAGGAGAACTCCAAGGCATAAAGTGAAACCCTCAAGGCTCACTTATGATGGCAAAGGTAAGCAAGTGGTGGATGGATCCAACTATGCTTTCCTAACTTCTTTTGATGTACCTTCATGTGTAGATGAAGCAAGGCAAGAAGAGGAATGGATCCAAGCAATGGATCTTGAGTTTGAAGCACTTATGAAGAACAACACATGGAGATTGGTGGAGCTTCCAAAGGGCAAAAGTGCAATTGGATGCAAATGGATCTTCAAGGTAAAGACAAATCAAGATGGATCTATCAACAAGTTCAAGGCAAGGTTGGTGGCTAAAGGTTATGCTCAAGAGCATGGCATTGACTATGAGGAAACCTTTGCACCCGTGGCAAAGATGGTGAGCATAAGAGTAATCATTTCCCTTGCAACTCTTTATGGATGGGATCTTTGGCAATTAGACATTTCTAATGCTTTCTTGAATGGTGATCTTGAAGAGGAAGTCTACATGGAGCAACCCGAGAGCTATGTTTCTCATAGCAAGCCTAATCATGTGTGTTTTCTACAAAAAAGTTTGTATGGTCTTAAGCAAGCACCAAGGAGTTGGTATGCTAGGCTTAACTCTTTTCTACTTTCTCAAAACTTCACTATGAGTGAGTATGATCATTCACTTTACTTTAGAATTAGTGCTAATGATGTTACAATCCTTATAATTTATGTGGATGACATTATTTTAAGTGGAGGGAACAAGGAAGATATAGAAGATATCAAGAAAGCACTAAAAAAGGAATTTGAAGTGCATGATCTTGGTCTTTTGAGCTATATCTTAGGAATAGAAGTAATTAGAACTTCTCAAATCACTTTTATTTCACAAGAGAAGTATGCTATTTCTATTCTCAATAGATTTCATATGGTAGATGCAAATCCTATTGATACACCTATGGAATCACATGTAAAGCTAACTATAAGAGGTAATGAAAGATCCTTCGAGGACATTACTCTCTATAGGAAGCTAATAGGTTCTCTTATATATCTAACCATCACAAGACCTGATTTATCTTATTGTGTTGGTAGATTAAGCCAATTCATGCAAGATCCTAGCATAGAACATTGGAAACTAGGAAAGAGGATCTTGAGATACATCTCGGGAACAAAAGATTTTGGCATTGTTTATAGAGGCTCATCACCTAACTTATTTGGTTTTTCAGATTCAGATTTTGCAGGAGACCTTATGGATAGAAAATCCATAAATGCACATGCTATTTTCATAGGTGATGGAGCTATCTCATGGATGTCGAAGAAACAAGCAACTATATCACTTTCTTCTAGTGAGGCCGAGTACAAAGCTTTGACATCATGCACAAAGGAGATGGTGTGGATCAAGAGGATGATTATGGAGCTTCATTTGCTGGATTTTTCAGAGAGTCCAATCATCTTTTGTGACAACCTTTCAGCCCAAAGTCTAGCAAGCAATCCGGTTTTCCATGCAAGGAGCAAACATATCGAGGTGGCTTACCATTTTGTGAGAGAACAAGTGTTGGCAAAAGAGATCAAGCTTGAACATGTCCCATCAAAGGAATGTGTGGCTGATATCTTTACCAAAGCATTGGGAAAGGACTTATTTTTCAAGCATAGAACAAGTCTTGGTGTACTTTCTAAATCTATGCTAAAACTAGTTGAAGAGGGAGTGTGAAAAATTGTCAACTAGTAGTATTTTCCTAACTTGAGATTTTGTAGGCCTATGGCCAAATAAAAGTTAGAGATAGGTTCATACATGTATGTAGAGGCCCAAAGTATGTGTACACTACTTTTGAGGTCACATTAATTAGAGGAGGTCGAGTGTGGAGCTCTTCTATTGGCTCATAATTTGGTGCATTCCTATTTGACCAAATTTCTAGGTATATGGGTGAATCCTATTGGACCCCAATTTTAGCCTATCATAAGACAAGTGGCCAAGAGGCACTATGGCTGCTATAAATAGCCATCTCCACGAGTATGTACACATCTCATTTTCATTCTATTGAATGAATGTTATGCTCTTTGAAGATCCATCTTCTTCTCTCTCACTTTTTTGTTCATATCTTGCATTCTAGCCACTAGAATTGTGATTTCTTTGTTGCTATGGCTTCACACGTGTGAAATGCAGGTTGTAGGCTCTGAAGTACGGACAGGGACAGCAAGTTTCTGTTTGTGGAAGCTTATGATCAGATTTTGATGTTTAGTTGATGTTTAGTATGCTTAACATCACAATTTCTATCATTTTTTCAATCTAGATGTGCATAACTTCCATGGCCAAGATCTTTATGAAACTTTAGCATCTTTTGGATCTGAGTTTTTCACACATAGCTCCGTAGGCTCTTAACCCACTATTGGTCCATACCCTAGCATTAAGGCCTAACTTCAATGTAGGGCCCAACAGCAAATAAGGCCCTAAGTTAGGTACTGACATGCAACTCAGTGATTAGGTGTCCTGTGAAATGGCAGTGGTGCCAATGCACATGGCACAGAGCATGCAATGAGCTTATGCCAAGCTAGGTGGGGAATTCTCTATCATAAGAGAATGCAACGGCTAGGTGGATCAAAATAAAGCTAGCCCTACTCTGTTTCCAAGCTTCTAACACTGGTATCAAAGCCACCTTGCCATTTTGTTTTTGAATTTAGAGAGAGAATTCTCAGTGCCCGCCGCCCTTCTTCCAGGCCATTTTTCTCTTCTTGCATGTAGGTTTCTTTTGGAAAAAGATATGGAGGGATTGGGGGCACATTCTATTGGGGTTCCAGCGAACAGATTCAACAGCAGGAAGGCCACACTGTAGCCGGATTACTTTGAAAAAAAATTGTAAAAGAGAACCACGCTAATCCATAACGCTCGGTAGGCAAGATTTCAACACATCCTATCCATCATTTTTGCAGCTAGAACCCACACAGATCTAGTGTTCAGAAGGCAGGTCTCCAACACTATTTGCAAAGACATATGAGCTTCTTAGGAGAATTTTTCTGGCCTCGCATGATAAAGGACGTTTGTCATTATGTGGTTAGTTGCCATAAATGTCAAGTTAATAATGTAGAGCGTCTAAATGCGGGTGGGTTACTGCAACCTTTAGAAATACCAACTAGTAAGTGGGAGAGTACCTCCATGAATTTAATAGTAGGCCTGCCCAAGACCCAAAAAGATCA
Organism: Diphasiastrum complanatum; assembly: GCA_029204225.1. Classification (NCBI taxonomy): domain Eukaryota; kingdom Viridiplantae; phylum Streptophyta; class Lycopodiopsida; order Lycopodiales; family Lycopodiaceae; genus Diphasiastrum; species Diphasiastrum complanatum. Next base: position 4,539,994 of record CM055100.1, read on the forward strand.
TGACGTCATATGGGCCCTACTGGACCGTTGGACTCATTTTATCATGACGTCATATGGCTCATTTTATCCTGACCAAAACAATCATCACAGCTCTAGAATTAGCAAGGTTATCTGCAGAATGGCTATTTAAACTTAACGGTCTTCCCTCCGGTAAGGTTAGTGACTGGGATAGTAAGTTAAATGCGGGACTTTGCATAGCAATATTCCATCGCCTCCATACTAAGCTTAATATGAGTATAGTTGATCATCCTCAAACTAACGATCAAACAGAAAGAGTAAACCCAAGTGATGGAGGACATGCTAAAGCACAAGTTAGCAAGAAACAAACCAACTGGGAAGAATATCTTCCTATATTGGAGTTTGCTTATAATAGTGCCAAACATGCAGCTACAGGATACATGCCATTTATATTGATGTATGGTTTTCAACCACGCTCACCCACAGCCAGAGGGTTTTAGCAAGAAGAGATTGAAGCAGCAAAACCCTTTTTAGAAGACCTAAACCAACAGGATGTTCAATTCTTCTTTGGTGAGTCTTCCTTCGAGTTCCAACTAATTCTAAAACTCTATAAACAGGAGTGTGTGCTAATCTCCTAGGTATTGTGGTCCGTTTACCATTATCAGGAGAATAGAAGTTACCTATGAACTAGAATCCCCAAACAATAGTAAGGCCCATCCAGTTTTTCATGTTAACTAGTTACAAAAAGCTTTAACCAGATCAAATAATCTAGTAGAGGACAACGTTCTAGTTAAGCCCTTGGAAACTCAACAAGTTCTTCAAGAACCAGAAAACCTTCTTGATTGAAGAGAGACTCAGACATGTCACACCTTATATCAAAACTAATTTTGATAGAAAACTCCAATCGACAAGCTTGAAAGTGCAATGAGCTCATGTTCAAGTATGGAATATACAGGTCCGTAGGGTATTTGAAAAAAAATCTTGCAAAATAGAAAACAAAATATTCTATTTTGAGCAAATTTCCACTTTGCAATAACTTCACTTTTAGCAAGTCAAAACGGATGGAAAATGTATCTTTAAGCTAGTAGGACATAATAGAACATGTAGATCCACTCAAACATTGAACAAAAGGTGTTTTCCATAAAAGTAAAGAATTCCCTTTGACCAAAACTTTGATTTTGCAATAACTTTTGAAGAACTTTGATTGATGTGGCATCTACTTTTGTAGGTGTGCCTTGATCCTTTATTTCCAACTTTTGTCACCAAAAAATAAGTAGATGACCTCCAAAAAGCCAAAAATTAGGGTTTCTAGAAGACGACGAAAAAGAAACTTACTTTGCAGGGGGAGCCCAGCACTAGGAGACCAATGCAACTAACAAAACTCAAATCTGATCACAAGCGAAAGAATGATGGCAAAAAATGTCAACTTAGATCTAGAGGAAAAAAATGGCTAGAGAGAGAGCTTAACCTTCTGGGTTCCCACAATGTCAACCAAAGCCCTACAAAAGTTGCTAAACCTAGAATCTCTATTGAAGTAGTGGTGCACAAAATGTGCCTCATGTACAAATGCGCTGCTTCTGGAACAAAGTTGTCAATTGGTCACAATAGTCTTGCTCTATCAATGTGAGGTTTGGGGAAGAAACATTTTCTCACACTAGATGGACAAAATTGTAAGGTTGCAAAAGAACATTTATTGCTCCCTGAGAGTAAAATAATTTACACCTTACTCCATCCCCTTGCTTGAAACCGTAGCACAAAACAATAGCGGATGCTACCGTGTACTCCAAACTATCTTTGAGTATTTGATTGACTCTGTTTGACACTTCCGCTAATAAGCAGTAAGCGTTTCTAGCAATACGCTATATTAATCTCCAAGATCAATATGCAAAAATGACTAAAGAAATGAAAATCAAGTTAACCTAGAAGCCGTAACCACGATGATGGTGATCCATTCTATTGAAAGAGCAAATGAGTAGGCTGACATGTGTCACTCATACACTGGACCAAGTGTCCTAGTGAGCATGTGACACGTGTCATGTTTGACCAGTCAACCTTGACATGTGCCACTCATTCACTAGACCAAGTGTTCCAATGAGCATATGACATGTGTCCTATTGACTACTGTAAATGACCGGGACCGGGACAGGGAGTAAAGGCTCTAACAACTAGCATCTTTGGTCACATAGTTTTCTAGAGGTGGACTTCTTTAAGAGGAGTTTTTTACTATATAAGTAGCTCTTTATCTATGGCTATGTTTTTGTTGGTCCCATAGAGGCTGTTAATACAAATATTTCATGATCAAACACAAATTATCAAACTTCAGCATGTACCTATGCCAAACTCGAAAGAATAAAACCAACTGCGTCATTGATGCTAATAAAGTGCTAAAAATCTTAGCTCTCCTGCACAACATGAAAATACAAAAGATGCACCAACACTCTCGAATCAACTCCAGGAGATTGATGATTATACCAGCATGGCAGAAATTTTTCCTTCAGAATAGGCCATTTGATGTGTATAGTAGGTAGAACTATAAAATCGAGCGAAAAAGGCTTCGACACTCTCACTGTAACTTTGATGTTCCTGCTCCCGAGGAATTGCACGAACAAGAGCAGTGAATTGATCTGGTTGAGGACGGGTAGCATTGATAAATTCAAGACGTTTTTGAGAAATGTGCTTGTATTCCTGATAAGAAAAAATAGATATGTAAGCAGATTACAGCAATTTTGATTTGCAAACTTTTTATTTCCTAATATCACACATGAAACGAATGTGAAGCCAAAATAAATGATCATAAATGACTCTAGAGAAATATAAAAGTATAAGAATCTGCATACCAAATAAAGAAGGCAGTATGCTACTATCGAGAGGATATACAAAGCTGAAAAGTGTACCCACAGCCTGTAAAAAATGAGGTCATAGAATCGATAACAACGCTAAAGTAGCAACCAAACATTTCAAATTCAACAGTATGCACTAGGTCCACCAAAAGGTCATGTAAAAAGGTAACTGCATCAGACAGGTTACGATCTGGCAGAGTAACTTGTGCAGTGCTCAACTTGCGAAACAATTTGCAACAACTTTTTACAAATGACATTACTTGTTTGATCTTCTCAGCAAGCTTACATGTAATCTCAGATAAATCAGCAAAAGAAAACGCTTTATAAGGACAAGAGCTCAGCAGAAGCTGAAAGCCAATCTCCAACTTCTAAACCTCACAAAAGTTAAATTGAAGATTTCAAAGAAGTTTCAACAGAAGTTAAATGCATCAAAAGTCGTGAGTACAATCCAAAAGACCTAAATGCAACCAACTCGATCCACAGAGAAGAAAACAGCTTTTGAAACAGGAATAAGCAAATTGATGTTCAGGATTAGTGCTTATTTTCGTAGCAATTTGTACACTTAATGAACTCACCGATTTGAGCCATTCTTGACATTTGCTATGGTGAAATAATCCAGCTGATCAGTTTCATTTCCACGTCTAACTTGAGTGTCAGTGTAATTAACTGGAACAAGGATACAGACTCCCAAAATAGTACTGATGGCAAAAAGCCGCATACTGCACAAGACAACAATGACTTTGCAAGAATCAAAATATGCACTCTTGATCCATAAAGACTGCATTAAGTGGAATGAAAGATTTTTTCAGATTTGAAAGAGACTTCACATCTTGGGCCATAAGGAGACATCAAAAACCAGATATAAGGTGGAACCAATTGAATGTGAAAAAAATGACATTCTCGAATCATTTGTTTGTTAATATGGACTCACTTATTGCTAATAGTACAAAAAAATTCACTCTATGTAACAGCAATAAACTTAGAAAGAGAGCAGAGGAAGACCCCTTAGGAAAAGTCCGCATGGTACATCTACAAGCACTTGAACTTTGTATATCTAAACATCATGCACTTAAATTACAGATATCACTCTTGTGAATAAAGGAGGCCAAAGCATATGCCTAATCCTAAAGAACTAGCAACATACTAAATTTTGCTTTAAACTCATTCAAAGAACATCATAAATGAGAAATAGGCATTGCCAAGGTGACTTGAGCGTAATTTCTCCTTTTGGACATCTACGACATGCTTAGAACGGTCAAAACAAGCTCAAGCTCATAGGAGGACAAACATGGTAATTCTGGACGTTAGATACACTATAGGCCAAAAGCTTGCCATATAATAATTAATAGGCTGGGGAAACCTGATTTAACATAATGTGCGAATTGATAAATCTACCAAAAATAGGTTTTTCTCCCAAAAGGCACTCTCCTTTGGTCGATGTTAGTAAATGCCAACGAAACATGCCCCTTGGCCCATGCTAAAAGATTAAAGATATTATACTGCAAAGTGTGTTAATCTCCCAAATATAAGCATTTTAACATGAACCAACAAGAAAAACCTAAAAAGCGACACAAACAAAGTTCTGCCTCCTAACTTCTTTCTCGCACAAATTTTGTGCAACATGGTGCAATACTGCATCTTCTCACCATAGCATTCTTATTGTTGTTATTCAACATTCTTGGATGATGCGATTTGTTGGAAATGCACATTCATGTGGAGTCTCAGCCCATGATGCTACCATGTGGCACTCTTAGACCATCAAAGTAGTGAGATCCTTTTTGCAACATGCTAATTCTTTATGCTCGATAAAAATCTATTGCTACCACCACTCCACTTTATGAGGCACACTAGCAATTGTATCTTATTGATGTTTAGTAACAAATTTTTCGCCCATTCAAAGTGGCGAAAAAAATTTGGTTTCCTTGAGATTGTTGTGTACATTACACTAGCGACATATTGCTTTACACCCCACCAAGGCACACACCACACCAGGCATGAACTAGCTACTAGCAAAATTGCAATATGAATTTCATCCACTTTTCAAATTTTTCCTTTTGCCCGATTTGGCCCCAAAAAGGGATCAAATTGGGCCAACAAGCACATTGGAGCTAATTCCCAAAAACGGTTGTCTCCTTATCCCTCAAATTTTTCTACTTTTCCTACGTTTCAAAACCACTCCCTTCTCCTCATCCAAGCTGCAAGAGACCCATTCTCCTCTCCATCTTTTGGTGAGATTTTTAGTAGGTGGGTTCAGGGTCAGAGTTCATGGATTAAATAAAGATTGAAATAATACAACTACAAGCTTTTCTGTGAGCTAGATGAGGGCATCTGTTACTCGTAGTAGATTGATTGATATTTTCACCTCATTCATCCAAAAAAATGTATGTAACAAGACCCCTACTACTTAAATTAACATGTCTGTGGATAAAAGCCTAAAACAAAACTCACGGAAAAAAGGAAAGAAAAATTTGAGTTTCAAAAGTTTGATTGCAATTATGGCTGCCAGAGAGTCTAGATTGTATTCCTGCAGAAACAAACACACGTGTTTTTCTGTGGCTAGGGCAGAGGATATGCGATGCGACGTCTAACTCCAATTACAGCTTGAAAAGTGATCGATAATGTGGATATTTACAGACCAAATACAAATGCCTCCAGACCCCACGACTAAGATCAGTATTGACATCTGCAAGGAGATATTTCGGCTCAACAAAGGATATCAGCACACTTACTGCTTCATAGTTCAAATGCAGGGTAAACTCTTGGGAAGAAAAATTACCCAGTTTAAGGACCCGTGACCTAAAGCATCAAGTCCCAAAACAGGGTAAATTCCCTGTTTCCGAGGTAAAACCTCGCAAATAAACAAGCTGAGAAAAAAATTTACAAATGATTTTATTGTTCATTCTCTGAAAGTTTACCACAGTGAACAAATATATCAAGACCAACCTTTTATGTTCCTTACAAAGACAAGATTTTGGATCGAGATAATGAAGTAGTTTGTGAGGTTTGTCCAAGGTGCTTCAAAAAGAGCTAGCCAAACTTTCCAAAGGCTCGAGGATTTTACTGCACTATAACTAGCTTGAGCCTAGTTAGCACCCATCTCATACTATTATCCACATCATGTATGTCATCTTGCTGCTTGACAATAGAGAAGAAGCATAAGCAAACTTGTTGAACAGAGTAAAAAGAAAATGTAGCAGATAGCAGGTAAATTTACAAGCTCCAGATCATCCCTGTTCTCACCAAAAGGCTGCATTTTTCTCTCCAAAACATTATCTTGTTCTCACCAGAAACTTTAAAAAAAAACTAACAAATTTCTCTCAAAAATATTATCTTTTTTCTCACCAAAGGTTCAATTTATCTTCTCACCAAAAGATGAAGATTCTCAAAAACACGAGCGAATCTAGCGCTGAAGAAGCTATGATATCATCATCTGATGGCTGTAATGACTTCTTGATCCAGCCTGCTGATGGAAGTAGTCTCTGGAAAGTGAACCCCTTGTCCATTTTCAGATTCTGGTCTCGCCATACATGGCGTGCAAAGAACACGTTGGCATTCACAGGCTGCTTCCTGAACACTGAGTACAAGGTCAGGAACAACGCTGCAAGCCCTATGTTGATGCCTGCTGAAACTGCTAAACCTAACAGATTCATTGCCCAAGCTCCCAAGTCCACTCTTTTTCTTCAATTTCTGCAGATTCAAGTCATCAGCTTGCTCAACCGGCCATACACTTCATGAAGTTATTATGAACAGTTTTAAGAGAAAACTGATACACCTGTCATAGCTATGTGCTGGCAAAGCATATGAACTGTTCTAAGAGAAAAGTGATCTATCTGCAATTGTCAGAGCTACATATGCTGGTCAATCAATTGAGAGGAAAAAGAAAGACAAAAAAGGAGAGTAGAAAAAGTGGTGATGTTGGGAATACATATATATTTGAATAGAATGAAGTTGGGAAAAGATAATGTGAGGTGGCACAAGAATTCCACTCCCACGTGGCCATTTTTAAAGTCAAGTAGAGAGTGGCACATTGAGCCCTATGAGTAGTGACTGGCCATTTTTAAAGTCAAGTAGAGAGTGGCACATTGAGCCCTATGAGTAGTGACTGACCCAAATTTAGGAGACTAGGAGTGGACTTCATTCACAATTGGGCAATAGAATAGAGAGCATAAGCCGCCTGAGGCTCGACAAAAGGCTGTTCTTTAAACTTGAGTCCAAACAAAGACAACCTTGAATGAAGGGCAAACCTCAAAGCCCCCAATCTTAAGGGCACATAGAAAGATGGTCTTCAAACTTGAGTCCAAGCAACAACAAGCTTGAGAGAAGCGCAAACCTCAAAATTAGTTCCCAAAGGTCAAACTTTGAACTAGTCAAAGCAAAATCAACTTGGGAGGAAAAACTTTAACTAAGAAGTGTCCAAGTGAAAAGGGCCTCCTCATATGCGCACATGGGGACTTTGATGTGAGTGGGCAAACCCACAAGCCAAGCTATTATCCCCCATCTATGAATCGTTGGTTTAACTGATGGCTCAAATATTTCAAAGTCATGTCTTTACCTTGACTAGATTTCATAGCAATTTAGATTCATTTGGCAAGATAAAGTGCCTACTTAGGTATTTTCAATCAACTCACGTCTTGTTGAATCTTTAAGAATTACACTAAACTTGTATTGGAATAGGGTTGCACACCTCCCTACTCATATTCCATGAGGTGTACATATTTTGTGAATGAGTTCTTGGGCAAGAAAATGAGGAAGGGGCTTAAACCTTCATGCCAATTAAGTTACCCAATTGTGAATTTGTTTGGTTATCATGAGGGTAGTCGATGGTCGTTATGGGGCAACAATGGAAATGTTGGACACTCAAATAGAGATCATGAGTACAAGTTCTTTGAAAGTATATCTCCTAAGAATCGCCATTGTTAGTAAAGGCTTGTTAGTTATGTCTTTGATCATTTATTGATGAGGCCTACAAGAGAAACAAGAATAACCTTTAGCATCAATTGTTGCTCCACAATGGTAGTTGCAATTGACCGCCTCTTTTGCATGCACCAAAGGCATGGCAATTCAGCAAGAGCATGAAAAAAGACACAAATAGAAAGTAGGTATAGTGCCAATGGGGGTCTCAACTTCAATTTTTAGTGAGAGACATAGTAAAATCGAAGAAAATAAATGCACAAGATGATAGGCATAGGTCAATGGACATTCTTAAGCCCAGATCCTTCATAAAAATCCGTTTTCTAAAAAAAAATTAGGACTCTCTTAAATTTGTTATGCTCATATATGCGCTACTATGTTCTTTACTTAGGTGATGTGGGTTTTGATCATTATGTGATCTACGAGACTCGTGTGGCATCTTCAGTGAATTTACCACCACTAGTATTCGACTTGGTATTAAACAAAGTTCATTGGTGGCTCTAAGACTCACCACCTATTGCACATAACACCTATAGGATTTTGAGTTTCTCACACATTCCAATGATCATTTCATCAACTCATATATGTTTGCTATGTTTGTTGAGTTGCTTATGAGAGGCATGGAAACAAAATGAACATTTTGTTAATAAATAATTGCAATTTTTCCAAATATAACTTGTTGAGAAAAAAAAAAGTTTCATGCCTGCAATCAAGTTTTTAACAACACATGGAACCATTCTTGTTGGCTATGCCTGAGCTAGTACATGAACATGTTCAGTGAATTTTTTCTAGGGTGTCTTAGCCATCCACAACTTACAAGAAGGGTCATGCTACCAAAATGCCCATTCTCAGATGTTTACAACTCCAAATCCATAGACCATGCTCAATATCCCTGTTTTTTCACAAAATAAATCTTAGTTGTAAACTTTCCAGCTTTCTTGGACATCTTTTCATCACCCAAAATTACCTTTTGAATTATTCAGGCACATCGTTCCGTGGTTCTTGTTTTTTTTTCTTCCTCTAGTGAATTGATTTTGGTTTTGGTTTTGCCCTTTGAGACCAATTTATATGTCGTTGAACATTTCTGTTTCATTGATTTATAGGTCAAAGAATCGTTTTCATAAATATTTGGATCCATCTTTCCTTGAACTTTGTCCAACTTTTGTGTATGAGTGACATGATCATTGATCTCGGGACCACTTTCATAATTCTTATTTGGGAGATTACTCCATCTGAAAACTTGGTTTATAACATTGTTTTGCCTATTTTTTTGTCATAAGTATAGTAGGTTTCACGTTTTTTTAACAATTGTTCATGGTGGCTTTGACGGAGATTGATCAGAAGTTTGTTGTACTCAAAATCTAGTTGGATCCATACGGCATAGAATTTGCCATAAGTCGATTCAGCTCCCTCGTCACAAGATAAAACATGACCCATTGGTATGAGTTCATCTTCTATCGGATTAGGAATTGGATTAGCTATAATCCAAGCAATGCTCATCATATTCATACTATAGGTGATGGGAGTATCTAGAGTGCGCTCATTAGGAGATGAGATACTCACTTTCGATCTTTCATAATGCCAACAGATATAACCTGAAGTGCAATCAACAGGTATATCTTCAACCACTTCTCTTGGCCTCATGTTTGATTGATTTTCTAATGCAAATTTGCAAGTTTCACCTTTGGAAACCCCCAGTTCTTGTATATCTTAAGGAAATAAGATTCACCTTAGATCCGCCATCTATAGTTGTTGTTTCCTCATAAAACAATTTATTCTTGATTGGAAAAGAAATATTATGCTGCTTACTTTCCCAAGTTGCCTCTCTATTGAGAATTTCATTAGATTTTTCAAATCTGGCACAATATAATGGCTCTCATTAAATCTTCGATTCTGTCTTGCCAAAACTTCTTTTGCTTGTGGAACAAGCTGTAAGAACTCCCCACAAGCAATATTTATCTTACTTGAAAGAATATTTGCAATCAATTTCATCTTAGGAATCTCTGGTTCAATCATCTAAAAAGGCTCCTCACTCCAATGCAATTGAGTATCAATAGTTGATCTCTGATGTGAGTTATGTAATGGATTCAAAAGATCTTCACCAATCAGTGTTTTCTATGTATTAAGAGAGGCGATCCTTGTGGCTTACAAAGCCTCTTCCACTTGAAGATCTTTAGATATTTCTTCTTCTTTGAATCCAAATTTGGATAAATTCTTAGTAGATGGTTGACCACTCAGGGATTCAATAGGTAATGAATTTGGAACAACTTCCTTGAGCTTTTAGCTCTTGTAACCGCCATCACTGGTGCAACTATCTAATTCATTCATGTTGCTCTCTTCATGGTTGTCTTCAACGCCTATCCAGATAGTCTAACAATTGAAAGAACAATCTAAGTAATCGTCAAAATTTGATGATTCGGTTCGATCCTTTCAATATTCTTTTCTTTTCTTTGTTTGGATAGGACTTGGACATCTCTCAGGGTGTCGAGCTAAGTCGCTTTCGCAACTTTATACACGCATGCATGCACACGCGCGCACGCACACACACATATTTCTCATCCAACAAGATGGTGAGATCTGGTTGATCACCAAATTCAATGGTGATGACTTCTACATGTAGAAGTTCAAGATGACGATGGTACTCATCGAGAAAGAACATTGGGAATACATAAATGGTTCGATAGCCAAACCAACCAAACTTGAAATGATGACCGCATGGCAAGCCAAAGATGGCAAAGCATTAGCCATTGTATCCTTCAATCTTGAATATTCACATATAGCTCATGTAGCTAATTGTTCCACTTCCAAAAAAACATGGGATATATTAACTGGTTTGTACGAAATGATAGATGTATCGACTCGTCTCTTTCTGAAAAAGAAGTTCCTATCTCTCAAGATGAGTGAAGGGACCTAAGTCACTAATTTTCTGAACAAATTCGAACAGTTGCTTAACCAGCTAGTTGCAGTAGGTTCGCTAGTGTTAGACAAAGATGCTAACATGTCTCTTCTATCCAATCTTCCTCCTTACGACAATTTAGTATTGCTTTTGAGCAATACGCCTGAGCTGTCTCTATAGAAGTTGACATCAAGTTTATTGTAGGAAGAAGCAAGAAGGAAAAGCTTATCGACATCGAATACGAAGACAATTGTCCTCTATTTGACTAAGCAACAGTCCCAGAAGAAGAAGACCTCAAAGGACAGGAAGATCAAAGCTGAGTGGAGTGATTCAAACCAACATCAACAACACGATTGACAACAACAAAAGTCGAAGGCCAAGCTCTTCTGCAAATACTACAAAAGAACCAAGCATGACATCAAGGACTGTCAAGTTCTCATCTTACTACCACAATAAGACTACACCCTCACCAGAACGACAACTAGTAGACCTAACAACAAGTCACTGAACATCCCAAATGATTACTTTGTCTCAAATGTAGGAAATGCATAAACACATACAACTTCGACTCAAATCTAAACTCTCGTGACAAGGTAATATGCAAGCACACACACACACACATGCAAACCAACACGAATGATAAGACATCAAATATGTGACCCAGGCCTGTTCAAAAGTGGTATTCTCTCATACCAACACATGTGCCACTTGTAGATCCACTTCTACACCACTGGTCTCCAAATCAAATCTTGATCATGGCCCGCACCTATAACCAAGATGCCCTCATGTCCAAGCATATCAAATAGATGTTGTCATACATCATCCTAAGATCCCCCACGATCCAATGAGCACTCCAAGTCTCATCCCTAATGCATCTTTCAAACAAAGCATTTCTCCAAGCCACTTTGTCCTAACTGTGAAAATTGTCAACTAGTTTAGGTGGTTTCATTTGGCAAATTGGAGGCCAACAATAGATTTAAACTTAAAGATACATTTCTTAATTTGAATAAAACTTAAAAATAGTTTATTCACTATTTTTGGCAAGTATGTGAGTAGCTAATATTGGATTTGTACCTATTCCTATTGGTTGGTTGAGATTTATTGAAACTAGTCACTTATAAATAGGTTTTTTGGTAAGTACATGGAAACTACCAATTAGGCCAATAATTGGCAAGGGACCAAACGATATTATGGATATCATATTTAGTTGTACCTACATGGAGAAATAATGGATTTCATCTCTCTACTTTTGGAGAGCCTTCTACTTCAATACTATTGTCTTCCTCTATGTCTCTTCTCGTGATATTGGTAATTCTAATGTGTAGAATGCAAATAATCTTGTTGTACTTAATTTCGTACATGTGAAGGATATTGTTCAAGTTGTTGTAGTATAGATCTAACTAGAAACTAATTGGATTTTAGTTTTCATAATGACTTATGCATGATTTCTCATGAACTAGCATATTAGAAACAAGATTTCTAAATTGTTGATGAAATGAGATGTGCACCCAAATTAGCCAAAGATCAATAGGTTCATTTATGAAATTTATGAATCGGATTTTTCACATTGTATCAAAGCAGATTACATGCTAAAATTAAAGTTTGTTTCAAATCTATTAAAGGATTTGAGGGTGCCACTAATTCTAGTGAAGGGTAGAGCAGATCCTTGATCAAATCAAGCAATTTCATGTGTGGAAATTGGATCTTTGTGATATTATGCTCATTTTAGGTCAAATTGATTGGAATTAGCCAACTTTTATTTCTATTGATTGTATCATTGAGATAAAAATTCCACATGGTGGAGGGATATGCATTCTATTAGAATCTATATCAAGTTTGCTAGTTTTGCATGTAGATTTTAATATTTTCAATAGTATGAATGATTATAAATTTTCAAATTTTAAATACCAAGGGCAAGAGACAAGGTGAGCTCTACAAGCTTGATGGATGCATTATTTCTAACCATGATGGTTTGAAGGCAAAGAGTCAAGTTGGTGAGCTTTATTCAATGTCAAAATCACATAGGTTGTCTTACTCTAGATGTAGCTCAAGATCTAAGATCCCTTTGTCATTTAGTACATTTGGATGTGCATTGTACTAATGCTTTGAGTAATGGTGGAACAAAGATGTATGTGACTTGCATTGATGACTTTAGTAGATATTGTTGGATCTATTTTCTAAAGAGCAAGAATGAAGTCCTTGATGTTTTTCTCAAGTTGAAGATTGTTATGGAGAGTCAATTCAGTGGAGATGTATTCTCCCCCGTTATTTGTCCTTACTGCTTCAATTCGTTTGCCAGTTTGATTTTCTGCATGCTCTTTGAATTGTCTGAACTTGATGAAAGCTTCTAATTTCTGTTTAATGAAGTAAATAGTTGTTCTTCTGGAGAATTCATCAATAAAGATAATAAAATACTTTGCATCTAGCAATGAAGGAGTTTGCATAGGTCCACATGTATCTGTATGAACAACATCTAACAGACCTTTTGTTGCATGCTTGTGACTCGATCTAAAAGAAATCCTAGTCTACTTTCCAAGGATGTAGCTATGGTAGATAGGGAGATCGACTTTACCAGAAGGATAGTCGAGATCAAGTACTAGGGATTGTCTGGACATGTTCGAAACAGATGCATAATTCAAGTGTTCTAAGCGAGATGCCATAGTAATGCTTTATTGACAAGAAAAGAGGTTTCCAAAGCTTAATGTGCCAATCTATATAAGTATCCATGTCTCTTGCCGAGTGCAAGGATCTTAGTACTCCTATCGATAATTCTGCATTGATCAGACTCAAACTCCACCTTATGACCTAAATATGTAATTCTACTTATTGATAACAGATTTGTAGAGAGTTTAGAAACATACAAAACTTTTGACAATAGTTTAAATTGATCATGTTGGAATCTTAATCTTACAGTACCTTCATCTTCGATAGTGTGAGTACTATCGTCGCCAAGATGAACATACTTCTTTGTGTGGTAAGGCATATAGGATTGGAAAATCTCACAATGATTGGTCACATGTTGAGTAGCTCTAGAATCTAGAAACCAAAAATCATCCAAATTCGCATATTTGTCTTTGACCATAAAAGCGCCTTCGTCCATTTCGACTTCAAAAGATGCTATAACTGTATTTGCTTGTTGATCAGGTTGCTTGGCTGCATTCTTCGCTTTGAGAATTTGGCAATCCTGGATCTCATGGTTATTGTGCTTGCGACACCTACAAAACATCTTCTTCTTCAACGAATGTGGATTCGATGATTGTTCTTGACTTTGAGTCTATTTCTGATTAGATGTAAATTGCTTCGAGCTTTTCTGCTTCTGTCATTTCGAGCCCTTGTTGACATATAGAGCATGAGACGAAGAGGTAGACAAAGTGTCTTGGCTTCTTCGATTATCTTCTTGCAGCAACATAGTGATAACTCAAGTAAGAGTTAAATTTGAGTGTGTCGTGATGATCATCATCCAGTTCTCATATGTAGAGGGCAGGCTTGAAAGCAATGTCATAATTGCATCTTGATCATCTATGACTGGTTCGACAGTGGCCATCTTTTGCAAGAGATTCTTAAACTGGTTAATATGATTCTGAAGAGAATCACTATTCATGACATCTTGAGTGTGAAAATTTTTTTGAAGATTAACTTGGTAGTTACGGCTCTCACATCATATAGTGAGTTCAGGATGTCCCAAACTTTTTTTAAAGTCTTAGCTTCAGCTATGTGGCCAATTGAGTATCTGATATATTGAGAATAATAAGCGCAAAAGCTTTACCATCCTTCAAATTCCATTTCGAGTCGTATGTGTCATTCTCATACTCACTTTGATACCTGTAACAACATTCCACAACTCGTTGGCGATTAGCAAGGTCTTCATCTTAAATTTCCATAAATGATAATTGGATCCATTTAGCTTGTTTACGATAAGACTGGCTTTACTTTAAGAATCCATCTGGAACTTTAGACTGTCGATAATTTGATCGTTGTTAAGAGAAAGATGTAGTGATGTGGAAATCAATTCTCTGATACTGAAACAAATTGATTCAAACTGAAAAATCATAAGTGAGCCTTGAAGGCATTTGTCTTTCCCTTGATGTTTTCCTTGGATTTTCACTTGATGAAGGTCCATCATCATCACCATCAAAATTAGGATCCTTTACATCATCATCAAGAATGTTAGATCCATCCACATCACCATCAATAATGCTTGAAGATACTTTTGGAATGTTCCCCTCATCAAAAATGACATCTCTACCAACAATCACCTTGTTAGTAGAAGGAATGTAATCCTTGTAGGCTTTACTCACCTCACTATATCCAACAAATATACCTTTCCTTGGAGATGGATCCTCCTTGGTCCTATCATCAAGAGTAATGTTGACATAGCATGTGCATCCAGAAGTTTGGAGAATATGCTAACTGGCGCATCGCTGGCTATTTCTATTGGTGTAGTGGCCAATTGCTTGTGGGTCCTCAAAGATTTGACAAATTTTCACAGCAAAATGAATCCCAATCAATCCTAAAAGTGATGGAGGATGCACAAATCAAAGATCTAGATCCAAACTATGAGCTACAATCAAGACTAGTTACCAAAACTAGCTAATTTGGCATTTAACTCCACAATGGCCACATAGATTTGATCAAATACATAAAATTAAAGTGTAGCAAACTTCTGAGACCTGTAATCAACTTCAATACCTTCCAAATCATGTAATTAAAGCATAAAATCACTCACATCCAATAGATATAACTTGCCACCCAAAGAGAATATTGATAGAAGTGGAAAAACTTGATATTTCTTCATTTTTGGATGGAGATCCCATCATACATTTCTATTTCAAGATCGGATCTGAGCATATTAGGGCACCTCTGAACTTATCATACCTGAAACCTAACATCTAATCCAATAAGTCATTGGATCCACCCTATCTTGGGGTCAATATCTCAAGATCCAAAAACAATGTAAAACATGCTATTTTTAGATCCTAGAATTTCTCTAGCCTATCTAAACACATTTTGGGCTCATTTCAAAGATGCTATCACAAATTAATATGAGGAATGAAGTCTTTGGAAATCATCCTATGTGATTTGGCACGTATGGCATCTATTTACATGTCATTCTTGCCAACTACAATGCATGTGACCAAAAATGGTCAAGCTAGAATTGTGAAAATTCAATACTCCTCATCACAATCTAGCTAGATGATAACATAGCTTAACTAATTAAGCCAAGGGCTGATTTAAGCTTCAAAAAAAAATTATTTTGAAGAGGCTTTGCCAATATATCAGCAATGCATTCTTCACTTAAAACATGCTCCAATGAGATCTCCTTAGCTTGGACCTTTTCTCTTACAAAGTGGTGAGCAATCTCTATGTGTTTGCTCCTTGCATGGTAGATTGGATTGGATGCTAGGTGTTGGGATGAGATGTTGTCATTGTAGATGAGTGGAATGACACCCGATCTGATCACTTTGAGCTCCTCAAGCAACCTCTTGATCCATAGTACTTCCTTGTTGGAAAGAGGTGTGTGAAGAAAGATAACTCAAAAAAGAAACGAGAAGCGAACTCGAAACTTGAAAAAGAAACGAACTCGAACAAAAATTGTTCGTGCGCAGCGGAATAAGCTATCTCACTCTTTTCTTAAGCATGACTATGCTTATTAGACTTGAACAGAACATTAGTGATAGAAATCAGGTTTACGTAACCAAACATTAAGCATCAAAAACATCAGAAAGATAATTTGTTGCGAACAGCTAGACAAATTACTAGTCACGAATTATTCGCGAAGAGCTAGATTAATAATCAGTCACGAATCAGTCACAAAAAACAAGACTAAATATTAGTCGTGAATAGCTAGACTAATAATAATTTGTGAAGAGCAGACAGCCAGATTAAGTAATTAGAAAGCCAGACAGAATGTAGAAAAGCATTGCAATATTGACACAAATCTGAACGCAGAACAAACAGAGTTGTAATCAGATTAAGTATAGTGAAATATAAAGGTCAATAATTCAGGTGAGCACAAAACAATAGCGGATATAATCGTGTGCTTCACAAAGCTAATCACACAATCTATAAAGGTGATGAACCTATTACTGACAATACATCTGGAAGAAAATAATTAATGCACAAAAGCATCTACGATGTCTATTTTTTATTATTAGTGATGTTTCGTTCTCTCTTTTCTATTCTGATGTTGTTCTGATACATTTTTTGTTCCTCCTTTGAATACTATAGGGTCGAAGATCTCGCCAGGTAGTAAAGTTGGTACATCAATCCTTCATTATCATCACCTTATACATGGATGATACGTTGCTTTTCAGCAATAATACCAATTTGGTCAAGGATTATAAACAGATGCTATATTCTTAATTCGACATGACTGATTTGAGTGAAGCTCACTTCTGTCTGGGCATTCAGATCCATAGAGACAGAACGAGACCACTGATCTATATTACTCAACGAAGGTATCTTCACAATATTCTTGACAAATACAATCTAATGAGCTATAAGTTAGCTCACTCATCGATGGATCCAGGCCTGCGTTTGTCAAAGGACCAATGTCCCCAGACCAAGCAAGAAGAGGAGCAGGTGAGAGAGTATCCTTATCGATCAATATTTGGATCTCTCATGTACGCAATGGTCTATACAAGACCTAACATCTCTTTTGCAGTAAGCTCACGTAGCCAATATATGGCTAATCCTGATATTACCCATTGGAAGGCTCTCATAAGAGTCATGAGGTATATTTGAGCTACCATGGACTAGTGCATCTGCTATGGAGAAGTCAGCAAAGACAATCTTCATCAGCTCAGTGGATATTCTAATGCAAGTTGGGGAAGAGATGTAGACAATCATAAGTCCACATCTAGATTTACATTGTTCTTCAACGGTGGTCCTATGTCATGGAATAGTCATAAGCAAGCCTCTATCGCTTTTTCATCTACAGAACTAGAATACATAGTTGTCTCTCAATCTATTAAAGAAGCGTTTTGGTTGAGAAATTTACTGTCAGACATTAGTTTGTATCAGTACAGCCCTATAATCATATTCCGTGATAATCAGAGTGATATTGCCTTATCGGCCAACCCTAAATTTCACTCTAGGAGTAAGCACATTGAAATCAAATATCACTACATCAGGGGCAAGGTTCTCAACAAAGAGGTAAGCTTAACGTACTGTAGAACGTAGGACATGGTTGCATATATATTCACAAAGGCATTAAGTGTTAATGTGATGATGAATTCGTGGTCGAAAAAGTTTCGCAAAACAATCGTGAAGGCTAAGCAACTGCGATTCAATGCGATTCGGATGGAGTTCAAATGCGGTCGCTAGACACTGCCAGCTGAATCACTCCTACAGTCTTCCAAAATGTAGTCAAGAACTGCTGATCTACGTTTATGAATTAATGTAGCATTCAACAAATTCAATCGATGTGCAAAATTAAATGAATAGGAGAATCAGACATACAAATAACAGAAGACACATTTGCATTCAAGATCATACATCATAAATTGATATGTGCACAATGGCTACAAGGTCATCTATTGATTTTCTCTGATTCTTCAAGCACTGCATGCAGATTCACGCAGTGCGTTGGCGTGAGAGAAATACAGTTCTCTCACGAGGCGGACTTCTAGATCTTTATGGATCTTGATCACAGGACTCGTCTTGCATGCAGGCGGACCTTTTGTCTATATTTTGTCTTGATTGCTTACTAGCATCAGACTACTTCATGCATCTCTATGTATGTTCTATATGTCAAGTTTCAAGTATCATCCAGTAAGTATATAGTCATTCTATGTAACTTTAAGATTAGAGTGATTAAACATCTACAACTAATTAGGAAATTACAAGAGTGGCAAATTAGCCATGACCTAGAGTGTATCTGCTAATGGCATGCCATCAGATCAGATATCTGTACTTCTGGGTACTTGCATGATCTTTGTTGGTACTCTTTGGAGCGTGAGGGTAGAAAAGGTTTCGCGCCGTTTTTCGTGTCGCGTCGTTGGTTTCATTTCTGTCTTCTGACTTTCTCGTGTTGGACCGCAAAAGATTCTTGTTCGTGAATCTTTTGCATTCGTGTCTTCTCGTCAAGTGTTCGTGAAACTTTTGTGTTTCGTGTCTCTTGACTTTTGTGTCCGTGAACATCTTCGCCAGGCAGAGGGCTGAAAGCTAGCAAGGCTTTGTAAACAGAAATGTTTTGTTTCTTCGACTCCCTCTCAAATCATGATAGCTTTACGATCCCGAGACTACTCCTTTGTCTCTCAAAGAGTCCTTTGTCCAGAACTTTGGTGAAGATGTCAGCAACCATGTCTTTTGTTCCGATGAAGGTGGTCTGCAACATCTTCTTTTTAATTAGATCTCTAATCAAGTGGTACTTGATCGCAATGTGCTTCGTTCTGAAATAGAACACGAGATCTTTAGTCAGATGTATTGCAGAGGTGTTATCTATTTGCAAGACCAAAGGCTCGTTCCTTGTTTCATCCAATTCGTCTAGGAATTGCCTTAGCCAGATTACCTCATCGGCCATCTTTGCTGCTGCAACATATTCTACCTCGCAGGATGACTGGGCCACAATGGTCTGCTTCTTGCTGACCTAGAGAATTGCCGCTCCTGATGCGATGATGCATCCTCTTGAGACGCTTTTACAATCATCTTTGAGAGATGCCCAGCTAGCATCGTTGTAGGAAAGTATCCTGAAACTTGCATCATGACAATAACACAAGCCATAATCCCTCGTTAATTGAAGATATTGCAAAATGCGTTTTGCAATCTTCCAATGTGTCGAGCCTAGATTCGTGCAAAATTGGCTCATCCTGAATACTGCATAAGCAATATCAAGGTGTGTGTTTTCTGGAAGGTACATCAGTGATCCTATCAGCTTCCTATAAGGTGTGATTTGTTCTCTCTCTTCCTCAGTCTTTGGACAATCATCATTTTTCAGCACCATCCATACGAGCATTGGAGTATTCGCTCCTTTGCAGTTCAACATCCCAAAATCCTCTAAGATCTTCTGGGTGTATCTGGACTGGTGAAGGTATAGCTTACCTCCCTCATAGTCCCTTTCAATTTGCAAGCCTAGATAACATCTGGCTTCTCCCAGATCCACAATCTCAAAATGTTTTGAGATGTCTATCTTCACTTCAGCAATCAGTTGTTCACTCCTGCAAAGTATCAGAGTGTCGTCCACGTAAACAACCACAATGATGATCTGCCCTTATGTGACTCTGACATATACATTAGAATCAGCCAACAGAGGCTTGAATCCTAATTATTTCAGGGCTTGATCTTTCTTCTTGTACCATTGTCGGGCTGATTGTTTTAGATCGTAGATGCTTCTATGCATTCTGCATGCATAGTCAAGAAGTGAATTCAAGACATATCATGGGGGTTGATCCATATAGACCTCTTCGTCTAGCTCGCCATGCAAGAAGGTTGTCTTCTCATCCACAATGTGGATCCTGAGGTCATAAGTTGCTGCATATGCAAATAACAATCGTAGGGATGAATGTTTGACGACAGGAGAGAAGGTTTCAGAGTAGTCAATATTGTATCTCTAAGAAAATCCCTTAGCGACCAGTCTTGCCTTTATTTCGTCACATTCCCATCTGGTCCGTATTTGAGTTTGAAAACCCATTTGCATTTGACAGTCTTGCACTTATGTGGTAATGGCTGCAACATCCATACTTGGTTCTTCCTCATGGACTCCATTTCTTCATTCATGGCTTGGATCCATCTGTTCTTTTCTTGACTTTCAATCGCTTCCTCAAAAGTCTGTGGTTCACCACTGAATCCGCAAAACTCTTCTGATGTGGAAGCTGAGCTGCCTGGCACATATCTTGCTAGCGCTCTTCGTGGTCTAGTCGACCTAGGAGATCCTCCTGGGACAGCAATGCCTTTGTCTTTGTCTGTTTTGCTCGGTCCAGGACCATCTTGGTTTACATGAACTGTAGCAGTAGGCTGCCTCCCGAATCTTTTTTCTTCAGATTCGTCGTTTGAATGAGAAACGACTCAAAAATCTTCATTTTCGTATTTGTCCTCTGCTCTCTCTATCACTTGCGGCAGGTCATAGTATTGTCTCTCCAGAACTTCATAGCTGACAGGATCATCATTGGCCATTGTTCTGCTCTCATCAAATCTGACATCTCTCACTATTTTCACAGTGTTCATGTCTGGCATGTAGACTCTATAGTGACGAGTTGTTGTCATAACCTACTAGAAATCCCTGCTCGGCTTTCTCATCAAGCTTCTTTCGAAGCTTATTTGGGACATGTGCATAAGCTGCACAGCCAAAGATTCTGATGTGAGACAGGTTGGGCTTTCTACCCCACCATAACTCGTGTGGTGAGGAACACTAGACTTACATGTTCTGTTCTGAATGTATGCGGCTGTAGCTACAGCCCACATTACCCTTGGAGCCTTCCAGTAGGCCATCATGCATCTGGTTGCTTCCATCAGGGTCCATAACTCGTGTGGTGTCATGTGAGGAAGACTAGACTTACCTATCATATTTTGGATGTATGTAGCTGTAGCTACAACCCACGGTACCCTTGGAGCCTTTGAGTAGGCCATCATGCATCTGGCTGCTTCCATCAGGGTCCTGTTCTTTCTTTCTGCAACACCATTGTGCTGCGGTGTATAGGTTGCAATCCTTCTGTGAATGATGCCACAATCATTGCAAAAGTCAGTGAAGCGATTCGAGATGTATTTGCCACCTCGATCCGTTCTGATCTGCTTCACTTTGATGCTTGTACATCTCTCAGTCCAATTCACATATTCTGTGAATTTATCAAGTGCTTCAGATTTATTCTAAATAAAATACACTCTAAAAAATTTACTATAGTCATCAATGAAGGTAATATAATACTTTGAACCTCCTACTGAGAT
The DNA here is from genome assembly GCA_029204225.1 of Diphasiastrum complanatum. NCBI lineage: Eukaryota > Viridiplantae > Streptophyta > Lycopodiopsida > Lycopodiales > Lycopodiaceae > Diphasiastrum > Diphasiastrum complanatum. Next base: position 4,561,480 of record CM055100.1, read on the forward strand.
CACATTGAAAAGTCCACAGATGTCAGAATGCACTAATTCCAGAATCTTACTCATTCTGTAGGAGCCTTTGATGCATGGAGTGCGTGACATCTTGTCCTTCAAACATGCATCACAGGTGGTCGACTTGGTTGCATTCGAGATGCTGACCCCTGTTATCGCTCCATGATGGCTTGCTTGATAAAGTGCCATTGAGTTTATGTGGCATAGTCTTCTGTGCCACAGAGTGTCTGGCGAGTCATCATGAGTCTGATGCACTTGATCTGCAGTTAGGCATACCTTCAGATGATACAGGTTTTCTTTCCTTCTGCCTTGAGTGATCAATGTACTGATATTGGCGTCAATCACGTTGCATGCTTTGTTATAAAATGTCACACGCATCCCTGCATCTGCTATTCTTGCTACAGAAAGCAAGTATTGTTGCAGAGTAGGCATGAACAAAATGTCTTTGAGTTGTTTGTCTCTGCCGTTGGTGTTGAGCCATAGTGAACCAATATCGTTCACTTGATGTCTAGATCCATCTCCAAGAACTATGAAGCTTGAAGGATCTACACTTCTGAAATCAGACATTATTCATCTTGATGTCATGAAGTGTGAGGTGGCTCCTGAATCTAGGATCACCTCATGTGTATCAGATATTGACGTTGCACACACGTCTTCACAGATATAGGCTGTCGAACAGTTTCTATTCGTTCTTTCTTTGCCCATCTTCGAGCTCTCGGGCTCCTCGACATAGGATGAACTGTTGTTGTTCTCCTATCTGTTTTGCGCTAATTTGTTCCTTAAGTTCTGGCGGCAATCCACGGCTGCATGACCCTTCTTGTGGCAATGAATACACTCAATCTTTGGATTGAGCCAACATGTATCAACTGTATGCCCATCTCTTCTGCATCTTATGCAAGTCTTCTTTTTTCCACCTTGTTGTTTGGACCTCCCTTTGCTCTTCCAGTTGCCTTTGTTGGGTCCCTCTGCTTGCCGGTCACGATCCTGCCTCTAGTTCGACTCTCTCTTAGGCTTAAATTGTCTCTTGGATTTTTCTTTGTTGCCGTAGAGGGCCTGGTCAGAACCATCTTTATGATCAAGATGTTCTCTGGCCTCGACTTTCTCTTGAATATCGACAATCGCCTTCTTGAGGTGCATGGTAGGATCTTTCATGAACATGGTTCTCGTTGTCTGGAATGATCTGGGTAAGGCTCTCAACAAATAAGTGAGTTGTTTCTTAGCTGGCACTGCATTCTCTGCTCCAGAGTTATGTAGTGATAGGAATAGATTCCTTCATCTTTCTTACGAAAGAAGTGAGGTCCTTCCCATACCACTGTAGATTCGTCGGCTAATCTTCCAGCATCATGATTTGACTTTTTGATTTCGTCTGAAATCTGGTGAGCAATGCATCCCACATCTCCTTAGCTTTGGAGAGTGTAGCCAGGTCAAGTGTGAGACTATCTTCGATGGAAGATGATAGCAAGGCTACTGCCTTGTCGTTTTTCTCCCTCCACTCACGTGGCTCCTTGCCTGATGTTGTAGGCATCTCTTCTGTGCCATCCACCCTGGGGAATAAACCTTCGCCTTTGAGTATTAGTGATGTCTTAACTTTCCAGGCTAGAAAGTTAGATCCTAAGGAATCAAGAACTGTGCAGATCTTGCTCTCCATGTTGCTAATTGAAGCCACTGCTTTTGGAGTCTGTTCTCTTATTGATGGTTGTTTGTCTGAATGCTTGGCCTCCTGGATCTGATAGCTTCTTGGCTATGTCAGATTATGACAATAAGTAGGTAGGAAGGCTCTGATACCACTGATGATGAATTCGCGGTCGAAAAAATTTTGTGAAATAGTCGCGAAGGCGAACCAACTGCGATTCAATGTGATTTGGATGGAGTTCAGATGCGGTCGCTGGACACTGCCAGCTGAATTACTCCTACTGTCCTCCAGAATGTAATCAAGCACTGCTGATCTACATTTATAAATTAATGTAGCATTCAACAAATTCAACCAATGTGCGAAATTAAATGAATAGGAGAATCAGACACACAAATAACAACAGACACATTTGCATTCAAGATCATACATCATAAATTGACATGTGCACAATGGCTACAAGATCATCTATTGATTTTCTCTGATTGTTCAAGCATTGCATGCAAATCCACCCAGAAATACAGTTCTCTCATGAGTGGATGTCTCGCTTACTAGCGAACATCTGGATCTCTATGGATCCTAATCACAGAACTCGTCTTGCATGCAGGCGGACCTTTTGTCTGTATTTCGTCTTGATTGCTTATTAGCATCAGACTATTTCATACATCAAGTATCATCTAATAAGTATATAGTTGTTCTATGTAACTTTAAGATTAGAGTGATTAAACATCTACAAGTAACTAATAAATTACAAGAGTGGTAGATTAGCCACAATCTAGAGTGTATTTGCTGATGTCATGCCATCAGATCAGATATCTGTACTTCTGGGTACTTGCATGATATTTGCTGATATTCTTTGGAGCGTGAGGGCAGAAAGGGTTTCGCGACGTTTTTCATGTCGCATTGTTGGTTTCGTTTCCGTCGTCTGACTTTCTTGTGTTGGACCGCAAAAGATTCTCGTTCGCGAATCTTTCATGTTCATGTCTTCTCATCAGGTGTTCGCAAAACTTTTGTGTTTCGTGTCTCTTGACTTTCGTGTGCACGAACATCTTCGTCAAGTAGAGGGCTGAAAGCTAGCAAGGCTTTGTAAACAAAAACATTTTGTTTCTTCATAATGCACACAACAAGTTTTGTGCATTGCTTAATTTGAAGATCAAAGCATTCAAGGATCCAAATTAAGGGGGGTGTTAAATTTATCTCCTTTACTCTCCTAAATCCTATGTTAATCTGCCTTCATTCATGCTGCTGTATTTTACTTGTGTTGTCGCACAGTTTGCATACTTACATGTAAAATAAGACAGGCAAAAAAGACGTGAATGTCTGCATAAATACAAGTAGATTTTTACAGGCGAAAAAAAAGATGAAAAGGATGACACTGTGTTTTTACACGTGATTTGTGACAGGTGAAAAGGCGACACTGCCCTACAAATGCCAAAGAATGTCCTAAAAATACCAAAGGTGCCCTTATAGAAAAGTGAAGGTACCTTGTAAATCAATTTTTAAGGCATTTGTCAGAGTGTTGCGTTTTTTGCATTTTCATCAACGTTAATTTTAGCGAAGGCTGAAATCGCGGCCTTCCCATGCACTGTGCAATCAAATTTGACAACGACAGCAGCCAGCCACGATCTCCCATAGACAACACAACCAGTTTTGTACTTTTTTCATTTGCACACCTGTAAAAATTATGTATATATTGAATACCATCTGCGTATTTGTTGGTGGTATTCCAAACATATTGTAAATAAATAATATCGGCTAATAAAATGTATTGCGAGGGCATGACATCCTGCACGTATAAGGCCATGGCCCAATGAGCATGCAAGTTGAGTTGTAAATAGAATAATAGACTTGGGCCCCTTTGTAATTAAAATAAAACTTGAGGCCCAAAGTCATTTTAAACTTAGAAGTCTATTATTTTAGAGATGGGTCCAAATAGAGACTCACATGAATCATGTGAAATCCAATGTACTTTTTTGAAACCTTTGGATCAAGTTGGGTCCAAGATTAATGAATAGGATTAGTATACATATTAGCCAATAGTATTTTGGTGCAAGGGCCTTCCCCATTTATTAAAAGACACCTCATGTACTCTATTTTCCATGCTTTATGAGAAGGAGAAAACTCTACCATCTAATCTCCACTCTCACTCTCTATCTCTCTCTTTCTCTCTTCATCCTCTCAACCTCTTCTATTCTTCTCTTCTCTTTCACCCAAAATCAAGATGAAGGTTAGTTTAGTGGAGTAGAGTTAGGGGTGTGTAGTGTTAGTGGTGGTAGAGTTAGAAAAAAAGTAGAGAACTAACTAAAAGTAGCATCTATTCATAGTTAGGCACCTATCCAGTGTTTAGCTTGGCTTGGCATCTGGGGATTCTCTGGAATCCGCTAACATTATCCACCCCGAATCTGTTGCAGGACCCACTGCAACACAGGTGATGTCGTTTCGCTCGGCACTTGAAAAAGCGTGGATCTTCGTTCGCTTCCGTAAAACCAGGTGCTTATTATTCGCAAAACTGTTTCTCAAAAATGAAGATCTTTCAATGGCTGCTACATTCCAGCCCTCTTGAGAACCTCTTGCGAGTCCTGCTCGCCTCGTCGTCTTGTCGTTTCTTTTCGCTCACTCATGTTTCGCCCCAGGGCATCGAAGATTTGGAAGTGGAGCTTACTTCTATAGTTTAATGGCCCCAGGTATTCTCGTATCTTTTCGATGAAGCCCATCTCTTGCCAGTCTTCTACCATGGTGACCTACCAGGCCAAGAAATAACATGGCGGATACCAAAGAGTCCGAAAGATTTGAAAGGAAATACCCTCGCAACATAGGGGTGGCAAAGAAAAAAGTGATCAAAGCCAATACTCCACCAGGGCTGAGATCATTGCTGCTTTGCAACCACAGCCTGAGCGGCGAAACAAAATCCTAAAGGATAGCAGATGGCTGCAAGAATATCTGAGCGCGCCAGCATGGAAAAGGATTGATCCATTTTATATACCAATCAAGCAAAGAAATCTCTGGCCCATAGAGTGACCACGAGTCGAAGTGGTGCATTGTGTGAAAAACTCAGATCCAAAAGATGCTAAAGTTTCATAAAGATCTTGGCCATGGAAGTTATGCACATCTAGATTGAAAAAATGATAGAAATTGTGATGTTAAGCATACTAAACATCAACTAAACATCAAAATCTGATCATAAGCTTCCACAAACAGAAACTTGCTGTCCCTGTCCGTACTTCAGAGCCTACAACCTGCATTTCACACGTGTGAAGCCATAGCAACAAAGAAATCACAATTCTAGTGGCTAGAATGCAAGATATGAACAAAAAAGTGAGAGAGAAGAAGATGGATCTTCAAAGAGCATAACATTCATTCAATAGAATGAAAATGAGATATGTACATACTCGTGGAGATGGCTATTTATAGCAGCCATAGTGCCTCTTGGCCACTTGTCTTATGATAGGCTAAAATTGGGGTCCAATAGGATTCACCCATATACCTAGAAATTTGGTCAAATAGGAATGCACCAAATTATGAGCCAATAGAAGAGCTCCACACTCGACCTCCTCTAATTAATGTGACCTCAAAAGTAGTGTACACATACTTTGGGCCTCTACATACATGTATGAACCTATCTCTAACTTTTATTTGGCCATAGGCCTACAAAATCTCAAGTTAGGAAAATACTACTAGTTGACAATTTTTCACACTCCCTCTTCAACTAGTTTTAGCATAGATTTAGAAAGTACACCAAGACTTGTTCTATGCTTGAAAAATAAGTCCTTTCCCAATGCTTTGGTAAAGATATCAGCCACACATTCCTTTGATGGGACATGTTCAAGCTTGATCTCTTTTGCCAACACTTGTTCTCTCACAAAATGGTAAGCCACCTCGATATGTTTGCTCCTTGCATGGAAAACCGGATTGCTTGCTAGACTTTGAGCTGAAAGGTTGTCACAAAAGATGATTGGACTCTCTGAAAAATCCAGCAAATGAAGCTCCATAATCATCCTCTTGATCCACACCATCTCCTTTGTGCATGATGTCAAAGCTTTGTACTCGGCCTCACTAGAAGAAAGTGATATAGTTGCTTGTTTCTTCGACATCCATGAGATAGCTCCATCACCTATGAAAATAGCATGTGCATTTATGGATTTTCTATCCATAAGGTCTCCTGCAAAATCTGAATCTGAAAAACCAAATAAGTTAGGTGATGAGCCTCTATAAACAATGCCAAAATCTTTTGTTCCCGAGATGTATCTCAAGATCCTCTTTCCTAGTTTCCAATGTTCTATGCTAGGATCTTGCATGAATTGGCTTAATCTACCAACACAATAAGATAAATCAGGTCTTGTGATGGTTAGATATATAAGAGAACCTATTAGCTTCCTATAGAGAGTAATGTCCTCGAAGGATCTTTCATTACCTCTTATAGTTAGCTTTACATGTGATTCCATAGGTGTATCAATAGGATTTGCATCTACCATATGAAATCTATTGAGAATAGAAATAGCATACTTCTCTTGTGAAATAAAAGTGATTTGAGAAGTTCTAATTACTTCTATTCCTAAGATATAGCTCAAAAGACCAAGATCATGCACTTCAAATTCCTTTTTTAGTGCTTTCTTGATATCTTCTATATCTTCCTTGTTTCCTCCACTTAAAATAATGTCATCCACATAAATTAGAAGGATTGTAACATCATTAGCACTAATTCTAAAGTAAAGTGAATGATCATACTCACTCATAGTGAAGTTTTGAGAAAGTAGAAAAGAGTTAAGCCTAGCATACCAACTCCTTGGTGCTTGCTTAAGACCATACAAACTTTTTTGTAGAAAACACACATGATTAGGCTTGCTATGAGAAACATAGCTCTCGGGTTGCTCCATGTAGACTTCCTCTTCAAGATCACCATTCAAGAAAGCATTAGAAATGTCTAATTGCCAAAGATCCCATCCATAAAGAGTTGCAAGGGAAATGATTACTCTTATGCTCACCATCTTTGCCACGGGTGCAAAGGTTTCCTCATAGTCAATGCCATGCTCTTGAGCATAACCTTTAGCCACCAACCTTGCCTTGAACTTGTTGATAGATCCATCTTGATTTGTCTTTACCTTGAAGATCCATTTGCATCCAATTGCACTTTTGCCCTTTGGAAGCTCCACCAATCTCCATGTGTTGTTCTTCATAAGTGCTTCAAACTCAAGATCCATTGCTTGGATCCATTCCTCTTCTTGCCTTGCTTCATCTACACATGAAGGTACATCAAAAGAAGTTAGGAAAGCATAGTTGGATCCATCCACCACTTGCTTACCTTTGCCATCATAAGTGAGCCTTGAGGGTTTCACTTTATGCCTTGGAGTTCTCCTTGGAATTTGACTTGAAGAGGCTTCTTCAACATCCACATCCAATGTGTCATCAACTCCATTGTCATCAAGCACATTAGTTGCAACAACACCATCATCACTTGAAACAACTTTTGGAATGTTACTTTCATCAAAAATGACATCCCTACTTGTGAACACTTTCTTGATTGAAGGAACATAAATCCTATATGCTTTGCTTACTTCACTATAACCAACAAAAATGCCCTTTCTTGAAGATGGATCCTCCTTAGTTCTATCATCAAGAGTAATGTTGAAGTAGCAAATGCATCCAAAAGTTCTTAGAAACTTGACATTAGGCTTCGTACCAAACAAAGCTTCAAAAGGGGTTTTTCCTTCCAATACAACACTTGGCCATCTATTGCAAAGGAAATTTGCACACAACAAAGCATCACTCCAAAAAGGTTTAGGAAGATTAGCATTCAATCTCATTGCCTTTGCACTCTCACACAAGGTTCTATTCTTCCTCTCGGCCACTCCATTTTGTTGTGGTGTTCTTGGACATGTGTACTCCCTCTTGATCCCATGCTCATCGCAAAAGGCTTTGAATTTGTTAGAAATGTATTCACCACCATTGTCGCTCCTCAAGCATTTGATTTTGGTTGTAAATTGAGTCTCAATAGCAACTTTGAACTTGACAAACACATCAAACACCTCATCCTTGCTCTTTAGTAGATAAACCCAACAAAATCTACTAAAATCATCAATGAAAGTTACATACATCTTAGCACCTCCATTGCTAATTGTAGTAACACCATGAATATCCGAATGCAAGAGAGAAAAAGGCATCTTAGATCTAGATATAGATCTAGTATATGGCAATCTATGTGATTTAGACAAAGCACATTCTTCACAAACATGATTCAAGCAAGTAAGAGACTTGGGAAGTCCCCTTACTACCTCCTTTTTGGCTATTACCTCCAAGGCCTTGTAGTTGAGATGTCCCATCCTTTTATGCCATACCTCTTGAATTGACATTTGTTCATTTGCCATGCATCCAACTTGGTTAGCAACAACACATGCATCAAGCTTGAACAATTTCCCTTGCCTTTTCCCTTTTGCAATGATACTACACCCCTTTTTGATCAAGCAAGCATCACCATCAAACTCAACTTTGAATCCTTTGTCAAGCATTTGGCTTACACTAAGTAAGTTCTTGGTAATGGATGGAATGAGCAAAACATCTTTCAATTCTATATTCCTATTTGTAGAAAGTGAAATAGGAATTGTGCCAATCCCCTTGATTGCACACTCACCATCATTTGCGGTATAGATTACCTTCCTATCACCATCAAATGCCATTAAAGATGAAAAATACTCTTTATGATATGTCATATGAGAAGTGGCTCCACTATCAATCCACCAAGGATCAATGTCTCCATGATTAGCCAACAAGCAAGATGACATAACAAAAGCATCATTTGAAAGAAGCTCATCCCCACCCTCATCAATAGTTAGATTGGTTTGCTTTTCCCCTTGATCCCTCTTTTTCTTAAAACAATCACTAGCAAAATGCCCTTTGACTCCACAATAGAAACATTTTAGCTTAGATCTATCCTTCTTTTTGCCAAAAGTAGAGTGCTCACCTTGGTCTTGCCCTTTAGACCAATTGCTTTTACCTTTGCCCTTGAACTTGCCTTTAGAGAACATTGCCTCCTCTTCTCCTCCTTGAGATGTAGAAGATGCTCCCACTCTTGCTTGCAACCTGAATTCTTCAGCCAACAAGACCTCTTGCAAGTCTCCAACACTTGGTAAACATTTTTGGATAGCATAACTTTGAACAAGATTAGCATGATCATCCAACAAGCCATTGAGAATCACTTGAACAAGCTCCTCATTATTTATGCCATCATTAATGCATGCTAACTCATCATTCAATGCTTTAACTCTCAAAACAAAAGCATGTCCATTCTCACTCTTCTTTTGCATACAAGAAAAGATTTGCCTTCTTAAAGTCAACACTCTAGAAGTAGACTTGGATTCATAAACCTTCTTCAAGGCTTCCCAAGCTTCACTAGATGATGTGCACTTACCAACCTCTTTGATAAGCTCATTTGTCACATTCATCTTGATCATGTGAAGGGCTTTCTTTGCCCTCTTGTCATACCTCAATTGTTCTTGAGGTGCCAAAGGTCTCTCCTCCACACCTACAACAATATCCATCAACTCATTCATCTCAAGCAAAGACTCCATCCTTACTTTCCAAGTAGAATAGTTGAGGGAGGTAAGCCTATCATTGCTTTCCAACATGTAGCCTCCATTTGTAGCCATGTTGCAATGATTGATCTCTGATCTTTGACCTGTTCCAATGCACTAAGCACTCTCTTGAATCAACAAATGAAACACAAGAAGAAATCACAAAGATTTGGAACCTAAAACCTTACTTTTTCTCTCTTTTCCTCACTTTTTCCTTAATTTTAGCCACTAGTTTTATGATTTCTTGATCAAACCAAGACCAAACCTCAATATACTTGCTTTTCCCTCACTCCTAAGATTGAAATACACTCTTGAATCATTCAGCAAACTGAAAATCAGAGGGTTACATCAATTTTGAAGTTTTTGACATGAAGAAGCAAGAAATTGAATCAAAAAACTATATGCTAGAATGGAAAACTAATAGGATCTTGTTGGATCTTGCATCTCCCTCTTTCCAAAACAATTTTTGTCTCCTTATTCTGATAAGTACAGAGGGAATTCGCCCTACTTCAATTGAAATGCATACAAATGATGTTTTGATCACAAAGATCCAATTTCTACACATAAATCAACAAGATTTTTAGCTAGAAACTTGATTGGAATGCTACAAAAGCAAACTCGCCCACAAATCTCTTCTAAATCTGGCAAAACCTGCACATTTGGCCGCCTAATGCTCTGATACCATGTGAAAAACTCAGATCCAAAAGATGCTAAAGTTTCATAAAGATCTTGGCCATGGAAGTTATGCACATCTAGATTGAAAAAATGATAGAAATTGTGATGTTAAGCATACTAAACATCAACTAAACATCAAAATCTGATCATAAGCTTCCACAAACAGAAACTTGCTGTCCCTGTCCGTACTTCAGAGCCTACAACCTGCATTTCACACGTGTGAAGCCATAGCAACAAAGAAATCACAATTCTAGTGGCTAGAATGCAAGATATGAACAAAAAAGTGAGAGAGAAGAAGATGGATTTTCAAAGAGCATAACATTCATTCAATAGAATGAAAATGAGATATGTACATACTCGTGGAGATGGCTATTTATAGCAGCCATAGTGCCTCTTGGCCACTTGTCTTATGATAGGCTAAAATTGGGGTCCAATAGGATTCACCCATATACCTAGAAATTTGGTCAAATAGGAATGCACCAAATTATGAGCCAATAGAAGAGCTCCACACTCGACCTCCTCTAATTAATGTGACCTCAAAAGTAGTGTACACATACTTTGGGCCTCTACATACATGTATGAACCTATCTCTAACTTTTATTTGGCCATAGGCCTACAAAATCTCAAGTTAGGAAAATACTACTAGTTGACAATTTTTCACACATTGGCCAGTAATTCCAAGAATTCCAGAGGGCACATCCATGGATGTCCTGAGAGTCCTGAGATTGCAATTATTAGACTTTGGACACAAATATAAATCTAACGTCGATCGATGTGTCCGAGAAAGTGCCGAATATTGCAGATCAATGGCCTTCCTGATGAATCGAAAATATTTTTGGGATCGTGGCTTAGATCCAATATGGAGCAATCCCAACATGGCCTCCCAGTCTGAAAACGATCATGAAATGATGGCCCGACTTTACTATAGAGCGGCCATGTATCAAATAGTACCACTTCTGAAGAAGCACAGGATATTTTAACAAGCATTTAAACTTCGGATGTATCGACTCATCTCTTATTGAGAAAGAAGATCATTACTCTCAAAATGAGCAAAGGCACCTTAGTCAGTGATCATTTGAATGAGTTTGAATAGTTGCTGAATCAATTAGCTACTATAGGTTCTCCTATTTCAAAAGAAGACTCTACAATGTCTCTTCTTGCCAATCTTCCACTCTCCTACGACAATCTAGTGTTGCTTTTTAGCAATACTCTTGTGCTATTTCCAGAAGCTAACAACAAGTCTATTGTAGGAAGAAGGAGAAAGAGCTTATCTACAATGAGTAACAAGACCTTGTACTTTAATAACCAGCATACCAAGAAGAAGAACTTCAAGGATAAGAAGACAAAGGCTGAGCAGATAGATTCAACGCAACCACACCAAGAAGAAGAACTTCAAAGATAAGAAGACAAAGACTGAACAGAAAGATTCAACAGCACGGCCGACAACAACAACCTGCCAAGATCAAACTCTTTTGCAGATACTACAAGAGATCCAATCACGACATCAAAGACTATTAGATCCCCAAGCACAATGAAGCAAGGAAAACGATGCAACAGCACCAAGAAGGAGGCTCTAACTCTGTCAGAAATTTTCAAGAAGAAGAAAATGTACTGATGTTACAAGATCAATCATGTAAAGATGCCTATGAATGGTATCTAGATGTAGGTGCTTCACAGCACATGACTCCATGTAAGAACCTATTCTCAAATCTCATGATGGAAAAAAAAAAAAGGACGCAAATTAATTGTGAACGATAAACAATCTCTTAAAGCATGTATTTTCCTGACTCCCAAGCTAGCTCTCTGGCTTTTAAACATTGCCTTATCCAATGTCTTTGTAAAGGTAACAACTACCATATGCTTTGTTGGTATGAAGGTGGTCTTAGCTCGTCCTTCTCAACCAAATCCTTGATCAAGTGATACTTGATGACGATGTTCTTTGTTTTGGAATGAAACACTGGGTCTTTTGTCAGATGAATAGCAGAGGTGTTGTCCATGTGCATGATCAACGGTTCATTGGTGCTCTGTCCTAGTCCACCTAGGAACTGTCTGAGCCATGTCAGCTCATTGGCCATCTTGCCTGCAACAACATATTTTGCCTCATAGGATGATTGGGCAGTTATTGTCTGTTTTTTGCTAATCCATATAACAGCTGCATTGGCTGCTATGGTGACTCTTCCTGAGATGCTTTTACTATCATCTTTCCGGGATGCCTATCTTGCATCACCGTAGGATTCAATCTGAATTCTGCATCTTGACAATAGCACAGGCCATAGTCCTTCGTGTTGCAGATATTGCAAGATCTTCTTGGCAAACTTCCAATGTGTTGGACCTGGATTGATATGAAATTGGCTCAACCTGAACACAATGTAAGCAATGTCTAGCCATGTATTGTCTACCAAGTACATCAATGAACCGATAAGCCTTTTGTAAGGCTTATGCTCCATTGCTTGTCGTTCCGCTTCATCTCTAGGATAGTCTTTGTTTGTCAACATTGTGCTAGGAACCATTGGAGTATTTACTCCCTTGAAATCTTTCATGTTGAAATCTTCAATGATCTTCTGAACGTATCTTGACTGGTGTAGATATAATCTCCCAGTCTGAAGATCTCTGTCAATTTGTAAACCCATGTAGCATTTGGCTTCTCCTAGGTTCGATATTTTGAAGTGCCTCAAAATATCTACCTTCACCTGCACAATGAGATTGTCTCTCCATGACAAAATTAGTGTGTCATCTACATAGAAACCGACTATGATGATCTCCCCATTGTGACTTTCACATAAACGTTGTAGTCAACCATTAAATGCTGGAAGCCCAAGGGTCTAAGTGTGTGATTCTTCTTCTTATACCACTGCCTAGTGGACTATTTCAGTCCATACATGCTTCTGTGCATTCTGTAGGCATAGTCAGCAAGTGACTCGCAGGAAAAACCTGGTGGCTGGTCGACCTCTTCTTTCAGCTCCCCATGCAAGAAGACTGCCTTCTCATCTACGATGTGGATCTTTAGATCATAGGCAGGCAACTGCGTATGCAAATAATATGCATAGAGATGTGTGCTTCACAACAGGAGAGAATTTCTCTGTATAATCAATGTCGTACCTCTGTGAAAAGGCTTTTGTAGCTAGTCTGGCTTTGTATCTTAGTACAGTGCTATCTAGTCCATACTTATTCTTGTAGACCCACTTACACTTGATAGTCTTTATGTCATCTGGTAGTGGTTCGAGAGTTCAAACTTCATTTTGCTTCATGGAGCTCATTTTGTCTTCCATGGCCTTAATCTACTTGTCCTTGTCTGAACTGTTGATGTCTTCCTCATAAGTTTGTAGTTCTCCCTCGAATCCACAGAATTCTTCCTGAACAGAAGATGAGTTGTCAAGTATGTATCTAACTAGTGCTCTTCTTTGTCTGGCAGATCTCCTTGGAGACAATACAGACTTAGCAATTGCTTTGTCGTTGTCTTGTCTGCTGACAGTGGGACCTCGGTGTATCGCCGATGTGTTGGGTACTCCCAATATGTCGGTCTGCTCGTCATCCGAACTATCATTCAGTTCAGCTGAAATTTGAGTATCATCATCTAGATGCTCAGGGTCCACTCCCTTTGTTGATGTGGGCAGGTCATAGTACTGTCTGCTGAGAACTTCATAGATGATTGGATCTTCTTCAGCCATTGTTCTTGTCTCGTCAAATCTGACATCTCGAACATTCTTTACTTCGTTGGTTTGAGGCGTGTATACTTTGTAGTATGCAGAATGTATATCATATCCAACCAAAAATCCTTGTTCCACCTTTTCATCCAGCTTCTTCCTCTTCTTATCTGGTATGTGTGCATATGCTATATATCCAAAGATTCAAATGTGAGCTAGATTTGGCTTGCTTCTCCACCGTACCTCATGTGGGGTAGTGTGAGCAATGCTTGACTTGCCTATCCTGTTTTGCAAGTAGGCGGATGTAGTTACTGCCTCAACCCATAACGATCTTGATACCTTTGTGTAGGCCATTATGGATCTTGCAGCTTCCATGAGAGCTCTGTTCTTCCTCTCCGCTACACCATTATGTTGTGGTGTATAGGCTGCTATCTTCTTGTAAATAATGCTTCAACTTTTACAAAAGTTGGTAAATCGGTTGGAGATATACTCTCCTCCTCTGTCAGTCCTGATCTGCTTGACTTTCCTTTCAATCCAGTTCAGATATTCTGTAAACTTGTCAAGGGCTTCAGATTTGTTGTGGATGAAGTAGACAACAACAAACTTACTGTAATCATCGATAAAGGTGATGTAGTATCTTGATCCTCCGACAGACAGTACGTCACCACAGATGTCTGAATGTATCAGCTCCAGAAGTTCCACCACTCTAAAGAAATCCTTTGTGAAAGAAATACGTGACATCTTCCCTTTGTTGCATGCATCACATAATGGTAGATTTGCATCTCTGATGCTCACTCTTGTGAATGCATTACTCTGGCTTGCCTTGTACAATGCCAGTAGGTTCATGTGGCATAGTCTCCTATGCCACAAAATAGCTATAGGCTTATGAACTTGATGAGCCTGCTCTGTCAGTAGGCGTACCTTCAAGTAATATAGGTTTCCTCTTCGTTTCCCTTGTGTAATGAGCATTCTGGAGCTAGCATCAATCACATTGCATGTCTGATTTGTGAATGTCACACACATGCATTCATCTGCTATCCTAACAACTGATAGCAAATCTTTTTGTAGTGTTCGTCCAGTCTTCTACCTCTTCCATTGGTGCTAAACCAAAGTGCGCTAGTGCCGCTCACCTCGTGTCGCGATCCATCTCCTAGAACAATGTATCTAGAGGAGTCGATTTGTCGAAAGTCAGCGATCATCTTGTCGTCACAAAGTGCGACGTGGCTCCTGAATCAAGAACTATATCTTGAACATCAGATTGTGATGTAGCGCACACATCAATGCATAGATAAGCAGTAGGACTTCTGCTAGCTCGATCTTCAGCCATCTTTGAGGATTCAGGCTCCTCCATGTATGATGTGTTGTTTGTGCTTTCCTTTCTGTTCTACGCCTTCTTGTTTCTTGGATTGTCGTAGCAATCCATGGCTGCATGAACTTTCTTGTGACAATGTATGCACTCAATCTTTGGATTCAGCCAACATTTATCCAGTGTGTGGTCGTCTCGTCTGCATCGGTCGCATGTCTTTTTGTCATTGCCTTGTTGCCTGTTCCTTCCTTTTGATCTGCCTTCTTGAGTTCCTTGCTTCTGCTAGTTCTAATCTGATCTCCTTATCGACTCTCTCTTAGATTGAGCCTTCTTCTTCAACTGGTCCTTGTTGTTGTAGAGAGCTTGATCAGACGCATTCTTGTCATCGTAGTGCTCCCTAGCTTCAACTTCTTCCTTGATGTCAATGATTGCCTTGTCAAAGGTCATAGTAGGGTCTTTAGCCAACAATGTTCGGGTTGTCTAGAACGATCGTGGTAAGGAGCGTAGCAGGTAACTGAACTGCTTTTCTTGCAAGACTGTGTGTTCTGCTCCAGCGTTGTGTAGCGATAGGAACAAGTTCTTCATCTTCTTGATGAAGCTCGTGAGATCTTTGCCATCCCATCTTAGATAGGTAATGATCTTCTAGATGCATTATCTGGTTTTGTGACTTGGTCTGAAATCTGCTGATGAGTGTATCCCCTTAGAGATTGATGCAAGGTCAAGGGTAATGTTGTCTTTGATGGAAGAGGAGATGACAGCTACCACTTTGTCGTTCTTCTCTTTCCAATCCTGAAGATCTTTGCTTGTGCTGGCTGTGTTGGATTTATCCTCTCTATTCTTCTAAATCCTATTTTTAATCTAGTTCCATTCATGTTGCTGCATTTTTACTCATGTTGTCGCACAACCTGCATAAATACAAGTAAAATTTAAACAGGTGAAAAATGTGACAAAGTTCCACCTTCGCATTTTTGCGAAGACCAAATGTCGAAGGTGCCCTTATAGAAAGGCGAAGGTACCTTACAAATGATTTTCTAAGGCATTGGACAGAGTGTCACAATTTTTGCATTTTCACCAGCATCAATTTTAGCGAAGCTCGACGTCGCGGCCTCCTCACGCTCATTCTATGCACTGTGTAATCATATTTGACAACGACGGTAGCCACCCACGATCTCCTACAGATGACACAACCACTTCATGGCCTATTTTGTACCTATCATCTGCACAAATGTAAAATGTGTATATACTAAATACCATCTGAGTATTCATAAAAAAAAAAAAAAGTGAATGAGAATAACAAACAATACAATTAAATCGGTTTTTTTTTTTCAAATAGAGACTGACATAGTAGATGTTTTTTATGCATTGATTTTTTTTTTCAGACAGATTGTCAGTAATAAGTTCATAACTTTTACAAATGGTGATTGGCTCTGTGAAGCACACGGCTACGTCTACTATTGTCTTGTGCTCACATGCATTATCTGACTTGTATATCTCATTATACTTAATCTGATTAAGCCAATGTCTGGTTCTGCATTCATATTCTTGTCAGTATTGCAGTGCTTTTCTATGTTCTGTTTGACTATTTGATTGTTTTGTTTGACTGTCTGCTCATCGCAATCACTATCACCACGCATTAAGCTCTTAATTCATCTTGTGTTCGCCTACTAAGTCACCTATAGTGCATGCACTAAGGAAAGTGGATCATCACCCAGCTTTTCTCGACATGGTATCAGAGCAAAGATATCAGAACCTATCTGATTCTTTAAGCAGTTTCATTTCAGAGCTATTTCTATAGCCTGATAAGCCTCCATAGAAACAAGACTCTACTAGCCGATAGAGTGATTGTCTTCTTGTTCTGTAATTTAGCACCAGATTTTCATACTCAAATCACTGATAGTTACTCCTATCACCTAGACTAATCTTCCACATGGATTCCCAAGGAAAAGCCACTCCTATCGTGGACAAGCTTGATTGAGCTAATTACCATCTGTGAAAATTTAAGACGAGAACCGTGCTAATGGCTAAAGAGTTGTATGATGTTGTTACAGGTGAAGAGGGAATACCTGAAGCTGATGACACAACATCTCTCTGGAGCTAAAGGATTGCAAAGCATTTGCGTTGATCATCCTCAATATTTTTGTCAGAAATGGTGAACTCCTGCAACTTTGTCGTGGCACGAACAAGACACGAAAGTCAAACAAGAACAATTCGCGACAGTCAATGTGTCTTTGACTCGAAGCAAGGGAATAATCCTTCACCCTTTAGTATCAGCGAGGTCTTTACCTTCCATGCCAAGAAGTTAGATCCTGATGAATCCAGAACTGTATAGATTTTGGATTGTATGCTGCTGATTGAAGCCATTGTTTTGCACTTGTTGATGGTTGTTTGTTTAAATGCTTAGCCTCCTTGGATCTGATAGCTTTTTGGCCATGTCAAACTATGACAAGGTGGCTTTGATACCACTGATAGTGAAATTGCACTCAAAAATTGCAAATTCCAGCCAAAACTCTGGTGACAAACTGATATTGGTCTCTCGAACGATTCTCAAAACTTTCATGAATCTCGAATTATTTCTGTTCGAGAATAATTTGTGTTGGATCAATCAAGCTGTGTAACACAACAAGAAAAAATCTAGATGAAATCTAGACAAAAACAAAATGAAACAAAATGAAGCGAAACGTAAACAAGCTCTGACATTGATTCATGTTGGAAGCATAGAGATCACAAAACAAAACGAAACACAAAACAAAACAAAGCGAAAATGTTTGCAAACAAAATCAATTTGTCAGGAATTCAAGTATGATTGCTAGTCATTGCCGGCTATATCATTCCTACAATCCTTCAGAGTGTCGACAGACACTGCTGATCTACGTTAACAAATTAATGTAGCATTCAACAAAATCAAACCAATGTGTGAAATTGAATTAAACAAATGAATCAGACACACGAATAACATCAGACAAAAATTCATTCGAGATCATACAATCATACAGAATAACATGTGCATAATAGCTACAATATGATCTATTGATCTTCTTGAATTTTAGCAGCATTGCATGATAGATCCACGCAGTACATTGGCGTGAGAGAAATACAGTTCTCTCATGAATTGTGTCTCGCTTACTAGTGGACTTTTGGATCTACTGATACTCTCAAAATTGTCTCGTATTCTGAATATTTTTGTCTTTTGATTTCTTCTTGCTTGCTTGCTTATGCATCAAACAGAAAGTATATAGTTCACAAACAATTTCGTGTCATGTCGTGTAACTTCCAGATTAGAAAGATTAAACATCTACAACTAATCATGAATTGCAAGAGTGGCAAATTAGCCACGATCTAGATTACTTCTGCTGATGTCATGATATTTGATCAAATGCTTGTACCCCATGGTACATGGCTGATCTTCTTGATCCCTTGAGGAGCACGACTGATTTCGTGTCGTGTTGTGTCACGTTCGTGTCGTGTCATTTGTCAAATTTTTTAGAATTGATAGCTAGCAATGCTTTGGGAATAGAAACATTTTGTTTCTTCAATACATTCTCCTCAATATGTATAGTATGACCAATTGCTAAATACTTATCTTAAAGCTCTAGGTCCTTTATACAGTTTTAAGATGTCGAAGACTAATATAGGTCTTTCCCTTAGTAAATTAGATACCGGTGAATTAGAAAGTAGGGATAACATGTTAGGCGACAATGTGGGGGGGGGGTTGGGGGTCATTCAATATTGGATGGAGTTTTTTCAGACCCCAATTTTTATAGATGTCGCATTGTTTTCTCTACAATTCATGGATGCCTTTGATTTTCCTGATTTTTTTTTTCTTGGTGGGGTGTATTTGCTATAACTCAAACAAATATTACAAGGCTTATCCTACTTGACAACTGCTACAAAAAGTGAGGTTGGTTGAGTTGGCCAGAAACTGGAATCCAACTAGCCACCTCCTGAAAACTTGCTTCCTTTAATACAATGATTGGGTTCATAGCCTTGAGCTGATTGGCTCTCATTACATGTGCTGCCATAGACTATCTCTCTCTTACATAGGGGGGCTCCCCCTTTCGGTCATACAAGGAAGATACAGGAACAAATGTTGCCAACATCCTAACCAAACAAACCCCAATACAGTCGGGTGGCTTGTGCTTAGAGCTCGATGATGATTGTGGTTCCTCTCCCTTACAGCGCTTAATCATATTCGTCATTCTAGTTGTTGCGATTGTTCTGAAGTGGCCGGGATGTCTGCCCACTTCCTTTTGGGGGGATTTCTACTTTCGTTAGTTGTAGACAGATCGTGGTTTGTAGTGTCTTCTGGCATCTGGCTTTGGACTCCCGGTTTCTGCTTGCAACGTTTGCCTCGAAACCAAGCATAGAGTAAGGACACAAAAAATTTGCAAACAAAAGGCGCTTAAAATCGATACCAAAATTGAATATCGATTTCGAATGTAGGTTTACACAACAAGAAAAAAAAAAAAAAACAAGGTTCGCGCTCGAAAGCGATATCGAAGATATCGCGGTATCAATCTCGAGCGCAGGGGGCGATGGTGAATACGAGAAGGCAAATAGACACGCTTGAGAGCGATATTGGGAGGAAACAAAAAAAAAATTTGTGATGAAAATTGAAAATTCCGTGGAGGTATTTATAATTTTTTTTTGCACGTGTGAAAAACAGCCCGGGACACATGGCATCCCTTTGTCAATGATGAGAGTGTGTGTAATCCAATTTGTATAAAGATGAACTCTATTACACACACCCACAAAATAGCGAGGAGCCATATCAAAAAAATACTGGAACTCTTTCCAGTACCAGGTGCAACAGCCTATACGATTCTCAAAATGATTGATGCACATGTAAAAATTTTAGAATATCGGTTCGACGCACGCGCTTTTTGTTAGAAAGTGTCAAGGCTATAACCCTTGCACAACACTCCTGGAACACAAATGGACGGGTAGCTCAGTGGTAGAGCAGCCCACCGGAATGGGGGAGGTCCTAGGTTCAATCCCTAGCCCGACCACACACACCAAGTGTAAAAACTTTTCACATGGTATCAGAGCCATGGTTGTGGGTGTGGTCTAGGCGGGCGGTAGCTAAAAGGGCTATGCCTTGAGGGGGAGTGTTAGAAAGTGTCAAGGCTATAGCCCTTGCACAACACTCCTGGAACACAAATGGATGGGTAGCTCAATGGTAGAGCACCCCACCGGAATGGGGGAGGTCCTAGGTTCAATCCCTAGCCTGACCACACACACCAAGTGTAAAAACTTTTCACACTTTTAGTGTTTGTAGATTTTCATTTCACATCATGTGCGCTAATCCAATATCTCATCAATATTTTTTTTATATCGGTTTGACGCGTGCTTGTTGCCTTTGTAGATTTTAATATCATCTCGTGCGTGTTGATTTGGTATTGCATAAATTTAGGATTTTGTTACTAACTTTTGTATATATCTGAATACTGCAGTCCTCCTAGCAGCTTGATTATGTTAGCTGTGGTTGGTATAGTATTCAATGCCAAATATTTTTTTAATTGGCTTGCACAACAAGATAAGCTTCTGAATCTGCTAGAGGTAATCTATTAATTCACAATCAAATTCAAATATTCATAATTCCTGATAACTGATCCTTGATTAATAACATGTACTTGTGTTTTTGTTTGTTTCAGTTCAAATGCCCAAAGATCTCCCTTATGGAGATAATGCATTTCCGGCAGGAGACAATAAAACTTATGATCGAAAATTCATATCCAGTTTCAAGTGTAGAGTGTTCTTCACCAAAGTTACTTCCAACTGGAGAAATGGATTTACAAATCATAGAAAAGAAAGACCCTGAACTTGAACAATGATACTCAAGTTGAGCGGTTCATATATTATCAATCAAGATGTATACAGAAACGATCAAATCTCGACCGAAGGGTTTCGATCAAATCTCGACTGAAGGAAACGATCAAATCTCAACCAAAGTAAGCAATCAAATCTCGACCAAAGGGTTTCGATGACCAAGGCATCTAGGTCAATTCTCGACCGGAGCAAATAACTCCCATCTCGACCGGACCAGATCCACACTAGAGCACATAACTTTCGATCAACACCTCTGATTGCCATTTCGACCGAACCACCATCTTCCCACAGCCTTAGAGGGAAAAAAAAAGGCATGAATACCAAAAAAATTTCAAAAAATAAAACTCATACCAATAGAAAGCCCTTTTCATTCTCAGTCTCCCCCTTCACTTCCTTAAACACCCTAAAAATCCAAAAAATCCAAAAAAACACCAAAAATCCAAAAATACCAAAAAACTCTAAAAAATACAAAAACACCGAAAACTCATACCCACCATAAAAAAGACACAACAATATCCAATGGACCAGCGTACAGATCCTAAAATCCCAGAAGATTATCCATACGAGGTAAGGTCCCCTACAGCTGAACAAATCCAACGTCATAGGTTCTACCGAATGCGGTCCCAACTCCAAGACCCATCCACAAACCCATTTGAGGGACTAGAACCTGATAGAGTTGAGTCCTCATGCACACAACCCCATTTTTATGGTGTTGAACCCTCACAGACCAGAACCAACCTTAATGGAGTTTCTGCTACCCACAGAGCTCATCTTGAGAGACGTACACCCAAGTTAGATCTACCCAAGTTTGACAGTAGTTCAGACCCTCAAAGATTTCTACAAATCTTTGAGAATGCATGCGATGTGTATGGCGAAACATGTCTCACTACTATGGTCCAACTGTTTTTGATGACCATGATCGCTACAGCACGTGACTGGTTTTTTAACCTCGATCGTGAAGATAAGACAGACTGGTCAATTTTGAAAGAGCCCTTTATCAAAAGCGTTCTATCAATGTTCATAAATGAAAGTTTTGTTCAACAAGTGCTATACAGTTCTCACTCTCTGTACAGTTTGTTTGTTTCTTTGTTGCTCTTCATTCCTAGTGTGTGATTGATTTTTGCATGAGAAATACCTACTGCACAAGAGTCTTCCGTAGAGCATCTCAAGGACACATTTTCATTCAACCTTGCACAGGGTTTACGATCTTCGAGCATACTGAAACTTTGCAAAATCTTTGTCACGTTAGAGTTTATTCCTTAATCTCATCATCATATTCATTTTTGAGTCAACTACAACAAGATTGAAACAAATTTAGTTAAAATTTGTTCACTCTTTAGTCCAGTCACATGTTCAACGTGTTTCAACTACATGTTCCACACGCCGATCCAATCCTGAGCATGGATAGTTACTAGCAACTCAAAAGAAACTCTCTGGAGCAATGATAGTTGAATCCCCTCCTATGAAGCCCAAAGAGATCCAAAAGTAACGGATCAAAAGAAAGAGCTGCAGAAAATGAAAGATGAAGACAACTGTGAACCTAGAAATAAAGTGAGCTCCTCACCCAGCAAGTGGTGGTCAAAGCTCGACATTGCAAGGGTCCAAGGCTACAACTGTAGAACTATCAGTTCCTTCACCCTTCCACCAAGCATTCATCATGTTTCCTTGCCACCACCAAACCATTCATCCGATCTGTTTTCACCACCAATGTGTGGATGAGTCCATTCCCTTGAAGACTGATATACCAAGATTTGTGCTACCTATCAAGAAAGAGCATCGACAAGACTGGAACTTCAACTAGGAAAAGAATTACGAAACACCCAGAAGCAATATGGAGGATACAGACCTCCCAGAAGTTAGAATCTGCCTAGAAATTAGGAGTGAAATCATCCATGGCAGATGCAACGAAAGAAAGAGACACGAGGAAAGCATTCAAGCATGCAAATTGTGAAGCTGCCGGGAGCTCTCCAAATTTTGAAAATGTCAACCACCTATAGCAATAAGACATTCTGATCAAATTGCAAAAAACAGTTTTTTGATAAAGATTGACAACAATAAGCACTTGGTTTTATGCAAGCGACCGAGGATCTACGCTTTTCCAAGTGGTGATCGAAGATGCCAATGAAGCAGAGCGACATCGTCCAATATGAGTTGCAATGGGTCCTGCAACACATTAGGGGTGGGATGATGTTGGCTGATTTTGACGAATCCCCAAGATACTCAGACAGAGCAACTCAAGAGCACCTCTCACCTTAGACCGAGGAGGTCTCTGAGAAGACGAGACTAACGAAGACTGAGAGCTGAGTATGAGAGCTGAGGAGTCTAATTAGTAATGACAAGCCAAAACTATGTAAGCCTCATGGTGAATCCTGGAAGATGGAATGACCATGTAGGAACTAGTATTTCTAGGCAAATGTAATAAATGCAAGTAGAACCCTCTCAAAGAAAGTAGAGTGAGCCACCTTTTGATGGTGACCTCTAGTGGAGAGCATTATTCCACTTGTAATTTGTGAAATGTGGAAATTTCACTAGGATGCCACCTAAGGAGCTCTCTTGCTTATTTAAGAGACTCCCTCTTTTTGAAGATGAGATTTTTGCATTGTATCCACTCCATGCTTAATAAGAAGATTTTCCATGAGTTTGATGCTACATTAAGCTCCTTGATCATAATGGTTTTTTTGAGTGATGCCCCTATGATCATGCCCTTCCATTCATATTGTTTGTGGTTGTGGACTTAGAGTGGATTAGTATTCTTACTTTTCTAGTTGTGGATTAGATTTCCTTTCTGCTTGGTGGATTAGTGTAGGTTGCAGGCATCCAAGAGATTTGTAGCCAATAATGTGGTATAGATCTTGCACATTCATTTACGTTTTGGTTTCTTCAGTTTCCTGGAAAATTCAAGAATCAAGAAGATGGAGCTTCTTGATTCTTGAATGCTTGTAGAAGTGTTTTCTTGGTTTTTATATGACGTGAGGCATGTTAGAGTAATAGTTTGGTTGTCCAAGTAGATTAGCTTTTTGAATTTGGTTACAGCCCTTAGGATGGCAAATCTGAGTTTGTTCACCATGGCTTGCCTTATAATCTAAGTAGTTGACCCATTGGCAAGTGCTCATTTATAAACAACAAAGTGTTTGAAGCCTTGAAGTCATCCTATGACAGGCAGGGTGAATATACTACCATGAACACCTATAGAACTGACTATCGTGATCCTGCATGCAAATAGAAATGATGTAGAAAAAGAAGTTTATGTTCTTCTCAGGCTCAGAAGTTAGGCTGCTGGGCAGAGCATATGAGACTGAAGAGCATCATAAAACAGTCCTTGCAAAAACACCTCAACATCTTTCGCTTTCACACTTTACCTTCCCTCTTTCTTTCCCAACCTCATTCCTTCACAATCCGTTCCTACCGCAACATACCTCGCTCCACACACATCTTCCAATCCCTTCTCGACCGGAGCCATTCCTTTCCATCTCGACCGGGGTCATTCCATCCCATCTCGACCGAAGCCTCTGTCAACTCTCAACTGATGCCTCCATCAAATCTCAACCAAAGCCTCCCTCAAATTTCAACCGATGCCTCCATCAAATCTCAACCGGAGCCACCATCAATTCTCAATCGATGCCTCCATCAAATCTCAACTGACGCCTCCATCAAATCTCAACCGACGCACCCTTAACCCTGTCTCAAATCTCAATCGACACACTTTTTCCAAACCCCTATTTTTTCCATTTTTTTTACCATGTCATCCAACCCCAGTTCCAATTCTGATGACCCCGATGCTAATAAGCTCAACATCCAACTGTGCAAATTGGATCTTACACAGATGCAGACCTGGTACCAATAGGCAAAGTCATTCTTCAAGGCAATTGAGTTCCAAATCCCTATCCTGATGGGGTATCAAAGTCCGTACCTAATACATATGGCATATGCCAATTATAATGCTACGGCAAGGTCGTGCCAACTCATAGTTCCTCCTGTCAAGAACTATGTTTATAACATATCTTTTGCGGTGGCCAACTTGCAACCCTTTTCCTCAAGGGCCAAATGATGTCACAAGAACGTTCAAGAAGATTGAGCAGATGGCCTTTTTCAAATACATAGATCCCTCAGTGGACAAATGAAAGAGTAAAGATGGGTACCGAGCTGAGGCCATCAATGATCAGCAGCTGCAAGCGACATGTGCCTATTTGACCAAATGGACACAAAGACCAAGGACAAAAGTGCTGAGGGTACCCATGTCCCTCTTCCACATGATGGCAGATTCACGATTGCATGTCCAGAACCTTTATGATTGGGCATAGTTTGCTTCGAACTGCCTTCATGAGTGTGTTAAGAACAAGTAGCCAATAACCGTACTGGGGTATCTCATGACTGATATCACACTCCAGCAAGTACAAAATGGGCCCAGACTCAAACAACACCTACAACTTGCGGACAAAGCCTAGGACATCCCAATAGAGTCCAAATAGTCCAAACATCCATGATCACGGGCTACTTCACCATCGGGGCTTCCACCCAAAAGGGTCAACACCAATATTATTCTGTTGGTACACAAGCGACAAAGCCCACAACCAGATCTACAAGCAGCCGCATCCTCCGAAGCTCAACAGGCCGATACCTCCAAGGCCCAGTTGCTAGACACAAGGCAACAACGAATACGTCGAAAGCTTTAAGCCAGGAGGAAATCACCTGATAGATCATCATTAGACAATTCAGCTTCAGATGATGAAAGCTCGAATGCAAACTCTTTGACACACTCCTCACCCTTACACACCATCGACGGGGGTGATGGAGCAGCCAAATCGTCCGAAGCAGCGGATATGGACACAACCCATGTCATGCCACCAGACGAAGTCACTACCCTACCCATGCTGATAACCACGCCAACGTCGCCAACATCACCAACGGCATTTTTTTCGAGGGGGGGAGAGAAGTGGGGAGTTCCATTCTCCAAGACACGGAAGCGGCCCAGCAGCCACAAGATCAACAGCCACAGACCCAACAAGTCCACACCTTGGACACTTTGCAATATTTTGATGCTGCGGACCTGATGGAGATAAGTGATGACGAACCAAAGAAAGATGATCAACCAGGAGGAAGTCTGACCCTCCCAATAACCACCACCACTACCACAACAACAACCACCATTGCTACTAACATTATTCCTCCACTCCCTCCACCTCCATCTTCATTCCCTCCACAACATCTATTTTTTGGATTAGCTTCACCATCCCACACCCATGATTAGTACCCAACTATCACTAACCCTGAGAAGTTCTCCGAAGCAGCTAAGCGCTCAATGATCCGCCTATCCGAAGCAAGCTACCACATGCACTGGTTGGTAAGCCAGCACCAAATGCTCGAGAATAAGGTCCAGTACTAGGACCAAGAAATTGTGCAACAACAGAAGTTGGCCAAAGAAAAAGAAAAAGAGACAGAAGAAATCAGATCCGTGATGGCCGGGAAAAAGACCACATTAGAAGAGGTCCAGCAGCAACTGAAGCACCAGATAGTCCAGATCGACCAAATACGAGACGGATCATCGGGGGCAATGATAGTTGGTATTCCTCTAATAAAGCTCGAGGACATACAGTTTCAGGCCCCACAAGCCACAGCCATCCGAATGGAGAAGTATGTGCGGCTGATCCAGGAACAGGAAGCCGAGAAAAGAAATTTTGAGAATATTGTGGACAAGCAGGAAAAGATCATCCTTGAGTCCCAGAAGCAGCTAGAAGATACAATGAAGGCCCTGCAGCAAGTCTTGGACAAGGTGAACCAGTTGTGGAACACGATGTGCAAGGCCCAATTAGGCGCTCATTCAAATAAACCACGGGATGATGATGGAGATGGCAGAGCAGGCAATAAGGACGGGCAAACCCAACCATCAGATGGTAGCTCGAGATTGGGTAGCCAGAGAGCCAAAGCTGCTTCCAGATATTTTCTCCTTCCCCCTCTCACTTTTAACCCTTCATCTTATTCAGCTTTTAATTTTTCTGAAACATTCATTCCGACTTACCATGTTTCTTCATCTTCCCTCTCTCCACCACCTCCTAGCAGAATAATGGGTCCATCAAAAGGTCCAACTGACACATACAAAGCCCGACGGGATGAGTTCCTTCAACAACTCTGCTCTCCCGGTGTGGCGTATAATTTCTTGAACCCACCTCCTCCTAAACCTATCATTCCTGTACCTCCCTCTCCAGATCACTCCATCCCTGACCTTCCAGAAGTTAATACTGACATTGGGCGTGATGACGACTTCCTGGCAGATCTATTGGAGTCAAGAAGATTCTTGTCTAGACAAGACACGGGTGCAGCTGAGCCGTCAACGAGCGAGCGGGCGAAGGAAAAAGATACGGACACTAAGGCCTTGAATGATTACCTGGCAAGGCCACCACACCCACGTAGGGCAGCTTCTCCTACCAGGCCCAAGGGCAAGATGGCTGATACCAGAGAATCAAAGAAATTCAAAAGAAAATATTTTCCCAACATGAGGGGAGGCAAAGAGGAGATAGATCAAAGCCAATACTCCACCAAGGTTGAGATCATTGCGGCACTACAATCGCAACCGGAATGGTGGAACAAGATCTTAAGGGATAGCATATGGCTCCAACAGTACCCCTAGGCACCGGCATAGAAGCGAGTTGATCCATTCTACATGCTACTCAAACAAAGAAATCCATGGTCGGTAGAAAAGCCATGGGTTGAGTTGGTGAACTGACCAGTGATTCTAGGGATTTCAGACAGAATTTCCCCGGATGACTTGAGGCTACAATTGCTAGACTTTGGGCACAAATACAAGACAAGTGCCAATCTATGCATGCAAGAAAGTGTCGACTACTGTCGATCCATGGCCTTTCTAATGCAGCAAGAATGTTTCTGGGATCGTGGTTTGGATCCGATCAGGATCAATCCCAACATAGTCCTCCAGTCAGAGGTAGATCATGAGATGATGGCCTGACTATACTATAGAGCGGCCGCCCTACGTTGTTGAGGCGGCTTCGCCAGATAGTCATCTAGGGCCTTAGTGCCCGTATCGCTCTCTCTTCTCTGCTCACTTGTGGAAGGCTCTGCTTTGCCAGCATCCATAGGTCTGGATGAGAATCTGCGTGTTTCTAGCAGATCAGCCAAGAAGTCATCATCGCCACCAACGTCGGTGTTAGTCTCTGGAAGGTTAGGGATGGAGTGATTAGGAGAGAGAGAGGCATAGGAACGGCAGATTTAGGAGGAGCTGAATCTAACAAATTGTATGCTGCACAGGGGGGATTTGAGCTGTTTTAAGAACTCGTCCTGTCAGGTCTTGTACGTCTCAACAGTTCCTTGATAAGGTTTCAAAAAATTTCTAGGAGGAGATTGAGAGGAGAAAGAAGGTGGACGAATAGGGTAAGTTGGAATGAATGTTTTAGAGAAATTAAATGCAGAGTAGGAAGAGGGTTTGAAGGTGGGAGGGGGAAGGGAAAAAGCTCCAGAAGCAGCCTTAGTTCTCTGGCTGTCCGAACCCGAACTACCACCCAATTGTCGGGTTTGCCCATCATTGTTGCCCGCTCCATCATCTCTGTCATCGTCCCTTGGTCTATTGTCAAAAATTTATGCTTGGGCCTTGCACGCCGTGTTCCAAAGCTAGTTCACTTTCTCCAAGACTTGCTGCAGGGCCTTCATCATTTCTTCTAACTGATTCTGGGAATCGAGGATGATCTTTGCTTGTTTGGCCGCAACGTTCTCATAATTCATCTGTTAGGCTTCTCTTTCTTGAATCAACTATACGTACTTTTCCATTCGAATGGCTGGAGCTTGTGGAGCTTGAAACTGTATGTCTTCGGGTTTGACCAAAGGGGCATCAACTGTCGTCGCGCTAGATGATCCATCTCGTGATTGGTCGATTTGGGCCATTTGGCACTTAAGTTGCTGTTGAACCTCTTCCAATTCTGCTATCTGCCCTGCCATCGCAGATTTTATTTCTTCTATCTCCTTTTCTTTTTCTTTTATTTGCTTTTTCTACTAAGAGATTGTTTGGTCCTAACATTTAACCTTATTTTCCAGAACCTTCTGTTGGCTCACCAACCAGTGCATGTGGTAACTGGTTTCGGACAGGCTAATCATCGAACACTTTGCTGCTTGGATACTGATCAGGAGCATGAGTGGTGATGTTTGTCCAAAAAATATATGTCGTTGAGGAAGTGAAGGTGACAATGGACGAAGTGGAGAGATGGCATTAGTAGAGACGGTATGTGAGAGATTTCAACAAGTTTAGTCATATTTTGGTAAATTGTCAATATGAGGCCAAACTCATTTTGGACTTAGAGATAAACTTTTTGAAGTTATATTAGTTTAAAATACATTCAATAAACACTTTTTGAAAGTGTGAGAAAGTTGGTAGTCAAGTTTGAGAGAGATTCAAATTTGAACTTTGGGTACATTGAATCTAGACCCAGAAATAGTAGGGTTTATATTTTGGAGAGAAAGCCAAGTGGCCAAACAGGGTTTGGACACTCTATAAAAGGATGTAACTCATGGAGAGACACATCTTCTACCTTCTCTCTCTCTCATTTCATCATTATACATGGTTATCTTTGGATGCTACTACTCATTGGTGCACTCTCTTGATGATATCTTGTAATCTTATGTGTAGAATATTCATTTATTGCTATTTTTGGTTCCACACATGTAAAATATAGTAGGGTACTATAATTGTATGGATAGCAACTATATTCTATTTTTTGGTTCATTTTTTATCAGTACCTCTTAGAGTTTGCATCTCATTTTGTATGTAGATGCTGATTTTTCTACATTGGCAGGATTGTTGGTTTGCTCCTTTTGTAACCAAAGATTAGGGACATGGATTGGATCTTGAATGATCTAAAATCCTTCACATGTATCAGAGCTCTTGTGTTTCAGGTTATTAAAGGATCAGCCATCTTTAGCAAGGATTTGGAGGAGTTACCAATGCTAGAGCATGCTAGATTGATCTCTACTCAAAAATCAGCATTTTTGCATGTGTAGAATCGATCTTTTGTAGGTCAAAACTCAATATAGGTTTATATACTTGATCAATTACAATTTCACACTTGGTTTACTGGAATTAGCCATTTTTTCATGCATTAGGAAGGTCTCATTGGAGGCTACAAGATGATATATCAAGTTTCTAGAAATTGCATGTAGAATTTGAGATATTCAATTTTTTGTGATTTTGTCAAAACTCTGATTTTGATTGGATCTCTAGTTTGTGAGGTTACTGAACTTCATTTGAGTGTGTTTCAATATTAGAAAGTTGCAAGAATTATTATATTGAGGATAGATCATAGGTTGATCAAGATCTCACTATTCTATGTGTTGATTTTCTAGTTAGAAGTGCTAGAAGAGATTTGAGAGGTTCCATATCTTTGTGATTTCTTCTTGATTTCATTTTTTGACATTCAAGAGAGTGCTTTGTGCATCGGAAAAAGGTTGAAAGAAGAAGATCAGGTCATTGTAACATGGCTACAAATGGTGGATTCATGCTGGAAGGCAATGATAGGCTTACCTCAATCAACTATTCTACTTGGGAGGCAATGATAGGCTTACCTCAATAAGCTATTCTACTTGGAAGGTGAGGATGGAGTCCTTATTGGAGATGAATGAGTTGATGGAGATTGTTGCAGGTGTGGAGGAGAGGCCTCAAGCACCTCAAGATCAAGTGAGTTATGACAAGAGAGCTAAAAGAACTCTACACATGATTAAGATGAATATTACCAATGAACTTACTCTTAGGAGAAAAATCTTTCAAAGTTTGCAAAAGAAATAAGAGAGTACTCATGATTTTGTTTTGAGGGTTAAAGCATTCAATGATGAGTTAGCATGTATTGATGAAAGCATTAAGAAGGTAGAACTTGTTCAAGTTATACTTAATGGCTTGTTGGATAATCATGCTAATCTTGTTCAAAGCTTTTCTATTCTTAAGACTTTGCCAAGTATTGTGGATTTGCAAGAGATTTTGGTGAATGAGGAGTATAGGCTTCAATCAAGAGGAGGTGGATCTACATCAACATCTCATTATGAAGAGGAGGCTATGTTCATCAAAGGCAAGTTCAAGGGCAAAGGCAAAGGCAATTGGTCAAAAGGACAAGATCAAGGTGAGACTTCCTCTTCTGGCAAAAAGAAAGATAAGTCTAAGTTAAAATGCCTATGTTGTGGAATCAAAGGGCATTTTGCAAATGAATGTTTGAAAACTGGATCTAAAATTGTATAGAACCTATCCACGTGAGCTAGACCATCAGTTGTTGGCCTATAACACTCTCTGTGAATAGAGATGAATGAGATTAAAACATTATGTGGAATAAGATGCAATAAAGACTAATAGAGGCAGTCAAAAAGCATAAACAAAAGAAGATACAAAAAATAACACCGATAAAGATAAAAAAAAAAAATGTAACATAAAAATATGCAAGAACTATGGAGTTATATTGGGTCAATAAAAAACAACTCTTCGTAATACCGTCGTAGACGACCACCATTGACAACATTGACTAGGAGTACTCCGTCAAGTGTTTGTAGTTGGAATACTCCATTGTGAGAGATTTTATTGATAACATAAGGTTATTTGCTTCTGAATTTTAGTTTTCTTGGATGCTTCTTAGACGTGTAAAAAAGCATGTGATCACCCAAGTATAAATCTTTATTGTGTAGGTGACAATCTGCTAGGCTTTTTGGCGACGTTTGTTAACCATTGTGCATGATACGATATGAGTCGAGTCTCACACAATTGGGCTAACGTAAATAGCCTATATTTTAATTGCAGCATCCTCACAAAAATCTGTGGAGAAAGCTTGCATGACTCGCAAGCAGGGTACTAGGAATTCAATAGGCATAACTGCCTCTTGACCATATACAAGGTGGAATGGGATAACCCATTCGGTGGCCTTCTTGGGAGTTGTGCGGTACTCCCAGATAGCGGAAAACAGTTTGGCTTCCCAATCTGATCGTCTTGTTTCTGCTATCTTGGTCAAGATCTTACAAATCGTCTTGGTCGTGGACTCGGCTTGGCCATTACATCTAGGATAGTACGGAGTACTTTTGCGGTGAACAACAAGGAAATAACAGAGGAGATTATTGATCACTTCGTTTAAGAAGTGTGTGTGTCACGGTCACTAAAAAGCTCAATTGGATAGCCAAAACGTGTAATAATGTTTTCATATAGAAAACGTGCTACGGTCTTCACATTAGCGTCCTTTGTTGCACGAGCTTCTACCCACTTAGTTGCATAATATGTTGCGATCAGGATATATCGTGCTTGGGTATTTTTGGCTGCTGGACTGATGGGCCCAACAAAGTTGATACCCCACTTATGGAAGGCTTCGCCTTCTGCATTGGGTGTCAAAGAGCCAAAGGCCCTAGCGACTTGATCTCCTGTGGAATGGATTTCGGCGGATAACGTTTGTTATCTAGATAAAAAATCACATGTTCATCCATCATTTCAACATCATTCATTGAAAGAATAACCTTCTTTCGAAACTTGTGCAACAGAGACACTAGGTTCTCCAGGGTACCAAGCTATGGGAATAGGGTTGATCATCATAGGAAAAATGTGATGTGTCAATGACCAAGATTTTTAGAATATACACTTCTTCTGCAGCTG